>PVKU01000530.1:0-460034 GCA_004027475.1 Anoura caudifer
TGTACCTTGTCCCCCTCTCTCCTCTTCCCACTCCCCTATTGCTAACCCTCCATGCGACTAGCAGACCCCGGACACGGGGCAGCAACTGTGCAGAACCAGTGAGGCCGCACAAGGCAGCTGGCTGACCGGGTGGTCCCACATTCGGATAATCCAGGCAAAGGGGAAGCGGTGAAAGGAACTGGAATCTGAGAGAGAGTAAAGCAACCGCCATTATCTCCTCTCAGACCCCGCCCCCACATACAGCGTCACTACCCAGCGACCTGGCTGTCCCGCCCTGGGGAACACCTGAGGCACATTCTTCAACCTTCTGTTTAGATCAAGATGTGACAGATGACATTGCCTGAGGGAACATTCCCATGGGATTACAACGAGTGGAGTTTGCATTGAACGGCAGCCCCACCCTAGAAAGCATGTGAAAAGCAAGCAAAAGGGGGTGATCCTGTTTTAAAAATCATCTTGAACATGTTCTAGTTATTTATTGAAATTAATAAACTCCAGGGCTTTCACTAATAATAACAAAAATTTATTTGTACACTCCCTTCCAAGTCAATGGAATACACCAGTGTGCTGGGAGGTGCCACCTCCTCATTTCCTTCATCAATTCACTCCCCAAATACTTATTGAGCACCTATTATGATGGCAGGCCTGTATTAGGCACTAGGGTTACAATGATGCCCTGAGACAGACAGAGTCCCTGCCTACATATGGCTAGTTAGGGAGGCTGATCTTAAAAAGTCATCCAAATTAATGTAAGATGTGATGTGTGCCATGAGAGCTAATATACGGAGTTCTGATCTGGTCCTGGAGGTCAGCCAAGGCTGCCCCGAGAGAAGGACAATTGTGGAAGGCTGTGAATGTAAGACATGGAATGACTAGAGATTCCTCATTATGTTTCTTTCATGAGCCAGGACCTGTCTCATATAATCCTCACTGCAACTCTCTGAAGGGAGCATTATTATTCCCATTTCACAGCAGAGGAAATCCTGGCACAGAAGTGTAATGACTTTCCCAAGGACACACAGCTGGCTAGTGGCAGAGCTGGAAATAAATCCAGGTCTGCATGACTCTCAGGCCATGCTTCCTCCCCCTCCCCCCAAGACTTACTGCCTTCCCAGGAAATGCGTTAATAGGAAAAATATGATTATCAGCTGTATGCGCTTTGAAGCTTACAACTGTGATGTCATCTATATCAACTCCTTTAATCCTTAGTACCAGCAAGGATACAGGTTGGGCAAACACCGCTCCATTCTGCAACTGGATAACCAGGGCAGCAAAGCCAAACGTGGCAGCGAGAGCCGGAACAAAGAGCTCCCTCTGACGGTAAGGCTGAGCAAACCTCTGTATTCTGCCTCCAGCAAGACCAAGTCCAGCGCAGGAATGGCATGCCCTGACTGAGCACCCTGAAGCCTTCTGCCTTGATTTCTGTTCTCCTTTGCCTAGCTCCCTGGGTACAAATTAAGCAGCGGCCAGCTCACAGGTGCGAGGCCCTGCATCTGGCTTGTGCTTTGCTGAACAGGGCTGGAATTCCACGGGTTGCAGCTGGCCCTGGAGGTGATGAGGAGGTAAGTAAGATGGGTGTCTCAGCAGTGTATCCTGGGGAGTAAAGTTACAGATGGCCAGACGGGGCCGTGCCTGAATGTACGAGGCCACCATGGGGCTGCCCTGGTTTCCGTTTCATACCTCCCCACATCTTGCCATTTTTCACCACACAGAGCTTTGTAATCTACCAAAAGTAAGCTGCAAATGAGAAGGATTACACCTTTACCTCAAATATTCAGATTTTGTTACAGACTAAGAGCCTGGGTACTAAAATTGTACCACCTGGTCTGGATCTTGACTTCCCAGTTTCCCAGCTGTGTGACCTTGGACAAGCTACTAAACTTCCCATTCCTCAGTTTCTTTATCCTTCAAACATTAGTTAACATTAGTGAACCTTGGCTCTGCTACTGGGCTGTGTGACCTTGGGCAAGTTACTTAACCTCCAAGGTTTTCAGTTTTCCCAACTATCAAATAGGATACGATAAAGTATTTGCCTCACTGGACTGGCCTGAGGCTTAAAGGAATTAATAATAATGTACTTACTCATATATCAGTGCCTGGCATATAGTAAGTGCTACTTGAGTGTTACTTTTTTTTTTCATGGCTCAAGACGTTATTTTCTTATTTTTATTTTTTATTTTTATATTGTATTTTTTCCATCACCATTTAACCCTCTTTTACTCCCCTGCCCCCTGCAATCACCTCCATGAGTCCTGTTTCCCTTTTGCTCAATCCCTCCACCCCCTAACCACCCCCCCAATAGCTGTCATCTTGCTCTCTATCTGTGAGTCTGTCTCTATTTTGCTTGTGTGTTACTTCTTATTATTGTTATTTCTGATGAGCTGAGGTGGGGCCCAGGCACAAGAGCTATTTAAGGGTTTCCCAGCTCATATTCTGGTGCATTTTTCTTTTTCCTGGGGCTGCTGTGGGATTCTGGAGCAGAGAGTTAAAGTTCTCATTGGATGTGCAGCACAATGTGTTTCTCTCCCTCCTTCTTCCATTCTCCTGAAGAATAGATTTCTTTTTAAACAGAACAAAAGCATCAGCAAAGAACTCCTTCCCTCACAATAAAGCCTTCCCTTACAATGAAGCCTTCCCTCCACGAGTCCTCTCCTTCCTGTTTCCTCAAAGGGTTGGGTTTTGTTCTCCTTCAAAACCATTTCTGAAGGAAAATTCCATAATAAGAAAGAATACAAATGGGTTTTCAGGTCTTACAGTTCTAACACAAGGAATTTGGCTTCCTTCAGTCTATGGAGCTGGGCCTTGAGGATATTAGGAGTTAGGCCATTCTCCAGGATCTCACTGAATCCAGCTGAGGACCAGTGGGACCAGAAACTGTCAAAGCCATCACACAAGTAAGAGAGCTAAAGACTGAGGGAGGCAAGGGGCTTGGTCTCAGTTCACAGCAGAGGCTGACCCTCTGCTATTTGAGTCCTTGGGCTCTCTTCCTCTAGTTGCTGAGCTTCTCCTATGATCACTAAAGCTTAGCTCCTCCTTTGCGTCCTCCAATGACTATGGGGAATGCCTGGCCTAGGAGTTTAGGGGACAGTCTGGGGCCTTAAAAGAGGAGTATGAGAAATAATAGATCTGTGGCGTCAATTGAAGAGACAATAGGGAGTGTCGAGGACTGCGGTGCCCAGGAGCACACTTGCCAGGCCTAATCTAGACAGCTGCTCCTCAGCACCTGCTAGTGATGCCCTGGCAATCTGGACTCAGAACTTCTGAGATGCCCCACATCTACCACCTTGTAGCTTGTACCCTTTGGTCCTAATGTCTTTTAGGGGAAACTCAACCTCGTCTTCTACTGACTGTACAGTCCTAGCTAGGCATGAACTCAAGAGACAGAATGCCCGGGTTCCACTCCCAGCAATATTACTCAACAGCTGTGTCAGCTGGGCCTGCTACTTGAACTATCTGTGTCCTGGTTTCCTTATCTGTAAAATGCAGATGATGATAGTATCTACCTAATAGGGCTGTATGAAGGTTAAGTGAGCTCCTATGTGAAAAGTTGTCAGTTAAAGCAATATGAGTGTATACTATCACTATGGTTATTTCCTCATTCCCATTTCAAGTGCTTTCAACTGTTCTCCATCCTCCATGGTTTCTAGGGCTTTCGACATCCTGATCAGTCTGATTGGAGGGTGGGCCAGTGTGGTTCCCACAGTCCCCTCTTCTTGGTGTTCACAGTTCTCTTCCTGAGTGCAGGCAGGGACTATGACATGCTTTTGACCAACAGAAGGCAGCAAAGGTGACAGGGTCTATGTGAGGATGTGCACATGGTCACATCACATGAGACCACAGTGCTCATCTTGGGAAGAGGCCCTCTTCCCTGCAGGCTCTGAAGAAGCAAGTTGCCATAGAGTGATCTGCCTGTGAAGACAGTCATGTGGCAAGGAACCGATGGTGAACTCCAGCCCATAGCCGGTGAGAAAGAGAGTCCACAGAACACTGAATGCTGCCAATAATCCTATGCCAAGGAAATAAATCCTTCCTCAGGTCCCAGATGAAACTGCAGCTCTGGCCAGCACTAGATTGTGGCTTTGCAGAGGACCCAGCTAAGCTGTGCCTGGACCCCTGACCCACAGAAACCATGAGATAATAACGTGTGTTGTTTTAAGCCACTAGGTGTGTGGTAATACTGCCACATAGCCATAGATAACTAATACAGTCAACTAACCACAATGGTAGCTCTACCCCCATCCACCCTGCTTTGGAAATGCTCCGGCATCTCAGTGGCCTGCTCCAAACAGGAGTCCTGGAATAGAACAGTGTACTGCAGCAGGCATCTTCGCACACTGCAGGAGGTGTGGCCATAAATAACGTCACTGCTTTTCTAAATGGCGTAAGAGAACAAATGCAGTTGTTCACACAAGAGCAGGGCTCCAGCCTGTATTGCGTTGTGGTGAGGCAGAGGAGCCACTTGTCCCCTTTGTGCCTGCCCACTCTCCGAGACAGACACACTCTCTGGCTCAAGGTGTGATCACCTAGTACAGGCCATACCTACAACTCATCTCTTTTCCTCCTACTTCTCTTCCATCTTTGTGTCACTTTTCAAAGAGGAGGCAGAGGAAGAAAAAGACCAGGTGGGCTCACCTGTTACAGTGGGGGGTGGGGGAAGGCATGAGGGACCACCCAGTACCTCTCTGCCATGGAGGGCTCCACCAGGCTCGCCGGCTCACAAGCAGCAGAGCCAGGTTAGAGCTGCGCCTTCTGACACAGTGCTCTTTCCTCGAATTAAAATGTGCCGTTTTCTTCCTTGTGAGCAGGAAGGGGTCAACATTGTGGTTCTTAGGGAGGCAAATGAACTTGTTTCTCTGAACCTCAGTCTCTTCATCTAGAAAATGAGGCTAACAGTATCTGCCTCACAGAGAGTCAGGGTGATGGGATAATAGCTGCAAAGTTGGAAAAGTGTGAGCTCCCATTATTCAGATCCCATAGGAGGACTTAAACTCTCACATGTCCCACCGGGGATGCATTGCGTGAATAAAAACATTCATTGAAAAACCAAACGGTGTTTGCCATTTTCCCAGAAGGCATTTTCTCAGATTAAAAGGATCTAGCGGAGTGCCCCAGCCCCGGCCCCCAGGTCACTTGGTTGTCTGTTTCTCATTGCATTTACAACCCACTGAAGCGATTTGTCTCTGCTCCGCCTCACTACGCACATGTGAGGGCGGGGCCTGCATCTGCCCTGTTTGCAGCTACATCTCAGCACCCAGAATAGGGTCAGACCTAAGGCAGATGCTCAATAAACGCGGTGAACCAAAGACAGAATCTGTCTTTTTTCTTGTGAGAATTGATCTTAAGAAGGAGAAGAAGAAATCTTAGGAATTCAAACCACTTCCAAGGAGAAAAAATATACAGCCTTCTAACAAAACACATCCTAATTACTTATTGTGCACTTTTGGTGCCTCGAGAACATGGCAAGCTCTTGACAGGGGTATCGAATTTAATGCTCATATCAGCCTTATGAGGTAGGTGCCCCCAATTCATGGATGCAGACGCTGAGGTCCAGAGGAGTGAAATCTTCTGCATAAAAACACACAGTAAGAGGTAGAGTCGGGTTTGAATGCAACTCCTGTGGGCTGAGCTGCTCCAGACTGCAAAAAGCTGGTGGTAGCCTTGTGATTAGGAAACATACCGGAAATATTTAGGACTGAAGAAGCATCGTGTCTGCAGCTTACTCTTAAACAGTTGTGTGTGTGTGTGTGTGTGCGCGCGCGTGTGTGTGAGAGAGAGAGAGAGAGAGAGAGAAATAGAGAAACAGAGATACAGAGAGACAGAGACAGTGAGAGAGGGGAAGTGAAAGAGGAAAATAAAGTAAATGTAGTAATATGTTAACATTTGGGGAATCTGAATGAAAAGTATCTGGCAATTGTCTGAACTATTCTTGTAACTTTTCTGTAAGATGGAATTACATCAAAAGAAAACACTTTTTAAAAAGCTGCTGGTGGGAAGAGGATACAGCTCATGTCCTGGTGAGGAAGGACACAGATCCTGCTTGGCTAGGATGAAGCCTGGAGCGGTGGCTGTGCTGGGGGCAGAAGGCCAGGCTGAGCAGGCAGCGTTTATCAGGGAGGCAACACATGGACACTGATAGGGCAGTCTGCCCATCCTTGAGCACTCCAAAGCCTTCGAAAGCTAGCTTTTAAATCCAGTTGCTTATTCCTGAAGTTACCCACAGGCAAGCACACACATGGTCAAGGAGAACACCGTTTTCCTCAGGTGTGGTTTTCATTCTAGTGATCCATGCAATATACCAGCCTCTCCATCTCAGGACAGCAAGGGACACTGTCATGTAGCTGTCCCCTAGGGAAGTGAAAGCAGACACTCTTTGTACATTCCAAAAGAAAACACACACATACACACACAGCCCACCCAGAAACAGTAATTATCTAGTCCAAGTTCACACAGAGAGCTGAACTTGGACTAGAAAACCAGTGTCGTGGGCTCCCATCAAGTGCTTACATTCTTATTTCTTGGTACCACCATCATTATACTACTAAAGGGCTCATATAGTCTTGTGTTCTTGTTCCTTCCCTTGAAATATAGATACTATCTTCCCACAGTTTTCTAACATAGCTGTTCGTGGGGAAGGGTCTGTATACCCGTTCCAAAATACGGGTTTAGGGTCAGACAGACCTTGGTGACATCACTTCTTATGGGATGACTTTGGGCAGATGATTTAACCTCCCTGAGCTGTAGTTTACTCATCTGGAAGATGATGACAATGATGTCTAGCTTGTTGGATTGCTGTGGAGATTCATTATCTTGACAAATATTTATTAAACACTGATCTAGGTAGTGCAGATACAACCGTTAACAACACAGATGAGAGCCCTGACCTCAAGGAGCTTCCATTCGATGAAAATCAGAAATAAACAAACGAAAAAGATTTTTTCAGATAATGATAAGCACTAAAAGAAAAGAAAGCTGAAAAAAATGTGATGGTGGGAGGCATGAGTGACCAGAGATGGTTGTGCTATGCACCCAGGGCTGCTATCGCTGAGAAGGTGACATCTGAGCTGGGGGCTAAATAATGAGAAGGGATTGGCTATGGCAGGACCTGGGGAAGGATGGGAAGGAGGCAGGGCAGCCCTGGAGCAGGGACTGAGCTCGACTCAGAGAAAGAATGAACAGGAGGCCAGCAGTGTGGTGGGAACACAGGGAGCTCCAGGGACAGGGGAGGGCATAAGGGCAGTAACAGCAGGGGCAACATCACGCAGGGTATGAAGGCAGAGGCATTTAGGATTTATTTTAAATGTACTAGGAATCCACAGAGAGTTTTGAGCATGAGAGTGATATGATCTGATTATTTTTCTTGAAATTGGGTAATAGATGTCACATTATTAGTGCAGGACCTGGCACAAAGTAGGTATTTAATAAAAGAGAGCTTTATCATTGTTTATCATTCCTAGCCATCACCACGAATAAGTGCAGACTTCCAGAAGGTGGGTGGTCCATGCAGAGCTTGCACCTGCGTGGAGCACCTCCATGCACCTGATCAAGGAGAGGGACAGCAGTACATGCGACCCATGATAGCTGTGACTTCTCCCTCTTCCCCACTCCCCCCAAACTACACCCCAAGGCAAATGCCAGCCACTTCTGCCAGGCCAAGGGGCAGTCAGGGTAGGATCACTGGGCACCTCTCCAGCCCGCCCCAGCTCTGGGCCTCCTAGCTGCCTTCACTTTACTGTAAAAATGCAAAGCATTCCAGCCATTTTAATTACTGGGTGTTGCATAAGTCAGCAATCAGCTCATACAAAGGAACAACAGGCACAAAAAATGATTTTTCAACACGCCTTCAGCCTCTCCCTCCTTTTCCTCTACAATCAGCCTTCAATCACTGGCTCCCAGGCCAGGTATGTGCAATCTCTTCTAGAGTTTGTTGATGTGCCATCAAGATCTTTTTTTCTTTAAATACTTGAGGCAGAAGCAGTTTCAAATACCCTCAAGCGGTTTGGAAATTGCTGGCCCTATTCCTACTTGACATGCTAGAACTAGCATAGGGGCTCCATGTTATACACACTGAGAACTTTTTATAAAACAGATCTCAGTGTGTGGTGGGTCTATCTGGGCACCAGGTTGGGGGGATTTTAGCTCCTGAAATTCCAAAATGACCTCATTATAAGGTACTCCCAATGCATGAACCTCAAACACAATACTCCAGTAATGCTTAGATGTGGAAAAGAATTTCTTAAGTTTGTAATGTGATTACAGAGCCCTGTGGTTTCCGAGTTCTGGTTTGTCAGTAGCTTTTGAACTCTTTCTTCACTAATAGCCTAAACTAATCTAACAGTTAGTTGAGGACCTGCTGTGTGTCAGGCATTGTGCTAAGTGCTCAGAAGAGAAAACTCAATTAGATTTTGTCAATTAGTTCACTTTCTAAAGAGGGAAAATGACATGGAAACTGGCAATCCCAGCAGTGGAATGAATATCAAGGCAGAGGCAATCTCCAATGGGTGGCACCCTGCTTGGATGGAAGGAAAGGCTCCTTGTAGATGATGCTGAATAATAATATTGTCTTAATAATAACATTGACAGTGGCCATTCATTGATGGCTACTCTGTGCCAGGCTTTCTGCATCATCCTGTTCATTTCTCACAACTCTGTAAGGTTGGCACTAATAATAAATGCTGTTCCTATTTTATAGATGAGAAAACCAAGACACAGAAAAGTTACTTGTCCAAGATCACGCAGCTAGGAAATGGTGAGCTGGTAAATATTTATCTAGCTCTCCAGGACAAAATGTCCTGGTTTGTAGCATCTACCAATTGCTGTAATATGTGTGCTCTGATCATGGACAATTTTAAGTTCCAATGTGATGTCACTGAACGAAGATTTGCTAGCGCACCATTATACAATAATTCCACCACATAGATACAACAGCTGGAAATGACCGCAGGAGCAGAGATAAGAGTATAATGTAATAAAATGACTAGGAAGTAATGAGTTTTAAGTATATATTGCCCTTGTTTCAAATATAATTTAATTATAAGTTTATATAATTAAAGCTTTAATAATGGCTGTACTTAGCAACTGACTAGCAGGTTTTCAGGAAATGTATCAATCGGCTCTCACAAGCCACTTTGAGCCGGCTCTAGCATACCACTGGGGCTTCCAGAACCTTCCTCTTCGCCCCTCTAGACAAATGAGGTAGCCGGGTGTGAGGAGGAAAGGCACTCCAGGCCAATGGGACGGTGTACAAAGATTTAAGATGTATATGTGAGAGAACAGAATAACAATATCATTTAGCGTCTGCAAAATATTTTCAACCAATCCCCAGAATGCACAGAGGTGTTAAAGAGCACAGAACTGGACGCTGAACTCCAAAGGCTGGTTCCACCACTTCTTAACTGCGTGACCTTGGCCAACTTACTGAACCTCTCTGTGCCTCAGCTTTCTTTTCTATAAACCGGACATGGTGATACAGCCCCTATATCATAGAGTTGTGAGAATTAAATAAATTTATTCATGTAAAGTTCATGGGACAGGGCCTGGCTCATCAATGCAAGCTATTATCTAATCCTTGAAACTGCCTCTGTGAATTAGATATTTGTCGTCAGTTTGAGAATAAACTTAGAAACTTCGATAGAGGAGATGGGACTTGAACAAGTGTTCTGATTCTAGCTTTTGTGCTCATCCCAAGGGCTGGAAATCACATTGACTCCACTGACTATCATTCTCCAGGAGGCCTGCTGATGTACTCACTGCCCTGCTAAGTATCTCTTCTGATAGGGGCCATACCTGGTTCATATCATCACACACCTTGATTGGTGGGTGCAATGCATTCTGGGAAGGAAGACCCACCTGGTGACAGACACTGAGCATCTGCCCCTCGAATCTGCACATTCACTTCCTCCCTGAGGAGGCGGCTAGCAGGGTGGTTAAGACTGCTCTGGTTTCCAATCCCAGCCCTGCGGCATCCTGGCCATGTAATCTGGAGCAAATTACATAATCTCTCTCCACCTTTGTGTCCGGATCTGAGGAATAAAGGAATGGTAGGGATAATCCCAACTATCTAACAGTGTCTGCTATAAGGATTAGTCTCGACTAATATGTGCAAACCACTCAGAAAAATGCCCAGGATCCAGTAGGCACTCTGTAAGAATGAGCTATTTCTACCAAGCTTTTGTTTTCTTTCCCTCCTCCTTCTCCCCATCCCTTCTTTGGGTATTACTTACATGGTCCAAGGAGATATGGGAATATGCTTTTTCTCAATAAACATGGATCATAACACTACTCGAGGGCAGGGGCTGGTCTCGTTCATCTCTACTCTTGTAGGGCCACAACCTGGTACACACAGGGTCTCAGGGAGAATTTACTAAGTGCCAGGCCCTGTGCCAAGGGCCCTATTCACCATACCTTGTTTGACCCTTATGAAGATCCTGTAATGTATGAATCTCTCCTCTATTTTACCATTAGACTTCTGAGGCTCCAAGAGGTTAAGAAACTTGTTGAAGGTCATAGGAAAAAAGTGAAGAAGGATCAAATCCCAGATTTATTGACATCATAGGCCTTGGGTCCCCACTCCCTTGGTCAGTCTGCTTCCAGAATATTCCACCAGGAAGCTTTGAGAAATCATAAAATCCAACACCCTTGTTTTACATCTGAAGAAAGGGGGCTCATTGAGTTACTCAATCAAGGTCACCCAGCTATTGTGTGTGGCAGAACTGGGACAAAAACCTGGTATATTACCTCAGTCTCAGTCTTGACATTTCAGGAGGAAATGAAGCCATAGACAATAGCTGTTAAAATGTACTGATCAGTATTCTATCAGCTTGCCTCCTGTTTCTGGGCCCCTTCTTTGTAATACAAATGTAATTTTCTTATGGCATCCACCCAAATTCTGAGGAAGGAAGGGCATACCCACATCTCCAGAAACTGCCTGCCATGTAATTTCCCCTGCCTTTTCTCCACTGCAAACCAGACACAGAACAGGGGATGCAGCTCACTTGCCTGATGATCAAGCTCCCCTGCTTGGTTACATCATACAATGATCAAGAGCTCTCACCACTCTGTGGGACCCCAAAAGACAAAGAAGAAAATCACCAGTACTTCAGATACCCCAAAGAACCTAAGTGTATAGTGAGTTTGTAGTCTCCAGAGAGAGTACTGTTTTGGAAAGAGACCTCTGAATCTTAACCACAGCTCTGCCACTTCCTTGCTTGAAAGAAACTGGACATGAAATTTAACATCTTTGAGCCTCAGTTTTATTTTCTCTCTCTTCCTCTTTTTTTATGTTTTGACACCTTTCATCCCCCACCCCCAAACTTCTGGCAACCACTAATCTGTTCTCTGCATCCATGAGCTTGTATTTCATTTTTTAAGCTTCCACAGATAAGTGAGAACTTATGGCATTTGTCTTTCTCTGTCTCACTTATCTCACTTAGCATAATACCCTTGAGGTCCAACCATGTTGTTGAAAAAATAGCAAGATGTCATTCTTTTTTACGGCTGAATAATATTTCATGGTGTTCATATACCACAATTTCTTTTATTCATTCATTCAGGGAGACTCAGGCTGTTTCCTTATCTTGGCTAATGTAAACAATGCTGCAATGAACATGGGGATGCATGTATCTTTTTGAGTTCATGTTTTTGCCTCACTTGTCTTGACTGTAAAATGGGCATATAGAGTACCTATTACTTAGGGGTGTGAGCACTGGAGGAAATACTGTGTTGAAAGTGACCTGTACAGAGCTGGAACTCAACTAATGCGAGTTCCCCTTCCTTTTTCTTGTCTTAAAAATCCTTTCCAGCTTGTCATCCTAAGGTCAACAAGTGTTATAGGGAAGAGAGATGACTCTAGCTGAATCCTGAAAGATAAAAGAACCCTGACAGATGAGGTGGAGGGGCTGGGGGATATATTGTTGGCAAGTGGATTCCAGGCAAAGAGCACAGTGCGAACAAAGCCTTGGAGGCAGGAAACTGACGGCTGGAACATAAAGGGGTGGGAGACGGGAACTAGGACATAGGTTTGGACAGATAAGCAAGGACAGGCCTGCTGTTGCACAACTTCGGGGGTAGCCATCACATTGTGTTCTATGTGAATGGTCTCCCTCTGTGGGGCCCTGGGAAGAGCCAGATCACAGAGGGCCTTGCATGCCTTTCTTTGCAGCGTGAGACTTTGTTCAGCAAGCCATGGAGAACAAATGAATCATTGGAAGCACAGGACAGCATGGTTTCCGATTTATGACTGAAAAACTTTCCAGGAGCAGCAGTGCAAAAGTCGGATTTGGTGGAGAAGGACTCCAGGCAGGATGACCAATAATTATGTGACTTCTGAAATGCTCAGGAGAGATCTTTGGGGGCCTGATCCAAGCCAGAAATGGAGGGAATGGGGCAAAGGAGACGGCTGGAAGATGAGTGGACGGAGAATCAATGGGACTTGGTGAATGACGGTGCCACTGATGGGGACAGGAAACACTGTGGGGGAGGGAGGGGAAAAGACAATAGTTTGGAGCCTTTGGAGCCTTTGGAGCCTTTGGGGCCTGAGGCAGCCATGGGACCACCAGGTGCAATTGTCCAGTGGGAAGCTGGATATAGACTGGAGCTCAGTAGGATACCACTGCTTGTAGTCCCCGCTCCAGCACACATGGCACGGTGGGAGGTAGAAAGGAGAGAGCATGGTGTGATCCAGGGAGAGGGTGGAGGCTAGAAGGGTAGGGAAGGGAGCCAAGGACAGAAAATTGGGAAACACTAACATTTTAGTGACAGGAAGAGCCTGCAGAGTCTGCCAAGAAGACCAAGAAGGTACGGTTGGAGAGGTAGAAAGCGAAAACCCAGAGTGGGTGGTCTTTGCTGCCAAGTTCAAGGAAGGATGTGATCAGTGGCATCAAGTGCTCTTTGGACCCTCCCTGTAGTCCAGGACAAGTCAATTTCAGTTCCAGCAGGTTCCGTAGAAAGAGTTCAAGTGCTTGGCAGAAACAAGAGCTCCAGCCCAGTCTGAAAGGAGACCAACCATCGCTCCATCCCATTCCCTTCCCAAGCCACAAGGGCACCCGGCAGAGACACGCTCATGTGCATCTACTGTGCGAAACAGCATTCAACCTTTAAAGAAACCACAAAGGAACTACTCATTTTTAAAGGAAAAACACATGAGCTTCATGGGCATGAGGAAGACATTAAGACACAAGGAGAAGTTCACCCTCCACTTCATATTAGCCTTTGCAGAAATGATTGACTGAGCACAGGCATTAAAGAATTTTTTTTAAAGCAAGAACTGGAATAGTAACACTGTTTCCCATCTCCCACTGCCTCAGAAAACACAGGGCACAACATGTCTATGCAGTGCACACGTGTTTTCTGGCTTAGAATCTCTGGGAGTAGCTGCGGGTGGAAAGAAATGTGAAAACCAAGGGCTCAGGTGAAGCAGCCAGAGACTCTTACCGAGGGGTCTTCACTCCTGGGCAGGGCTAGGGGAGAACTGGGGCAAGAGACTCTCTGCAATTTTACTGCCACAAAATTGGCTCCAGATGGGAGCATGGAAAGGTGTTTACTCCCTGCTGGTGCCACACACAGAGAGAACCTGAAGTACCTACTATCTGAGGTTCCTAATGCCCCAATGCTGAGCAGCAACCTCATGGAGGGTCTGGCCAGGGCTCATGGTGATGGGTGGACTAGGGCTCTCTGTTGCTTGGGAAAGGCTATTTTGAATGTAATGACTTTCAGATGGCTGTGGGATTGGGGGCAGGCATTGTGGCTAGGGTCCGGAGAGGAAAAAGCAGGAGAGAAAAGAGGTGTTCTGTGAGGCAACAGAAACAATACATGTCTTGTCAGCGCTGTCTCCAGGTTTAATTTCCGGAGCCCAGCTCAGGAAGAGTGGGACCGTGGCATCCCCTGCTCTGTTCCCAGACTCTGCATCCCCCCAAATCCATGATTCACAAGTATTCTCTCTTCCCAAGAGTAGTCTCCCCCTCGGGTTGACATGTGGCCAGCCTGAGGGTGGAGAAGGTGGGCAGCCGCGGACTCAGACGGGATGCTGACTGAGAGCTTTGTGGCTATTGCAGATGGGAGGGGTTAACTTCACCCACTCAAAGGCACCCTCACCCCACTGACTAGTGTGGAACTGTACCACTCCAGCCCTTGCAGTGAGACTGGCTGAGACTTCGGGCTGGGGGAACGGATGATCTCTGGCTTACAGTGCCCCCTAGCACTGGCCAGAGGGATAGGAGTCAGCGAGCTCCACCAGCCCACCTGAATACTGGGAAGGGGCTGGTGGGGCCAATCAACTCCACTCATTCAACCACTTCTCACTGCCTTCTTTGTTACCAGCACTTGATCCCTGTCCTCAAAGGGCTTACAGTTCAGGAAGAGAAGCAGATGGGTCAACAACCACATTACCATCAGGTAAGTGGTGTGAAAGAAGGAAGTACGGTGCTGTGGGGATACACAGAAAGGGGTTGATGGAGACTGGGGAGGGTCATTACAAGAGGCTTCCTGGAGAAGGTGATGTATAAACTGCAATCTGAACACAGTATTGGAGTTCAATAAATTTTGGGATAATGTATGGACACAGTAAAAAACATACTTTCTCATCTCTTAGTGCTTATGATCCAAGAGGCAAACAGACAGACAAACAAGTAATTACAATGGGGCTACATCGGAAACAAGACCTCAGTCCTGCCTCTGCCTTCGTGTCACAATCTTTGTTTTCAGGCTCAGTCCTGGAGGAGAGACCAGAGTAAGAACTCAGTAATTATTGTTTGAGAGATCGACTGATGCCCATCAGTCTTGGGCACATTCGATTTGCCTCAGACCTGTTTAAATGGCAAGGTCTGTCTTCCCTTCAGTAACACTCACCTTGTTCTTAAGAATTTTCCACGAAATCTTAGACTTTTCCAGCTAAGGGGGATCTTGGAGATCACTGAGCTATATCTTTCAGCCCATAAGAATGGAAATTGACACCTGGATAGGTAGGTGAGGTGACTCGTCCACACACACACACATCTGTTCTTCTGCAGCAAGTTTTGGAACAAACCTCAGACTTTTTGCATTTTTTTAACCCAAGCATCTTTTGTCCCCCTGAAAGTTTTCATGTGTCTCTGCAGAAATATGTTTGGAACATTTCCAAAAGGCATTAAATAACTTGGAAAGGAAAAACATAAACACTCAAGAGAGAAACCTATGAGGAGTCGAGAGCTGTATCCATTCTAATCGGTTCACCTGCCGGGTGGGGCAGAGGTACTGATTATCATCACAGACAACTACTCGGTTAGTCAGTGCAGGCGGAATTCTCCACGTCAGTCACTTACAAAGACTTTGAAGTGAACTCATCTATAGATCTGAAATGCAGACCCAGGACCAGGAGGGGCTGGGGTTTCCATGACTACAGTGCAAACGCCGGGTCATGTGCTGCCGCACAATCTCAACTCTGCCGCTAGCTGACCACAAGACGCTGGGAAAATTCCTTCACCTGTCTGAACCTTATTTTTCCCACTTACGGGAAGAGGATGGGACCTGTAAATGCCTCTGAGAAGTTTCTCAGAGACTCCAGCCTTCGGTAACTTGATAAGAAGTGGGTGGGTGGTCATGGGATCACCTTCCCTGGAAAAGTTCCAGGAAAGGAAAGACCAGGCCAGCCTGGTAGGTTTTAAAGGCAAGTCAGATACATTTTGAAACTTTTTCCATTCTTCCAAGGTTTATAAATTTGTCATTGTTCTTAGCAGTCAAGAAAAGATACTGGAGAGCCAGTATCTTCACCCTTACCATTAGCTCCAGCTCACCCCATCTACCTTATAAAGTGGCCCTGAAGGAGCAATTCTTACACATTAGGTCCATGGACACTATGCCATCTGGATGGATGGCTATGAGGTCTGCTTGCTGGAGGGGCTAACCCTGGCAGAAGTGCTCCCCTGGACAAAGATTCATGGAGACTGCTCTCCTTTTCCTTAAGATGAGGACTGAGTTGACCTCACATGGGTGGGTAGAAGGGAGTCCCCTCAGGTTAAGCACTAGGGAGAATGTCCCGACTGAAAGGGAAGATAAACTCCACAGATGCTGCGTGGACTAGTTTAAGATAGGGAGCAAGGGGAACTAAATCAAAAGACAATTTCATTACCTTTCAGCTGGAAAAACAATCAGATTACTCTTGTGCTTACGTAATTAAGGAGCTGCCATAATCGAATGCTTCTGATGCTTCTTATAAGGGACCTGCTGCTTACAGTTCGGCAGAAGTTATCTGCTTCATACTCATATTCTGGCAAACCTTCCCTTGGAGAAAACACTGGCATTTTGGACAAAACGGTAATGTGAAAAGAAAAAAGAGAAGAGAGGGCCTCTATCTTATCACATAAGATGCTTATCCAAAATGGATTTGGTCTAGAAAGGCTTATAAAACCTTCCACATGACTGGCACTGTGCAGGAATAAGCGAAATTCTCAAATCCCACCAAGTATGCCCTCATTCAACCTCAAT
Source organism: Anoura caudifer (assembly GCA_004027475.1). Classification (NCBI taxonomy): domain Eukaryota; kingdom Metazoa; phylum Chordata; class Mammalia; order Chiroptera; family Phyllostomidae; genus Anoura; species Anoura caudifer. Next base: position 16,456 of record PVKU01000530.1, read on the forward strand.
GCCCGGTGTGGGGGGGAGGTTCCTGAGTGTTCACTTCTCAGGACTCAATGGACTGCTGGTCACACCTACACCCAAGTCTCCTGGGACCCTATTTCGTGCTCTGAAGACTAGAAAGTAGTGTGGCCAAATATCTCAGGCTTCAAAGCGTTTCTAGTGTGGTTGGGGAAATAATACAACCACATCCCATGAAACAATGAGCAAAGTGCTAGAATAAACATTCAGGGAGGGAAAGAACTGTATGGGTCACAGGCAATAGTTAGAGTTGAGGTGGGAAGGGTCTTAAAAGCTAGCAGGGACCAAGGCAGAAAAATGGGAAAACTAGACCCCTTTTCTTATAGCTAAGAATTTTAAGAGATGAAAAGGAATTTTAAAAATGTTCTTGGAAATACCATTTCCAGTGAAATTTTCTGCTCTCTCATCGCAATGTCACTTCTCTGAGGGGTAAAGAAAGGCATTTCTGAGAAAGAGGTTCAGCTTGCATTTCTGAGTCGTATTTTCAGTTCATATTTTCTTTTAAACTTTTAGTATTTCTAAGAGGGATGAGCTGGCAGAGAACAGCAGAGAGACACACGAGTAAAACGAGCATTGGCACAGTTACAGCTCACTGCTGCTGCAGCCCGGAGGAACAAGCCTCTCTCTTAAGGTGGAAACCAGTGAAGGGAGTTCCTGGCTGCTGGCCAAGTCGTGTTGCTTTTCTGTGCCAGTTTCCTCATCTGGAAAGTGTGGTTAAAACGTTGTATTTTCCCTGTCTATGAGTGTGAGGTATAATGAGGTGGGATATCCAAAATAGAAGGCAGAATCAAGATTATTACTGAATAATGAGGGTCATAGTATTAATTATTAGCAATTATTCATTACAATTTATAGTTTAAGATCCTGGATAGTCCTCCAGGATCTGGTTTTACCCCAGTTTTGGATCAGTTCACCCTCATATTCCTTGCTAAAGGGTGGAGACCTTTCTGCCCTGGGTGGGGTTACCATTTCCTCCTGCCCTCTCTCCTTACTGTTTTTCAAATAAGCTCAGGGCCTTTGCACTTGCTGTTCTCCCTGAATGGTGTCCTCTCCTCCCAGGTTCTCACATAGCTGAGCCTTCTTCTTGTTCACATCTCAGCTTGGATGTCACCTCCTCAGAGAGAATTTTCTCTTCCTGCCCCACAAAAAGCAGTGCCCTCCACAGTAATTTGTAACCCATTACTCTGTTTTGTTTTCTTCACAGCACTATCACCACAATTACCCTATGTATTCACATGGGAGCAACAACTTTGTTTTGCTGACCCCCACATCCAGAACAGTGGTTTTTGAATGACTTCACAATTTACTCTGCAGAACTGACCTTCTATTATAACTAACTCCAAAAGGCAGATGGCTTCCTCATACCCAGGAAAGTCAGGGGTGGAGGTAGCGGCGGGTGGGGTGTGTGTGGAGAAGGAGGTAGGTTTTCTCTCTGGTTTCTTCCCCTCTGACTATGCTCTTTCCAGAGATATAAAGGTAGTTTTTCTCCTGGCCTTTTATCCAGATGCAGTCAAGGTCTCTAGATCCAGGACCACCTCTGACCCGGGGAGGGGCTGGTGCTGGAGTGGGTAGCGGTTCATTCTGGTTTGGTTCAGAGGGGTCCAGAGGGCAGAGTGAACGTGTGGCAAAAGTAGGGGCGAGAGGGGGCCCGCCGGCGCTGCTCGAGGGCTAGTTCAGCCAGCGCAGGCCAGAGGCACGTCCAATTTACTCACGTGCGCTTAGCCGCATTATTCCCTATAAGGATCCGAACAGTCCTGGGTGGCCCCGCCCTGTCGCCCCTCGCCCCCAACCCCGCCCCCTTTTTGGAGGGCCGATGAGGTAATGCGGCTTCGCGATTGGTCGGAGGGGCGGGGCCCCGAGAGGGGGTGTCAGTGTACCGCGCTATAATTCTCTGGCTCTCCGGCACAGCGCAGAGCGGACAGCTGGCGGGCTCTCAGACGGCTTCTCCAGCTCCTACCCCTGCTCCAGCTCGACCCGGAGAGACCACCGGCCCGCAGAGTCGTGCGCCAGCGCCGAGGCAGTCTCGCCGCACCCCATCCCGTCCTTTTGGGCTCTCGGAGGGCAGCACGCCCGAGGTCAGAGTTGCCCCGTACGGTCGGGTGGACGAGCTCCAGCTGCAGTAGCCCCTCCGGCGGCGGCGCGCACGGCAAGTTTGGAGAGAAGAGCAGTAGCCCCAGCAGCGGCAATGACTCCCTGGCTCGGGCTAGTCGTGCTCCTGAGCAGCTGGAGCCTGGGGTATTGGGGCGCCGAGGCGTGCACATGCTCGCCCAGCCACCCCCAGGACGCCTTCTGCAACTCTGACATAGGTAAGCGCACCTCCGGGTGTCCCCGCGGGAGCCCCCGCAGTGCCCGGTCGCGCGCTGCAGCCGGGGCTGGGACGCTGCTCGCTGCTCAGGTGGCATGGCGAACCCCGCTCTTCTTTACCTGCCTGGGCTTGGGTGGGGGCTCTGATATAGCCGAGAGGGAGATGCCCTGCAGAGAGATACCACAGTGGCTGAACGAACCCTTTGGAGCCTTTGCTGTCCTTTTAGGGTATGAGGTTCCCATTGGTCCAAATTTACCAATCTGGTAAAATTCCCTTTTCGCGATGGCGGGAGGAAGGGCTGGGGGGAAAGGGGAAAGGGTTCCTAAAACTTGGAATGCCAATGAAACTGCTGGGATGTTGAATAGTTTAAAAAAAAAAAAAGAAGAAAAGAAAAAGAAAAAGAAAAAAGTCGCCAGCCATGTGCACAAAAGTTGCAGGAGAAACTTGAAGTTTTCTGAGTTTGCATCATCTTCTGTGCCCAAGAAGTTCATTCTTTTCATTGAGACCCAACCCAGCCCTAAGTTTCTCGGGCAAGTGCTAATGGAGCTTCTTGGACTGCCAAATGTGGGTGGACTTAAGGGAAAAAATGAGAAGAAAGCGGTGGGGTTGACCCTCCCCCGGAGAAACTGTATTTGAGAGTGTTGATAGCAAGCAGGAGGTGGCGTGTGTGAGGGATCACTTATCACAGAGCTGTGAGAATTCACAGGAAGGCTATTTTTTTTTTTCTTGAATGTGTGTGAGGAGGGGGAGAAGGAGCAGTAGAAAATAGATTTGTCACCAAAAGAACAAAGATGCTACAGGTCACACAGCCTGGTGACAATCCCAGACTGGACTTGTGTCTTGATTAGAGAGACGCAGTACAAAGTAGAGCGAGCTGTCATCGAGGGCCTTGACAGTGTTGTGGGAGAGCTTGTTTGGGAGCGTTCAGGACACTTGTTTGCATGGTGAGAGGTAGAGTGGCAGCTGGAAAACATCTCTCCTCTCCTTTCCAGTTCATAAAGCATGCACGTTCAGTGGCCCCTGCTGGGTGTGTGTGTGTGTGTGTGTGTGTGTGTGTGTGTGCACGTGCGGGTGTGTGTGCAGGCTGGGGTTGGGGTGGGACACAGTCTAGCTGCTCTGCTGAGTCGATTCAGACGTGAAGAATGGACTATGTGTGTTTTAAGTGCAGTCATAAAGGGGAAGGAAATTTTCCACTGGGTCCTGGGTGAGGGCCTCCACAAGTGTGCTGCAGGGGAGGAAGGGAGGAGGCAGGAGCCTGGCAGGGGAGGCAGCTGAGGCTGGGAGGGGTGCTGTGCTGCTGGTGGGCCTGGCCTACTCCAGGAGGAGTGAGGGAGGTGGCTGTGGTGACCAGGTCAGTCCAGTTAGCAAGCCTGGGTGTTTGTGTGGCCTGGGGTCACCCTTGGTAGAGGTCACCCTTTCCTCTCCAGGGGAAACCTGGCTGGCCCTGGGTTTGTGGATTGCCTAGGATTCTTCTGAGCTGCCTGAGGCCTGGGAGGTCTCCCTTCTCCTCTGACTGACTGACCCCACCCAAATTCCACTTGGCCTGTCTCTTCTCACCCTGTAGGTACATTCCTACCTGAGCAGCGTTGGGAGCTGCTGGTGCTGGTGGCTTCCAGTCTTGCTCAGTGAGGAGCACAGACTGGGGCCAGGAATCTGACAGGTGGAGTCAGGGCATCCTCTTTTGCTCTACAGTGGCTCTGGTGTGCTCCCTTGGACTCTCTGCTATGTGGGGAAAGGGAGACCTCATGCCTCCTCCCTACTCCCACCCTTGGCTTTTGGGTTCCCACCCTGCAAGTCAGCCAGGGAGCAGTGGAAACAGAAGCAAGGAAACCCCACATCCAAATGGGGGCACTGCTTGACTCCGTTTACGGCTTAGGGTTCCTGCTATGGGTCTGGGCTGATGCAGTAGGTTTCTGGTAATTTCTCTGGAGTTATTTAAGAAATATACCCCCCCCCCCCCACGGCCCCAATAAACTGCCCAGAGAAAAGCTAAGTTACTAGGAAGTGCCCAAAGACCAGAACATTATGATCGCAAAACTCAAAAAGAAACAAAAAAAATCTTTGATACGCTGGCCCTGATCCAAAACTGTCCTGCCTGGGTTTGGTGCCCTGCCCTGGTGGCAGCGATGAGATAATGCTTTTAAAAATGGGAGGTGTGAATGTGGGCTGCTTGCTTGTTGACCTCTGCTGCCTTACAGTACCCTGCTGGTGTCCAGTAGGGGGCTCCCAGTTTTCCTAGTCACAGCCCTTCCAGTTTCCAGTTTGGGTAGAAGACTGCCTGTTCTTTCCCTGGAGGAAATGTATAGCTGCTCCCCATTCCCCTTGGCCCCTGTGAACCCACCTATCAACTTGTAGCTCATTAAAGAGGCACAAGCCAGCCCACCAGCTTTCTCTTCCAGGACCTTCCTGGCTCTTTTCTTTCTCTTTGTGGCCTGGTGCCATGTTGCTGGGTGAAGGGCACAGCATGCTTGGCTCGGCCCTCTCTAAGGAACCCCCCACCATGGTCTTCCCTCTCCTTTCTCCTCATCCACAGGTGTCTATTTTTGCCTTTCTCCCCCAAAGCCCTGGGGATTGGTGCAGTGTTCTGGGTGAGGAGGAGTTCAAAGGTGTTTCTATGGCAACTCCAGGCCCTGCACCTTAGTTGAGTGTTTAGGAGAAGCGTAAACTACATGCTGGCTTATAAAACACACTGTGGGGGAGAGAAAAGGACTTGGCGGCAGCCACGACATCTGTGGCCCCCTCCCCACACCAGTCATGCCCTTGAAACTTCTGACGGGAACTGGAACCGTGACTCTGGAGGAGGGAAGGGAGGGGATTGGGAGTGAAGAAGGCAGCCTTGGCCGGGGAGATCCTGCTCCAGCAGCTCTGCTTAGCTCAGGAAAGGGGGGGCGGGGTGTGTGTGTATGGGGGGTTGTTTCTGCCGGGGGAGGGCAGTAGAGAGTTTTGCTTCAGAACGCAGAGCCTCCTATCTGCTCCCCCTCCCCTCGCATGGAGGAGTGGGGCTGTGAGGTGGAGGGTTGGGGGGGGGGCCTGCCCCCTGAGACTGTTGGGAATTGGGGGAAAGACTCAGCTTGGAGGCCTACTGCCAGTCCTGGAGGATGGTCCCTGCATATCTCGCAGTGGTTCTGACAGGGACCAGTGCCAGCAGATTCTTTCGGTATCAGATCTGAAGTTGTGTTTTTAGCAAAAGAAGCCATTTTCAAAGAAGCCAGATCCATTCCCTCTCACTATCACACACAATGACACTCCATGATGGGCTTTGTGACTTAAGGAGAAAAAAAGGATCAGACTTCAGAAAGGAGCCAGCCACGTGGGGAGGGGACTTGGGCTGCCCGACATCTTGGAAACCTTGGAGAGAGGAAGGCTGCTCTGTGTAGGGCAAGGGCAGGGACAGCTCTCAGATGCCTGCTGTGCACATGTGCTTCACAGCAACCTGAAGAGCAGCGGTTCTACCCATTTTTTTCAGATGGTAAACACTGAGGCTGAGAGAGGTTGTGCTTGCCCAAGGTTACCCAGCTACTACGTACGTAAGGCTAAATGCCCTGTTAGTTATGCTGTTCTTCAATGACTTTTCAACTCTTGTTTACCCTTGACATTCTAAGTCAGATGACCCCTCCTAGGACCAAGATGGAATGGACATTTGAAGAGTGCTTTTCTTATTAGTTTGAGAAGTTTTTAAAAATATGAAGCTAAACCAAATGGCCAGTGGTTTTCATTAAACATCGTCTTATGGAAGGGAGAACTTTTTATGTCAGGGTATAAATAGAGAAGAAGAAAGGAAAATTTCTGGTGTTCTTTGGCTATTAGAACTGGAAGAGACCCTCCGAGTCACCAAGTCAAAGTAAAAAAAATACTCTGTTTGTCTCACTGAGGCACGGGGTGAAGCAGAGCTATTAGAAACAAGACATCTCGGGCTTCAGACTCTTCCCTTCCAGGTGGGGACGAGCTGGGGCTGCCCAGGACGAGGCGTCCAGTCTGTGCAGATGGCCAGCAGAACAGAGGGAAAACCAGAGAGAGAGTCAGGAGACTGGGTCCCGGCTGGCCCTGGCCAGAGAAGGTGCCCCTCCCACCATCCTGTGCCCCTTTCACGGTCCCTGGATAGATAAGGCTAGAAAATGGGCCAGAGAAGCAGCCTGGGTGGAGGGACTTCTGTTTGTTTTGCAGGAACAGCAGGAACCATTCAGCTCCACTGCTGAACAGCACATTCCAACAGGTTCACTAATGAAAAACAAAAACAACAACACAATTCTCCATTGCATTTGGTCTCTACCATTCCAGCCAGTGTGGACAAGGAGGCCCCTTCTTCCAGCCTTTGTCACAGTCAGCTCCTGGGTGGCCTGGAGAGGCAGTGAGGGGTGGGGGAAAGGGCACGGGGGCAGAGCCGGGCTGACATCCTCCAGGGCTTGTTGGCTGTATGCGCTTAGTCATCTTCTGGATGTCTTTAAACTTTACGTAGTTTCCTCTTTTATAAAAGGGGAATAATAATTTGTACCACCTCTGCCCCTTAATTTGTATCCACATTGTAAAGTTACAAGTATTGTGTGAATACCTTCTATTGCCATGTGTGTGTCTGTCAGTATGTATGTATCTAAAACAGATAAAGGTAAAGTCCTTTCTGATCACTTCCTCTAACGCCAGCTCCTTCTCCAGACCCTTTCCTCCCTGTGCATTTACGTGCATAGGTCCATGTAGAAAATTAGAGTAGTCCCCCCGCCTTAGAAATGTGAATAGCAGAAAACTAAATAGCGAAATACAACATGCAGCATTCCGCTTTTTTTCCCCATTGAACGAAGAGTATTAGAGATTGATCTCAGTTAACATACATATGGATCTACTTCTTCCTTTTTAGGTATAATATTCCATAGGGTTATAATTAAAAAAACGAATTATGGAACAATTACTCTGTGCTAGGCACCATTCTAAATAATGAGCGTGCATCAACTCATTTAATTCTCTCAACAGCCCTGTGAGGCAGGTGCGCTACTATCATCTCCATTTTACAGATGAGGAAATTGAGGCTTAGAAAAGCTAGGTAAGTTGTTGGAGGTTATAGCAGAGCCGGTGTTTAACCCTGCTAGAATATAGTCGGGTACTATTCTATATACTATATTATATTATATGTCATATTATGCTATATATTACTGTGTGCTATTATATTACTATAATAACATAATATAATGTCCCCATAGTATAGGTGTATATTTATTGAGCCATTCACTTACTGGTAGATGCCTAGGCTTCTAACAGCTTTTCATGCCTACAAGAGCACTGTGACCGCCATGGCACAAGCCTCTTGCTCACAGGTCCAAATATAACTCTGGCAAACATACAATTGGAATTATGGGACACAAGGTGTGTGCATTTTACATTTTAGTAATTCCTGCAAATTTGCTCTCAAGAGTGGCTGTGTTCTTTCCATCTGGAAAACATTATGGAGGGTCCTCAAAATATTTAAAATGGAACTGTCTTATGAGCCACTGATTCTACTTTTGGGTGTATTTTCAGAGAAATCCAAAACATTAATTTGACAGAATATATGCACTCCTCTGTTCATTGCAGTGTTATTTACAATAGTCAAGATCTGGAAACAACCCAAGTGTGCCCATCAACAGACAAGCAGATTAAAAAAAGCTATGGTCAAACATAATGGAATATTACTCAGCCATAAAAAAGAATGAAATCTTCCATTTGCAACAATATGGATGGATGTACAGGGCATTATGCCAAGTGAAATAAGTCAGTCAGAGAAAGACAAATACCGTATGATTTCACTTAATATGTGGAATCTAAAGGACAAAATAAATAACAAACAAAATCGAGAGATACTCACAGATACAGAGAACAGACTGATGGCTGCCAGCAGGGGGTTCGGTTGGGGGAATGGGTGAAAAAGGTGAAGATTAGGAAGTACAAATTGGTAGTTTCAGAACTGTCATGGGGATGTAAAGTACAACATAGAGAATACAAATTACATAGTTATTACAAATACTATTGTAATAACTATGCATGGTGCCAGGTGGGTACCAGGAATACTGGGAGGAGCACTGCGAATTGTATGATTGTCTGACCACTGTACTATATACCTGAAACTAATTTAAATAATATTAAATGTAAATTGTAATAAAAATTTTTAAAGGTTTTTTGGATGTGCAACATGAAGGGATGGAGGAACTGTTACAGCCCTACTGTCATGCTTCTTTCAATGGGAAAAGTTTTCTTGACTTTCTAGACCTTTTCTTCTTTTTTTGCTTATGCCTTTTTTCCTTTGAAAGGGAGGAAAATTAGGGACACTTAGACCAAGTTGATGGAAGCATGTTTGTAGGGAGAGAAGGGTTTACGTGTCAGGAAAGCTGTGGCCCTTGATTTGCTTCAGTTGGAGTAATTCCATTGAAGATGGTTTTATTCTTTTGCTTTCATAACAAAAATAATGGGCCTTTCATTACATTAAGTGGTTTGACTTTGGGGTGTCACATGAACCCGGGTTCAAGCATATGTGGCTGTTTTTTGAAGACACATACACAAGGTCTTTTTTTTTTGCCTTTTTTTTTTTTTTTGCCAACTAAAAGTGTCCCCTAGTTCACTGGCTTTGGCCAGGCCCTTTGCCCCCTTATTCTCCTTGTCATTGTATTTGGATGGTGTTTGGGAGGGAGTGGTCCACAGAGATGGACTTACGTCTGAGCTAACAGTGACACTGGGGTCTCAGCTGAGAGTGACGCTGGGGCTTGTCAGTCATTGTGGCAGCTGGAAAGGCTGGCTTAGGAGAGACTTTCAGTGTCCTGATTCAAACTCCTCAGTGGCGTGGCTCTTCATGGCCAGTCTGGCCCCTGCCTACCTCTCCACCATCTTCTCATCACTGGCCCTTCCAGCTCCATCTGTTCATATTCTCCCTCTGGGTCTGAGCCCCGTGCCACCCCCGTGGTTTTGGACAGCTCTTACTAACTGCTCATTCTCCAGGTCTCACTTGGTCCCACTTCCCCGCCTACCCCTGGCATTGGTGCAGGACGGTTACACTTTGCCCAAATTCTAAGCATGTTTAAAAACATCATCTTTAGCAAAAACCAAATTCTCCAAAGCTGCATGGGACATCCCCAGAAGGTATCATTTTGGGGCTGGGCGTAACCTACGGGCTGTGCACCATTCAAAAGGCTGCATCCAACCCTTCTGAGAGGGGAGGCAGCTTCTATGCTGTCTGCATTACTTGATAAGTCCAGTCCCACCTTCTGGACATAACATTCCATCATTCCCCTCAGAGGGGAAAAAACGTACTGATTTCTAAATGACACCCCAGCAGGGGAACCACCAAAAATGATAGCTACCTTGCATTAAGGTGCACTTAGTATGCGCCAGGCACTGTACGGAGCTCCTTACTTGTATACCAGTCCCCCTGTGAGGCTAGATAGGTGAATTGCTAGTCCAAGATCACATGGCTAGGAAACAGGAGTCAGAACCTACACTTGCTAGTCAACCTCCCAAACCGTGTATTCTGAGTCAGTCTCTACTAGAGACCAAGAGCTAGGACTCTTTGGACTTGGGAAGATGCATCCCCTTTTGCAACTTGTCTCACATTTGTTTTGTTGACTCCCCACTGTCAGGGCTCTCCTCTGTAGGCTTCTCTTTGATTTCCCCCCATAGCCAGCCTCTCCTGCCCCTGCCTCCCCTACTGCCCCCAATTTTATTACAGTATGGTCCTAACAAAGCCAAGCCTTCACCCTAGTTCCAATTCTTAACCCAGTGCTCTTTCCACTGAATCAGCAGTTCCCAGCCTTTTCAACACCAGGGGCTATTTTTATTATTTTTTTCAATGAAGTCCTTGTTTGGAAAAATTATCCATCAACTTCAAGTGTTGAGAGTTGATTGTTTTTCCATTAAAAAAATCTGGTTTAACTATATCCATCACCGCTGATACTAGCCAGTCTATTATTCTGACATAATCAGCTAATACACCAATTTCTTATAACCAAAAGCAAAGAAACCTGGTGTTTTCTTAAGCCTAGGAAGCATTCTCATGGCTTACTGGATGATTGCAGCATGCGATTTGGGTTCTTACTGAAATGCTGAAAATAGCTCATGGTCTCCCAGCGGATCACTGTTCTTGGTCCCTCTGAGCATGGTTCCGTAGTGTCACACCAGTTTATCATCTGTGCTCCTTGCAGTCATGTCCATTTACTACCCTTGGCATTTTTCTGCGTACCCACAGTGCTGAGGGTGGGGCTGGCTGAGGTGGCAGGTCACCGATGTGTCCTGGTTGAGTTGCATACCTTTTCAGAGGAGTTGACATGGTTTCGGGAATTTATTTACCTGAACTAATCTCTGACAGGCTGGAGCAGGAGGGTATTGATTCTAGGTAAAGGGACTCACTGAACAGTATTTGACAGGAGGTCACGAGGTGTCTATCCAGACTGCAGTGAACACAGAGGCCCTGTTGTTCAGTGGCTGAAACACTAGTGTCTGGAGAAAGGGAGGGGACTGTGCTGAACCTTTCCTGATTCACGCATCAGCCACCTGCCAGGCCGGGATGGTTTGGCTGCCACGACAGGGACAGCTCATGCTAGCCAACACCCAGTTCTGATTTATGTTCACATGAACCTCATCACCTAACAGTGGCATCCTCAGCACAGAGAGTAGGGACTTTAAGTATTCCCTGCTCTCTTTAAGTATTCTCTGGCTGTGGCCAGCTGGCTTTTTGTGGGGGTGGGGAAGGGAGGGAAAGCTGTACGATTTGGCCTCAGAAAACCCAAGGTAAAGTTCAGCTGGTGGAAAACAGAGCCCTCGGAAGATAGGGGGTGGGGAGGGCGGAGGGAGAGGGGAAGTCCTGAGCAGACCAGAGCCATTCCGGAACTAGAGACCTGAAATATTGCATGGCAGTTATCCCTCCCCCCTCCACATATCTTTGATCCCTCTTGGAATGAGGGCACTGGGCATCAGATAGCTCGGTTGCCTGCAGAGAAGAACTATTTCATTCAGAAGTTTCAGGGCACCTGCAATCCTCAGTTTAGGGAATGGGGAAGGTGAACCTTGCAACTTGGGCCAGACTTCATCAAGAAGTAGCACTGGCTTTGTTACTTGAGGGATTATTGGTATTCAGTTGAAGTGCTTACAGCTCAGGAGTTAGGAGTTCTCCTTTTGACCTAGTCTTTATCATACTGAATACACTCACAGACCTTTGAGATTTGGAAACTTAGTAGCTCTTGTGAGCTGTGCTGCTCACAAGTGTGGGCAAGTTCTCCAGCTTCAGTTTCCTCATCTGCAAAATGGGGAAATAATAGCATGTATCACATTGGGTTGGTGATGAAGTGAAATAATTCACATACAGTTTCAGCACTAGCAGCTCAATAAATGCTAAGTTTTAGTAGTGTTGTTACATGGTACGGCAGAGCAGGGATTCTAGCTCTATTTTCAGTGATGCAAATGCAGCCCCAAGGGGTGATGTGACATTTTTCAGAGTCATGTGCAGAGACCTCAGTTTCAAAAGTTACGGTTGATTGACACCTCCCTCCCCAAGTTGAATGCTTTTGTCACACTGCCTCCTACAGGACAGAGAAACAAACAACAAAGTTCCCTACTCTATATTTTCACGAGTCTCCACATTTTAGAGTCTTAAGCACACTTGATCTTATTTGATGACCACAACATTCCACGGACGAACACAGGACAGTGGAGGTCATTGCTCCCATTAAATAGACGTGATTTTGAGAACTGGTGTGGTTCAGGAGTCTGGCCACACAGCTCATGCACGGAATTGGGATCAGAACCCACATCTTCTGAGGCCAAGTCCCATACTCTCTTCAAGGGCCAGGTGCTTCCCTTCCCTCTTCAGACTGTTCCAGCATGTCTGCCTCTGAGAAGCTCAGGTAGAAGATGCCACTATAGCCCATGGAAGGGTCTGGATCAGGGATACTGAACTTTGACATCAAACTGTACTCCACCTACTCTCACCTACCCCAGGGTTTGGAGATGTGCTGTGTACAGGAGTGAGCACTGGCCTGGAGTCAGAGGGCCAAGGTCCTAGTTCTAGGATACCAGCTGATTCTGGGAATCACCTTGGTGAGGTCAACTTCCCTGGCTATCAGTCTCTTACCTATAAAATAGCAGGATTGGCTCTTTGTGGCACATATGCACTTTTTTCACATGTACTTATAGTAATCGATGTTTTCCCCAATGCCTGCTATGTATCAAGTGTTTCTGGCTCTCTGTTCCCTTGGGAAGGGATCTCTCATCTAGCTGAGTAATCAAGCACCTAAATCCATCCACAACACCTTTTAGGAGGTAACTTCTTTAGAAATATGGCCCATTAAGATAAGAGCCAGGATCTTTGTGGCTGTAAAAGCGGATGAGGGCTTCAACTGAACAAAACCACTAATGAGCTAACACACTTTATTGGATGACATATTTGACCACCAAACTTCCTGTGGCAGTACAGCTGATTTACCAAACAGATAGCAATCTTGCAGACCCAGCTGATGGCTAGAGTTAAACATCAAGGTCACTTCAGTGTCTGTCATTGATCACTGGAGGGCTTGGTAGAAGTTCTTTTGAAACCCATTAACACCTCTACAGAAGCTGATGGACAGGAGGTGGGATTGAGACTCAGTGTTCCACAAAACAAGGCCTCCTTGATCCACAGTCTACCGGAGCAGCCCCTTGCTCCAGAAAACTTGGCTAACTGCTTGGCTCAAACATCTGTAGCTGAGAAGGCCTCTCTCATGAAAGACTGGCTCCAATGAACACCTGCGATTAAGATGTGTGTGATCCCATGGAACTTTGTTCACGTGAATGGGGAGAGGGTTTGGAAGACCCAGCTCAAACATACGCCCTTTCGAGCGTCACAATTCACTCCCCTTCCCAACAGGATAGAGACCCCAAAGATACCGAGCCTTCCCAATACTAATGTTTACCAGGAGGACAGAGAGATTTGAAAGAACCCCAGCATCCATATTATTCTCAAGGTGCATTTCTAAGCAGATGGGTACAGTGGGAAAAGGTTGCACCTGGGGAAGTGCAGACATAGTTCGACTAATTTTGATTGATTTTCTCTTGACCTGGGTTTCTTTACCTCTCTTCTAGGTTAGATCACAAACCCAAATCCCTATAGAGGGGCAGTTCAGCAACTGGCCCAGGGCTGTTTTGTATGGCCCATATACTGTGTGTGTGTGTAACTGTGTCAACATGTAAAAATCAGATTTCACATTCAACATTTGGATTTCTAGCTCATGTCTGCATATGAAACGTATTGGAACATTAGTCACTTCTACCAGAAAATGCAATGTGTATATGCTTCCCTAGTCTCTTGTGTTCCCGCTTTGGAGGGATAAGTGAGCACTAAAAGTATTTCTTTATTCTTAGACAAACAATAAAATGGTGGGACAATGTGATGGTAAATAGCGACTCATCTTTGGCTTTGGAATGGGGACAGCAGCAGAGAGCGGTGGGGAGTGTGGTGAACTGGAGAGTCCACACCCTTTCTGAAGTGGCCTGCTGGGGTCCAGCTCCCATCTATCAGAATGTGAGCCCAGTGTGATCAGATGTCCAGTCTCTTAGAATAAGCCAGGAGTCCAAATTTGAAAAGTGAAACCTGGGTTTTCAATGTTAGTACAATTAAAAAGAAATGCACATACATACACGTATGTGAACCAAACAAAACATACCTCTGGGCTGTATTCAGCCCTGTGGGTCACCAGTTTTGTGACCTTGAGTCCAGATGATCTCTTGAGTTTCCTTTGGATTGTAAGATCTCTGAATAAGCCAACTGCTTTTTCAGGCAAAATACTGTACCCTATCGTCTGTGTCTCCAGAGAGCACTGCTGATGTGCTTGTTGTCACACTTTCCACCGTTTCTGGGGTGGTTAAGAGTGCAAGTCCCATAGTTGGACCCCCTAGTTCAATCGCTGGTTTCATTAATCGCCAGCTGGATGACCCTAGGCGAGTCAGTCCTTGTTAGCCTCATTTTTCTTACTGTAAAATGGAGTGTGCCATAATACTATTCTTAGCCTCATGGGGTTGTGGGAGAATTCACCAAGATAGTGGAGTCACTGGCTTGGCCCACTGCCTGGCATGCAGTAAGGACTTGATAAATGTCAGCCATTACATTATCCTTACTTGGTACCTCCCCCTAGATGGTGAGTGAGCTGGAGTACTGGGAGTCCTGTCTTACTCACCAGCTCATTGGCTGATGCATAGTAGTGATGCAACAAAAGTATCCTGAATGAAGGAGGGCATTTGAGGAAGGCAGCATTCCAGACTTTTCAGGCAATAGTGCACTTAGCTTTGCGTGTGTGTGTGTGTGTGTGTAAAACGGAGAGAGAGAAAAGAGAAAAATCAGTTTTCACATGTTGGACACTGACCAGCCCAATGAGAAAAAGCTGTTTTAAGCTGCTAAGACACCGTGCTAAACAGTGGCATTGTCTTGGAAATTAAAACCAAAGCCATTGCCCATCCTTTCCTAACAGAGAAGACAAGAGACGGCTTGGAAGCCAGAGTGCAGATGTGACCCTCCGGTGCCGATGAGTGGTGAACATCATGGGGTGCTTTGTCAGCTTGACAGATTTTATTTATTCAGGGCTCCTTTGAGCCAGAGGAGATTCCTGGAGGCTCTTAAAATTTAATGCCCCACCTGGATAGTTAACATCTGTGTTTTATTTTGCTTACAAAAAGTTAACCCTAAATAGTTCAAATTCCTTCTGTCTCCCTTGGAGAAGAGTTTCTTACGGGGCGATGCACGAGCAGGAGACACAAAGGGTAAGGCTGGCCGAGCACTGTCCGGGAGAGGTAACATTTTGAGAGGCAAACGTGGGCCATGGATGCGATTTTAAATTTTCTCATAGTCACATTTAAAACAGAAAGAAATAGGTAAAATTAACCTGATATATCCAAAATGTTCTCATTTCAGCATGTGATCAATTAATAAAATTATTAGGGGGGTTAAAAAAAACTTTAAGGTTTGAAATCTAACACGTATTTCATACTCATAGTGCATCTCATTTCGGACTAGGTCCATTTCAAGAGCTTACTAGCCACCTGCGGTTCACGGCCACCACATTAATAGGACAGTGCAGGTCGAGATAATATTTGTGAATGCAAGGCATTTTTCCTCCTACTATTGTCATGAGCTGTGCAGAGATGTGGGGGAGCTGGGGGCGTGTTGGGGCCTAGCAAGGCTCCAAGGCTACTGAGTTTTGCTGTAAGTGAATTTCAGGGAACCGCGTGTGGTGATGCCGTAGAAGTCCCCTGACTCCGCTGTCACTTGACGAAAGGGGACACAGATCTAGAGAGGTGGAGTAGATTGTCCTAAGAAATCTAGCTGGCGTTAGAATAAAACTAGTAATACAATATTTGACAGCATTTATGAAATCATTTTTATATTCCAAGACCTTTTCATGTATTAGCTCCTTAAACTCTTATAACCACCCAATGAGAAGGTGGTCTTATTTCTGTTTTGCAGATAAGGAAATGTAGGTTTAGAGGAATTAAATATTAAAGCAGGGTAATATTTATTGATGGCTGTTTTAACAACTTTATATACATACATTAATTCTATTATTTACTAAACCTTCGTTTAACAAATTATTATTACCTTCAGTCCACTTTAAAGATGAGAAAACTGAGGCTAAGAGAGGCTAAGGGATTTGCCTACAATGCAGCTAGTGTGTGGTGGAGCCAGCATCTGAGCCCAGGCTACCTGACTCCAGATTCTGAGCTATTCGTCACAAATTAGGCCCAAGGTCACCAAGCCATGCCGTGGCACAGCCGGTATTTGAGCTGGTACACCTGTTCCCTGGTCCATGATATTCCTCGCTATCCCACTCTACGGCTTGGGACATACTCCTTTTTTCTAGCACTCTCTGCCTTACTATGCTGCTGGTAAGGACCAGGACAGACAAGCTCAGGACTGCAGCACATGCCCAAGCAAAGCAGACACATGTCTTCTGGCTTGGCTGATTCCCTGCCTGCCGTAAGCCCATGAAGCCCAAATTCCTGGCCCAGTGGAGGAGGGTGGGAAGAACACTTGTCCATTCTGCCTTCCCAGTGGGGCGAGCTCAGGGTACCAGGTTGGAACGTGGTATGCATCTAATTGCATGGGGGTGCAGGCGGGGAGAGGCTGAGAGGATTAACACTCTTTAAATAGACACCAGAAAACTAAGAATAGCCTTGCTGCCTGGAAATTAATGGGTATTCCTGACCACAGGCCCTCCCACTTAGTAGGTGGTCAATAAACACGGGTGATTTGCAAGAATAAACAAATACTGAAAATGGGACACTGGGGAGCCCTTAGCCAGTAAGACTCTGTGCTCTGTATAAATAAAAAAAACACCCCAAACTTCAGACTGAGGTTATTTGCATCTTCCTGCAGGTTGAAGCCCCCTGTTGCCTTTACTTCTCTACTTCTGTTGTCTTGAGGTCAATGTCTTTATTTTTGGCCAGCAGAGCATCAGGCCAGGGAGACCCATGTTCAGTTTGCGTTCCCCTTATTTTTGGCTTGTTGCCTGCTACCTCACCAAGCTTAGAAGATGGGAATTACCTCCTTTTGTGCTATTACCACACTTGGTGTTCCCAGAGTACTCTGTAGATTCCAGTCCCTTGGAGCCTTAAGATGGGAACTTCTGAATTTGCCATCTGATCTTGATCCATCCTCTGCTACTGGGCTCCTGGGTCCGTACTGAAGGCCGCCTCATTGTCTGGCTCAGAAGTGAGGTCGCCTTCCTGGCAGAAGTTCAGCATCCTCAATGCTTATAATTCATCAGGTGGGCTGGGAGGATAGACTGTGGGAAAGCCTGAAGTCGTCTTTTTCGGAGTGTGATCCTCTGAACACCAGCCTCAGAAATATTTTTTCAGCCAATAATGCATTTGAGAAAACTGTTTACTGTCTTCCCTTTTGGAGACATGCAGTGACCATCAGCATGGTAAAGGTTCTGAGAAGCCCTGTTCGGCTCTGTTTAGTCCCGTGTTTCCTAAACATATCTGATCAAGAAACGAATTTTTCCCAGGAAGCAGCTATTAAGCCCATTGGTGAGAGGCTGCTGAGGTGAGGATTCTGAAAACCACTTTTGCCCACTTGCCTGCCCTGTGACTACTGTGTAGGGAAGGAGAAAGTAGGAAGTGACATCTGCCTGGCACAGGGAGGTTGACCATCTGGGACTGCCACCCAGAAACTGCTGCATCAGTGTGAGTGGGCACCTTATAAAGCTGGAAAAAGGGGCAAGGGAGAAAGTGACCTTCAAGGCTGGACATTGGCCAGATTTAAGGATCCATCCTATGCTCATGACTTGTTTTATAATCTCACTTGGCTCCATTCCAGGAGCATATTAGATCTTTAAATCTTGCTTATACCATTAGGGGCTTGATGGAGGGAAAATGTGGCTGGTGTGAAGGTGACATACTTATGACTTGAAAGTCCAGGGGAGAAGTACTGTGGAGAAAAGGTTATGAGCAGCAGAGGGGACATACCTGTATGTGCCCGGCTCTGGTCCCCACATTCTCAGCCTAAACTCTTACCTCTCTGCTCTATACTTCTCTTAGACAGGCATCTTAATCATTTTATGGACAGGAGCATCTTTGAGAATCTGATGAAAGCTTCACATACAGATTTCTGGATGTCCAGACACCTTCCTGAAGGCCATCCATAATTACCCACCCACCTACCCAATTCAGAACACTTGTCTAGAAAATCACTGAGTTGGTGATGTTGTATTAAAACAAAACCAAAAACAAAAAAAGAACGATCTAACAATGTGAAATTGTCTGACAGCTAGTGCTGCTTGAAATTCCGCGGTTGCTTGGAATGTTTTGGTGAGTGAATTGCTTGGGTATGCTGTCTTAGTCCACACAAGATTTGAGGTGGCCACCTGGGATCCCACCGTGTAGTTGAGGGCTCCGGGCAAAGCAAGGGCAGACACTTTCAGCCTGTGCAGTACACACGGTGTGTTCACACTTGTACCAGAAGAGCCCCAATGAGCCAGAGTCCTGTGGGGCAGCGTGGGGGTGTAGAAAAAGGGCCAGTGCCTCTGAGGCATAGAGCCCCAGGCCTGGCTCTGCTCCCTCTATCTGTGTGATTCTAGTTGAGTCACCTCCTTTTTGAGGGTCCTTAATGCTGTGAGTAAGAACTCCTAGGCATTGACCATTGTGACTCTGGTTTTCAGAGTATTGGCATGAGAGAGGGAAAGAGGGAATGATGCTGGAGGCGAAAGGCTGGGCCTGCTGCCTGGTCCCCAGCTCCTGCACCTTAACTCCAGTCAAAAGCCCATGTGACTGTGGACAGACTGAGAAAAAGGCTCAGGATAGAACTGCTTCCACCTGGGCCTGGAGAAGGGGCCGTGTCTGGTGAGAAAGCAGCAGGTAGGCTTGGAGGCCGGGAGGAATGTGGGCCGGGGAAGAAATCCCTGTCATGGGGCTCTGACGCCACGGGCCAAGCAGGCAGTGGATTCCAAGCCCACAGGGTCACTTGGCCCCTGCCACTCCTCCTTGCCCCCTCCTTCCTAATTTCCTATTTCCTGCCCCCTTCTCCTCTGACAGTTATAAATAACTGCTGAGGCTGGCCTGTGGGCCTGAGTATAGGTGAGACAGAGGAAAGTGGACTGACGAAGGCGGAGCTGGATCCTGCCACTTGGCCCTGGGGGTCACAAGGTTTCAGATTGCTCGAGGGAATTTTGTTTTCTTGTTTTTTCCACCAGGGAGTGAGGCAGTGAAGGAAGAAGTAATCCGGGTTGGCTTGAGGAGGCTTGGCCTCCCCTGGGCCGGTGCTGGGTTCTGCCTGTTGGCCAGCTGCAGATCCCAGGGCGGGCACAGGGCTGCAGAGGCTTAGAGAGAAGGCATCTCGGGATACTCTGAGGGCGGGTGCCATGTCCGCAGGACCTGCAGCCTCCTTCCCAAGCCCAGTCTGGTCCAATGAGGGAGGCCAAACACACAGAAAGCTGTGTTTCAGTTTCTACCTTTTTCTCCCAATTGTTCGTCAAGACCATCAGGCATGGGCCTCAGTCCCCACCTGGATGTCTCCCTCTCACTGGGTAGCTGGTTTGCATGACTCTGTAAACTTCCCATGAATACATTTGCTAGGAACACATCCATTCCTTGAACAAAGATTTATCGAGCATCTACTATGTGAGATGCTTAGGCCACAAAGATGAATTGGCCATGGCCTCAAGGCCATGGATCTGCTCTTTCTTCTCCACAATTCCAGCTTGGACCATTGAGAACTTGCAGGAAGCATACTTAAGGGACCCCTTTCCTACCACAAAGGTTTGGAAAACAAAAAGGGGGATTGTGGAGCAGCCAGTGTATGAACTTCCCTGCAGCCCTCTCACTGCCTGACTTCCTGCTCTGCCCAGGGCCCATGGGAAGTTCGTGTAACCATGGTGGTTTTCTGTGGTACCTGTCCTACCACATGGCTTCCTCAGAAACCCATCAACTTGGGTTTTTTTTTTTTTTTTTTTTCTTTTTCCTGGAGCTTGAGAGCACTGGGATTTTGGAGGTAGTTTTCAGCATGGTGTGCAGTGCAGGCTGCTGACACCTAGGAGGGGTGACATTTCCTGATTCCCATGGAGGTGCAGTAGAGGTCACTCAGCAAGGACAGTGGTCAGGCCCCTTGCCTGGCTAGGCCCTCTCCAACGTTGGCGCTGTGCCCAAAGCCATTCTCATTCTTTTCGGAGATGACCACAGGTGATTGCGCAGCACTCCCTTCTTTCTCCACTGTGTGTGTGTGAGTGTGGGTGTGAGTGTGAGTGTGACTCCGCTTTGCCTGTCCAGCCATTCTACTGAAGCCCCTAGCACCACGTGGGGAACTAGAAAAGCTGGGGCAGGGGACAAGGCCTATGAATTAAGAACAACGGGCACCCAGCCCCAGCTTGTTGGAAAGTTTTTTTAATCCATTTACTTTTAGGATGAGGGGTAGTTTTTAGAATCAGCCTGACATTTTCCCCTTACTCATGTTTCACTGGAACATCTTGATTCTGTAACATGCTTGGTAAGGGGTGGGCACAGGCCCCAGAGAATTCAGGTTTGTAGCATCTCCAGGATCTGGTTACCTCCAGGTGCCAGGAAACACCTGGGACTGCAGGGGTTGGGGGGTGATTCTTGCGTTTGGGATACAAGTATGTTCTGGGGCAGAGCATTGCAGAAGCTCTCTCACACCTATTTGTAATCCAAGTCTAGAGATGTTGCTTCTTGGAAGGAGGAAAGGAAACTTACTGCTTACTTACTGGATGAGAAGTACTGCACGAATGATATAGAGGCCAAGAAGGTTTTGCCAGGCATTGCTAATTAATTCTCTCACTGCTTATTTTATAAGCAATAAAAGTTAGGGAGAGACATGTTAATTGGCTTCAAGGTCCCTGAGCCAAGTATGACCAATCTGAGAAACCCAGGCGACTTCATGCTTTTCTGCCTCTCAGTCCTACACTAGGGATTTTCATATTTCTGAGCAGGAGGAACGCTTTCACAGGGCTGGTTGGAGAGACTGTTAGGGATGGAGATAAGCATCAAATAGACTTGAGGTTGAATTAGCTCTTTCTTTACTCACAGGTAAGTTTCATTAGAATGTTGCAAAATCTGAGCCTCAGTTTCCCCCACTGCAAATGGGAAAGACCCCGTTTATAATGCAGGGCTGATGCAAAGATGGGTGAGATATGTCAGCAATGCCAGGGGCTCTTCAGCATATGTTGAACTGAAGTTGAAAGCATGTTCTTTACTTTCCAATGAGATCCACTCTCTCTCTCCTGCTAATCACTAAGCTGGATCAGTGTTACACTAATAAAAACAGAAGCCAAAAAAGGTTGGTGTGGCTCTTCATGAAGGTAGAGTTTATAAAAATGGACATAATAGACGGACGCTAAAGACAAGTGAATGGAGAGAGGACAGTGGAGATCTGTCTCCTCTGCTCTTAAGGCTGGTTCTGAGATGAAAAAGCGAAGAATGTCAGAACAGGTGGAAAAACAGAGGCCCGAGGAGGTGAAGCTCTTTCCTTGGGTCACACAGCGGGTTGTGGAGTGGGGCAGGCAGCTTCCAGTGATTGCATTCCTGGGCCAGGCATCTATCACTCACTATGCTATGTAGCCCCTCTTGTCACCCTGTGCTCCACTCAGAGGAGGAACACTTTTGGGAGACAAAGGGAACCTCGTGTGGCCCTTTGCATTCACCTCCTCACCCGACTGCTTCGGATTACTCCGAGGGAAGCCAGAGTCCCTCCCACTGCTCTTTCCCCAGCTGTCAGCAACTAGTTTGTTTTGTGAGCTGGTGCCTTCCATGATTTCCAGATAATGTGCCTGGACTGGTGTGGGGCATCATGACACCTGTATTCCCGTCTGCACGGAGTTGGGTCTGTTACCTTCACAGGCTGCTGATGGGAAAAGTAATTGCTGTGGCCTCTCTGGAGGACACCCAGAATCAAGAGTCTCAACGCTGTGCATACACTTCAACCAGTAGTCTCACTGCTAGGAATTGAGTCCAAAGAAATAAGCAATGGGGTCCATAGCTGCATTGTTTATATTTACACACCCTAAAGGGATTGATCTACATGTCTCTCATGAGTAGATTACAGTGGGCAAGTGGGTTAGCCATAAATAGCTCGAGGTAATGTCTATTGAATGATGTGGGGATATTCCTATGATGTACTTTGGAGTAACAGAAGCCCATTTGTTAAAAAAAAAAAAAGAAAAGAAAAAAGAAAAGAAAAAAGATGTGAATACATAGAGATGCTTAGAGGAAAGTCTGGAAGTCTATATACCAAACTATCAGCACTAGTTCTGTCTGGTTTGTGGGATTTAGGGTGATTTTAACTTTAACCAGTATTTTCTGGAAAATGAAATTTCCCAATGGTGACACGTTATCTTTATAATCAGATAAAAGAACAATGGTGGGAAAGTAAGGACTCCGCAGCTCCCCCGGATTTGGGTCCAGAGCACCGGACAGGCAGCAGCAGGCTGCCTCTTTCCTGGGCGCTCACATGTGGCTCCTGGCGTGGGGTGGGCTCCTACATCCTGGGGTGGGTTCCTGACAGCCCCTGTTGCCCGTGCGTCCTGCCCTTAAGTACCTGAGCTGATTTCCTGTCTCTGAGGGACCTGCAGTGAGTGGAACCTGTTGGGACTTGCCCCAGGGGTGCAGCAGGGGTGTTCCTGTTGGGGACTATGGGTGGGGTGGGTTTCCTCTGCTTCACTTCTAAATAGATGAGCCAGATTTGCACCTGGAGGTGTTGCCAAAGAGAGTCACCTCTGAGAAACCTGTATGCAGTGGGCTTTTCCTGTTCCAGCCCAGAAATAGCCAGGGTGCAATGGACTGGCACAGAACTGGCCAGCCTTGAAGGGGAGCAGTCTGGGACTGGGTGAGCCAACACCAGTGGGAATAGCAATTGGAGGGAAGCAGAAGCTTTGCCAAGAGAAACTTAGGCTGTGAAGGCTGGGCTCTGGACAAGCAGCCTGGTAACTGGCCGAGGCCGGAAGAGATGGGGTAGGCTCTCCTGCGGTGGGAGGGGACCTCTGCACTCAGGTGGAAATACCTGGGTTGCAATCGTGCATGCTGTGTCAGGCAAGTCACTCTGCTTCAGAGCCCCCATCTCCACACCTACAAAATGGGGTGTCCCTACAATCTTGCCACACAGTGATTGTGGGGGAAGATCTTTGACACCTGTGGATATTAAACTAGTGGAGTGGCATCTTAGGAAGTCACCACATAGAAAGGCCAAGAGTCATGTTTAGGAAGTCAGCCCTCAAATGCCTCCAAAGTACAGTTGCCATCTCTTCAAAACTCCATCTGAGGCAGGTCTTCCTGCAGCTTCGGGACAGATCACTGTTTCTTTGGTGAGCAGCCCCGGATGGAGCAGTGGGGTTGTTTTGTGTGTGTGGGGGGGGAGGGGGGAACAATGTAAGAAAATCATGTGCTGTATCTGTGAACCCCATAGTCGTACAGGGACTGGCACTGCCTGAGACAGCAGACCCTTGGCTGAAGTTCACTTGGGAATCAGGGGTGGGAGGAACTAGCCAGACGTTTTAAAGTTGTGTGTGTACATTTATAATAAAATATACATGAGTTTATGCCGAGCAGAATCACGGAGCTCAGCCTGGTTAGAGGCATGTGTGTATGGTGCACGTTTCCTGAATACATACAGAAGGAAGTTACTTTTATTAGTTGAACGGGTTATTGTTATGGCTGTCTTCACAAAAATTATTCTGGTCTGTTTACTCTCCTTTCAGTGCCATTCTTTCGCTTTAGGAGCAGTGTTTGAGGCAGATACCTTTGATAGGGAGCAAAGGAGAGGAAGGCAGTTTGCATTCACTCTTTGACTCAAAGGGACGCTCCCTACCCATGCGGCACACTGACACTGCCCATGGCAAGCAGAGAGCGTTTATAAGTAGAACGGGGCATGCAGAGGCAGGGAGGGACCTCGTTTGGGGAGGTGGCCTCCACCCAGGACTTTATGACATGAAAGATTGGGCTCCTCTTGACCCTGCCGGTCCTGGGATGTTTACTCAGACCTTGTAGAAACTTTAAAATAACAGGATGGGCCCGACAAGGCAGAAAAGGGACAGGATTCAAGCAGATAGGGTTTCTTCCAGCCTTGACCACCAGCTAGCCTCAGTGGGGTAGGGGCAGGGGCTGTAGTGGGGGGGGGGGAGTAGCACTGAGCTGGAGGACCTGAGAAACCATGCCCAGTGCTTCCTTAGTTATGCTCAGTGTAAAGCTGAAGTGTCTGTGGAGCAGCTGACTCATGAGTGGGAAGGGTCTGCTGACTTGGATACAATTAATATTAAAACGACAGGTTTAAAAAGTGATAAATTCTAGATCCGGGGGAAAAATCAGGTAAGTATGCAAAGATGTATGTATATATGTGTATACATGTTTGTATATATGTAGACAAACATTTATATAAGTATATGTGTATGTATACACAAATGTAAACATAAAGATGTTTATCACAGAGTTGTTTAAAAACATGTCCAGCAAGCTGTATATTTATACAATTGAAAATACAGCTATTCACAGGAATGAGGCAGAGCTATATAAGCTGACATATTAGGATTGGAAAAAACCAAGATCATCAGCAAGTATATTATTCTGTATGATTGTATTTAGGGGGCAAAACGTATCCACAGGCTTACATGGGCATGGGAAAAAGTCTTGAAGGTAACACAACTATGAAAAAGTTTTAACTGGGAGTTCAGGAGTTTTATCGTATAGTTTTCTTTTTATTTACCTCTTTTTTCTCCCTCCCTTCCTTAAGTAAAGTTGTATTGCTTGTGTAAAAAATAAACAACACAAGGAAATAAAGAAGCATGGGGAAAGCTGCAGAAAATATACAGGTAGCGCATGGACCGGGGGCTGCAGGGGGAAGCAGAGTCTTCTGTCTCCTTCTGTCAGATTCCAGCTGTGAGGCCTCAGGAAATTTCAGCATCTCTACTGTGCAGATGACAGGCAAGTGAGGTCCCAAGAAGTAACACTCAGTTTTTTTAAAAGAACTATACTCACTACAGGGGGCCCTGAGTATCCGGGGGTTCTGCACCCACAGATTCAACCAAACTCAATTAAAAATATTAAGGAAGAAAAGTTACGTTTTTGCCAATGTGTTCTATGTAGTTAGGCTTACGGTGGTTGTGTCCATACAGAACATGCATGGGCAGACTTTTCCCTTTGCCTTTATTTCCTAAACAACCCAGCACAAACAACTATTTCCATAGCATTTATATTGGATTAGGAATAATAACTAATCTAGAGATGATCTAAGTAAAGTATACGGGAGGATGTGTGTAGCTTACATGGAAATACAATGCCACATTTTATACAAGGGATTTGAGCATCCATGAATTATGCTGTCGGTATGGGGGTTTCTGGATACATGTCACCCTGTTAATCATTCTCTTCTGTGAACTTCCTGCCATTTAAAATAGTTTGGCATTTTAGTGGGGATACGATTGACGGTGTGTTTTCAGGTTCCCCAAACATTCACTGAGCATCAGGGTGCCCACTATTCCGCCAAAGCCTGTCCACCTGAAGGGTCGGTGAGTGAGAGCTGAGTGAAGCAAGGCTGCGCTCAGCCGGGCCATTTCACATCTGCTCGCCCGCCGGCCCCCACGATGGGTGGCCCTGAGGGGCTGCTGCCACTGCCCCTCGCCTACTCCTCCTGAGGAAATCTGGAGGCTGACCTCCCGCTTCCAAGCCAGGGCTCGAACCCTCGCAGAAGGCAGAAGGCTGGAACCCATGAAGCTTTCAAGCCCTGCTGTTCTGAACACTGACTGGGACTGGGGGTAGGGGTGGGGAGTGGCATTCTCCTGGGGTCCTGGGGCTTGGGTGACCATGATCCTGGCAAGGGGCTGCTCTGCAAGAAACTAAGTGCACAAATCTCCAGCTCCCTTGCTCTTTCCTTCCCAGTCAGACCTGAAAGTGAGGCCAAGGGGATGAGCTTTTGCCAGGACCCAGAGAGTGGATCTGCATGGGTGTCAGCTTCTCCACATTGCTGGGTGTTAGCTTACCCCCCAGCCGGCACCAGCAGCACAAGCAGAGCCAGGCGTGGCCAAGAGCAAAGCTCCTGGGTTAAATATGTGAATTCATCTGGGCCTGGACAGCTGCATAGCGCAGGCAGGGCAGAACCTGCTGCCCAACCCTGTTTCCTTGAAATCTATACAGACAAACCGTTCCAAGGAGCTGGGGCCAGACCTGCAAGCTCCTACTTGTAAAAATGGTTTTAAAACATGTGAGGATCTATGCCTCCTCCTGTGCCTTTGGACTTTCCTAGGTGTCAGTATGAACCTCATGGGAACCTCACGGTGACCCTGGGAGGTGGGCAGGGAAAGGTGAGGTATGACTATTATTAATTCCTTTGCTTTCACTCCAGCCCCCTCTCCCATCCATTCTGCAAAAAGTGGCCCGAGTGACCTTTTAAAAATGTCATCCAGATCTTGGCAACACCCTGCTCAAAGACTTCCAGTGGCTTCCCAATTCCTTAACAAATTCTAGAAGGCCCTGTGGGATCTGGCCTCTCTCCCCTTGCCTTGCTGAGGAGGCCACACTGGGTTTCTAGCTCTACCTTGAATACTCTGGGCTCCAAGTCCGTCCCTGTGTCTCAGCCCTTGAAACTGCTGTTCCCTTCTCCCTGGAAAGCACTGTCCCCAGATTTTCATTGGCTGACCCCTTTTCATGGTGAAGGTTTCAACTCAAATGTCACCTTCCCTGTCTACCCTGTCTTAAAATACTCTCCC
Organism: Anoura caudifer; assembly: GCA_004027475.1. Taxonomy (NCBI): domain Eukaryota; kingdom Metazoa; phylum Chordata; class Mammalia; order Chiroptera; family Phyllostomidae; genus Anoura; species Anoura caudifer. Next base: position 42,946 of record PVKU01000530.1, read on the forward strand.
ACACCACCACCTTCTCTATCCCCTGACATTTCATTGGGTTTCATTTTTTTGTCTGTCTTTTCCATCATTATTTAGCATCAAAAGTGTAGAGACCTCGTTTGTCTTGTTCAGTGCTTAGAACATACTTGAAACTCTAATATTTGTTAAATTCACGAACGGATGCCTTTTGATAGACGAGGAAGTTGAGGCTCAGACAGGTGAAGTGCCTTCCCGCACTTAACCCGGCGAGGGAGTAGCAACGCTCCACTTGGCTCCTGTGCTCCAGCCTGGAGTGGGTGAAACTCGAGAAAGAAAGTTCTTACGGGACCACTTAAGGGCAGACAGCCTCTCGGGACAACATTCTTTTTCATCGATGTGAAGCAGCAGGTCTTTTGGAGATTCAGGCCCCTGGGAGATTCTGCCATCTCTCGGCTGTTGTGTTAGAGAAAGCCTCGGAAGGAGGTCAGCAATCAGGCCACTTGCACAGTGGGGTGCATCCGGCAAGGAAGGGCCAGAATTTAAAGAGGTTTTCCTCATCACCCAGATGAGCTTTCTAGACCACAGGCAGGGCAATACGGACTCTCAGACTCTGAGGGGCCTTTATTCAATCTCTTCGCTTCCAAGTTGGGAATATAAGCCCAGGATGGGAAGTGACTTACCCAAGGCTACCCCATGAGTGAGTGGTCAAGGAGGCTGGAACTGAGGTTTCCCAGCTCAGCCAAGAGTATTTGTCTGCCCACTGCAGACTTGCTGGGCTGGGCCTGGGAGACAGAGTCCATCCGTCTCCCACACATATAACTTCCATGTGTTTGGCTCAACAGCACACTGGATGAGCCTTCCCAGATTCGATGCTGGGGCCAGCAGAGGGGAGTGGTATTGGGGCTGCAGAGTCCTTTGGCCAAACTGGGGGGAGACAACCACATAAAGAAATTCACACCCTTCCTATGTTATTAGGGGTCCCCATGTTGGAGCAGGGGAAGACACAAACAAGGGTCTCTATGGCAAAACAAGGACCTCACTGCCCCAGAGACATCCTTGTGGATTGGAGGAGACCACCATCTTGCTCCCTATAGTGGACTTGAACTTGGCACAGCTGAAACTGGCATAGTTTCAGTACTAACACTGAAGTAGTGGGGGCAGGGATAAAAAGGAACCGCTAAATTCAGCTCTGCACTTCTCAGTGGCACCCCTACCCCCTCACTGCTGACTTCAGTCTCAAGCCAGAGAGGCATGAGTTCAGTTGAACATTAAAAGGGGTACCCTCTTTGATCTGAACCTTCCTTTTTTTTAATCACACCTGGTGCTTCAAAGAATAGCCCCCAGCTTACTGTTCCTGGTGGTGCTGAAAGAATACCTGTGATTATCACCAAGCAGCAGATGAAGGGAGGAAACATGCGCCTTTAGCCCATCTGGCTCCCAACTGGCACCTCATTAGAGCAGAGGCCGAGATTGTGTGAAGATGCCCTTGGCATTTCCTCTGCACCCATGTGTAGGCTTGCTGCTTGACCTGGGGACCGATGGGTGCTAGATGTCACGTCTAGCCAGTGTCCCCACCATAGCAGGGCTGCCCACCTCCTGTTTAGTGAAACAGGGCCTTGGTTTCCCTCAGACTCTGTGGGAATTGGCCTGTGTCTGGCCTTCACTCTACCCTGGTTTCCCCACAGAATGATGGCTTCTGGCTGTTCCCTCCTCCAGTCAGAACAATGCTGGGCTCTGGCCACTGACCCTGGCCCAAGCAAGCCTGCCAACTCCATGGCTCTCAGCCTTACTTTGCGTATCAGCACTGGCTTCCCACACCCATGCCTTCTCTGCAAGAAAGGTCTGGGGGCTCACCCACACACTGATCAGCCATTCTGGCTCAGCCAAACTCCCCCTGGCCTTGGGGAGAAAGGGACCAAGACGTGACCTGCAGGACTTAGTTATTCATTAGCGTGTCCTGCAGTGCTTCCTCTGCCTGTCTCTTGCGCTGCTCTGAGTGTCCACTCCGCTTGGACTGACACCAGTGAACGCCCCTTGCTTCAACCTGACCTGAAATTGCAATGCCGGAACAAGAGTAAGTGGGGCAGCCGACCCTTCAGAGGGGAAGGTTGGCAGCCAGGCTGGGAGCTTGCACTGCCCCATTGTCAGTCCTAGCTAGGACTCCGCATTTTCTTTTCTGTCTTCCTAGAATTACTTTGTTCTTTCTCCTGCTGCCCTCTGGCCTCTTGGCTGCCTTGGGAAAGGGGGCCTCTAGTGAAATACTCATCATCACTGCTGCTTCTTATACTCAGCGTCTCACTTCACTCTCACAGCCACCTTTGGAGGCAGGGACAACTGCATCTCCATTTTCAAGGATAAAGGGGTTCAAGGATTTGCCTGAGAGTCTACAGCTTGTAGAAGTTGGAGCTGGGATTCGAACCCAAGTCCTCACCCTGTTGACCACTGCACTGTGCACCCCTCTTTCACAGAGAATGTCGCTTTGCTAAACCCTGGCACAGAAGGCCTTTGGTAAGGGTCTTTGACCTTTCTGCCTTTGACCTTATCGGGTCCCCTCGGTACACATCATGCACAGGCAGTTGGGAACAGACATGCAAGTTAAAGGAATTCCCGGTGGAAAACACCAGAGAGATCTGCATGGCCCCACACAGCTGTGTGTCCACCCTTCTGAGGCCTGGAATGCCGCAGCCATTTCCTGTGCCCTGGCCTCGAGAGCCAGTCACATGGATCCAGAGTGTGTCCGCCTTTCACTTCTCAGCGGCCTCTGCTTCTCCCAGAGGATTTTTCAAGGTGTTTCCTGTAGATCTTGCTGACGGCCTTTGCTGGCACGTAGTGAAATCTGCCAAGAATATCATGATTTGCTGGCCTCAGCCTAGACCTGGTTTTGTTTTTGTTTAGCCTTGACAAAAAAACAGCCCCCTCCAACCCCAACCAGGGGCCTGGGGGGCAGGAGGGAGGAAGAGGGAGATGAAGGTAAAAATATTGACAGAGTGAAAAATATTGAATATTCCTTCTGTTTCAAAAATAGAAATCTCCTGGGCCGCAATGCAGTTTGCCTGAGGTTGGACTGAGGTTGAAGTTGGGATCAAGGTGGCAGCTTGCACTTTGCACCTCTGTGCATGCCTTTCAGGGGCGTGCGGCCTGCGGTGGTGCAGAAAGAGCTCCCTCTTGTTTTAAGAAAGCTCCCTCAGAGCTTTCTCCATGGAGCTCAAGGAGCATTTGAGATAAGGCATCCAGGGCCCACAGGGTGGATAGTGCCTCTCCCGCTACCAGAGAACTGGAGAGGTGAGTAGTTTACTTAGAATACTGGGGTGGGCTGGAAAATCTCCATGTCTGTTGGGCCACTGTCTTAGCTACTGTTACACTAAACCCTCAGGGCAGGGGGTGCTGAATTTTATCTTGAAGGATGTGGCGTATTCTCCACTTGGTACGTGTGAGGCCATCAGATCACAGTCCCCCTGGAGATGCCATTCTGGAAGCGTGTTTATTACCTCAGATTAATACACAACTGGGAGATTAAACACAGAGGCCCTCTTCTCCACATTCTTAAGAATTCTTCTGCAGGTAGATATGGGAGCATACACAGCAGAAGACCCAGCTGGCATTAATGTCAGGATCCACCTGACCCCACCTGACGTGAGCATCCAGTGGATCCATAATGTACTTTAACTATTGAAATGATCTCACGTTTGTTTAAATTTTTGGAAATAAACTCTTTGCTGGCCTGTCAGCCTGGAAAGCAGGATGTTATTGAAAAAAAAAAAAAAAGAGAGACCGAGACGGTAGATTGGTGAGAGCCACTCACATTGTGATGGATCAGGTGGGGTGACTTAGCCAGTTTTGTACTTGCCGCTGTCCCCAGCTTGGTGACTTGAAGTCACCAAGATAGACCTTTAAGACAAGGTCAAAGGAGGCTCCCTGAAGCATCCTAATTACCCAAGTTTGATAAACTTTTCAGAGATTGATTCTTGACCCAGCAAACAGGGAGAACATGACATCCTGGACCATTACCAATAAACAGAAAGTAGAACCCAGGGGAAATACATGAAATAGAAATATAAAGTTGAAGGTAAAATAACCTTAGACCTTTAAGTCATAAGAGACCCTAGAATACATCCAGTACAAGCTCTTCATTTTCCACAGTAAAAAAAAAAAACTAGGGTTCTAAGAGAGAACTGATTTGTCAGATCTCACACAGCAAATAAATGGAAGAACTGGAAAGAAACTCTAGCTCCCAATTTGTAGCCTAGGGTTCTTCCTACTGCTCAGTATTTTCCGTATAATACGACTTCCTTTTTCCCACCCCAAATTCCTTTACTTCCACACCCAAATAAGTGCAGTTATTTAATGGAGTAGAGTTATTTATTAGATCGTGTCAAAGTTGAGAGATGGAATCTTTTTGGAAAGCACCAGAGGTCTTGATGGATGGCAGTGAAGTCTTGGACTCCAACGCCAATAGTAAAAGGATGCACGGAGGGGAAGGCAAAGTCTCTCTTAAGTTCATACACCGAGCAGTAACCCCTGGGAAAACTGCATGCCTCCCCCACCAATACAGTTAGAGCACCAAGGGCCCCCAGTGAGACAGAGATGATGAGGGGACTGGGAACCACGTCATAGGTGGAGGGCCATCAAAATCTATGAAAATATTTATTCTGGAAACAATTTAGTGAACATGACCATGCTCTTTAACTATCTTGTTTTGCGTAAGCCTAAGATGTCCACTGGCTGGGGGAAGGCCACAGGAGGCAGTAAAAAGAAGAATTTTGGTACAGCCAAAAATGGTTCATTGTGGAGCAGGCTGACACAGGTCAGAGTTGTTGGCATACTTGCCGGATTAACCCTGGCATGGGACTGTAGAAGAAATTCAAAGGAAGTTGAACTGAATGACTGAAATGTAGTCAAAATGTGCTTCTGGAAGGGGGGCATGACCTGGTGGTGAGAGGTAGTGGCTCCAGAGTCTGGCTGCCTGGACTGGCACCTGGGTCCACCGTGTCCTAGTTAGATGATCTTGGGAAAGTCACTTAGCGAGTCTCTAGAACCCTCAGTTTCCAGAAGATAGGGCTAGACAGCACTTCCTGTATAGGGTCCTGAGGAGGCTCAAATGGGATAATCCATGTAAAGCATTTAGCACTGAATGTGGTAGTAACTGCTTGATAGATGATAGCACACAATATTATTGACAGTATTATAATCAGCATTATAATCAATGACAACAATATTCTTATCCATAGGGAAATTTGGCCCTGGCTGGTGTGGCTCAGTGGATTGAGTGCCAGCCTGCCAACCAAAGGGTCGCCGGTTCAATTCCCAGTCAGGGCACATGCCTGGGTTGCGGGCCAAGTCCCCAGGAGGGGGCATGCGAGAGGCAACCACACATTGATGTTTCTCTCCCTCTCTTTTCCTCTATCAATAAATAAAATCTTTAAAAAAATAGGGAAAGTTGGCCACTGCCCTCAAGGACCATTCCCCTGCTTTTTGTAGCAGTGTTGGGCCAAACATGTCCAATTCCAATACTCTCATTACTTATTCTCTGAGAGCACCATGTCCCTAAGGAACGTGTCCCTAATTGCTCTGCATTCTTCCAGTCAGGAACACCTATGAGCATTGGTTGCAGGAGTGCTTCAGGGATAACCACAGCCCACCTTTCAGTCTGAGTTTCACATGGACAGGTGGAGTAAAAAGCCCAGGGTCACATGCGGTCACTCTTGGAAGCCCCGCCAGCCTCAGACATAGGGCAGAGGTGATGGGAGGAAGTCTCTTGAGCTGTGGATGCTCTGTGGTATGGGACTTGGCCTCGACAGTGCCCAGCACCCAGCAACAGGGCTAGCTCTCATTAAGCACATGGTCCGTGCAGTGGCAGATGCTGTGCTGGGAGAGGTTCTTGCGCTCTAGGTGGTATACAGACCCGAAAACATGACTCCTTGGATCTGGCCTGGTGCGGGGAGCCTTCTGGTAGCTGAATAGGAGCCTACATGACGTGTGGAAACTGCCTGTGGGGTTACCCATGTTATTGACACGCAGCGGTCCCAACTGTCCACAGACAACTCTGTTAGGAAGTGACTGGGCAGGGGCTGGGGTGGGGGGGGGTTGTGGATTTTGGTGGGAAAGTTGTGACAGGTGGTTTCTACCTTTGTTATTTTGTTCCCATATATATGCGATTCAGCTTTCTGAGAATGAAGAAACTGAGGCTTGAAGAGTTCATGTATCTTGCCCAGCTTGGCAGAGTTGAGGGCTGAGTTCAGGAGTCCATTCTCTAAGACACCCATAAAAGTGAGCACAGCCAGTGTAAGACTGTGAGGGCAGGATGAGGTAGGGCCCAGTGGGCTGAGGATGCTGGGCACAGAGAAGCAGTGCCATTATGTGCAGATCCAGATTGTGGGACAGTCCTGAGAAGTGCCCTGTTCAAGCTCCTACCACCCAGACAGCCTGGCATTTGCTTGGATCAGAATGAGCTAATGGGCCTCCTCTGCTTCTCTTCAGCCAGAGTCTTCATGGTCCCTTAGCCAAGTGACTTCTGACACTCCAGGCTCAGTTTGACCCCTGTGCCCTTGCTCATGCTATTCCTCCTGCCTGAAATGTTCCCCTTTTTCTTTCCATGGGCAAAATCCAATGCATTTTTTCTTGGTCAGCTTGGCAGTGGAATTGGCCTTGGAAAACTGAAGCTAGATATAGCAGGTGAAACAATTGCACAGTAGAGGAAGATGGAGTGTGAGATTCTCAGGAAGCCAAAAATAGGTGCTGAGATAGAAAAGATGTCTTCTTTCACCCAGCAGTTGTTTACTGAGCACCTACTATGTGCCAGGCACTGTGTAAGATTTTGGGGATAGAACAATGAACAAAACAATACATGATTCCAGCACAATTGTGTGTGTGCATGTGTATGTGTGTGTAGAGGGGATGAGATAACATTCAAATGCATGCACAAACATATCCATACGCACTGGGGACTACGAGAACTTATAACGGTAATCCTTGGGGGCAGGTGGTCAGCGAAGTCTCCCTCTAAGGAAGTGTCCTTTGAATTGAAATGTGAAGGATGAACAGGAGTTCTAGGGAAAGGGGAGCAGAAGAGAGTTCCATGCAGAGAGAACACCATGTACCAAGACCCTGAGGCCTTGCACCTGAGCAGAGTTAGACCAGGGCTACATATCAGGTGTCCAGAAAAGCTCACTTGTCTCCCGCTTGTCATTCTCCTTGGTTCTGAGGCCTGTGCTCCCCGTGCCCAAACCATGGGGCTTTAGGCTGATTACTGGACTTCTTATTTTGGGGAGTTAACCCCACCTCAAAATTCTCACTATCTGTGGCTTGTAAGAGTCCCTCTCTGATAATTCAGCCTTGGGGATTTTCATTTTCTCTGCATTTCTGATGCATTTGACTTGTTGGTTGATTGTTTCAGATTTGTGAAAATGTCCAATAGTAGTGTATAGATGATGAGCTTTGCTGCCAGGCACCTGTGGGTTTGATTCCTAGCTGTGTGACCTTCGGCAAGTTCCTTATCTACCCAGTGGAAATAATGCTATGATCTTGCAAGTTAGTTTTAAAGATTAGATATTTGTAAGGTGTTCCTGTCTTGTTCACTGCGTGTTTCTGCCACCCTACATGGTGCCTGGTATGTAGTGGCCACTCAGATATCCACTGAATGAACAAAAGGCTAAGGCACCGTGGGTTCCATTCAGAAGGTGTTCAAGGGGTAGGTGGTCTTTTTCTTCTTTTACACTGACACCATGTCCCCATCAAACTGTCAGCCAGGGCAGGTTGCTCAAAATTACCAGGGATTGGCATTCTAATTCTGCCATTACCCACTTTGACCAAAGAGGGCAGCAGTTAGCATTCTTTACTTTTATTTATTTTATTTTTCTTGGCCTCCTTAAAAGGCACTTGGATCTTATCTCCAGCCATTCCTCCACACCCGCAGCATTAGCTATCCCTGGTAACTGTCTTGGGGCTTGCAGATCTATAATCGGGGCTTGTTTTTCCTCATACCTGTTCCTGGCTGAGTGCCCACTCCCTGGCGCCATGGTTGTGAGCTGGCGGGCAGGTTCTGAATGAGGTGGGGCAGGGGAGCACCTGCTTTCCATGGGACCCTCTGATCTGTGTCCACTTGGTGTCCACAATCTTCCTAGCCAAAGTTAGGAAGTTAAAGAGAAGAGGGGGAAGTCTTGACTATTTTAAAAGATACCCAAAGTTTAAGTTATAGATGTTCCAGGGTCTTCTTGGCGTCTGTTCTGCATAAGCCCCGGAGACAGAACATAGAGAGGACATTGCTGCTTTTTAAAACCACAACAAAGTCTCCCACCCATCCCTAGAGCATTTTGGGAACAGATTCACTGTTTGTCTGCAAAGATGCATCTGCAGGTCTGGCATGCAAAGGAGGGAGGACCCTGGCCCTAATGGTGATCCTGCCCCCGGACCTAGCCTGAAGTCCTTCGGCTCTCCTAGCGCACAAAATCTCCATTAGCAGAGAAGTAAAATACTATAGACAGCTCCTCAGATGTTGCCGGCCATTCTCATCTCACGAAATGACCTGACCCGAAAACTCCGAGTTCTGAGAACCATTCGTTGGGACGGTATTTGTCTGGGCACTGCTTCAAAGGGGCCGTGGTTGAAGACCAGGCAGCTATTCTGGTGGCCTCTTGTGTGGGGTAAAGTTTCCCATGGGTCCCTGGGGAGGGCTGGAACACTTGGGGCGGGGGGGCTGGTTCTGAGTAGCCCTCCCCTGGGTGCCTGCAGGACTGTGAGCAGGTCGTGTCTCTGAATCATGGGTGCGGTAGGACATTCTAGAGGTTGGCATGCCCCCTGGACTCTGGGATGCACTGGAGATGAGCCAGCCAAACACCCAAGGCAAAACCACTCTAAAAGGTTAAGGGCTTGAGTGGAGGGAGGGTGTGGGCAAGAAAGTAATTCATTAAACCTGACTTTGAAGATCAGAAATGGGATATGCACTGGAATGGAACCATGGGTGGGTCTGAAGCAAAGCGGGGCAAGCAAAGTGGGGACTTGTTTCTAGGGCTTTCTGGGTGCTTTGGGGTCCTACCCATTTAGGCACATGTTATTCTAAAGGTGAGGAGTAGGGGCAAAGTGATGTCTTCATCACTGCCCTCAGAGAGTGGAAACCCACCTGAGAAATGACAGCCATGTTTTGGAGCCTCACCCTACCTACAAAGCTGGACATCCCTGCCTACCTCTCATCTTGCACTGTGCCTGCCCCTGTTACCCACTCTGCTTCCTGTCACTCTAATGGGCTAGGCTCTCCAAACTGTAGGTCTTTGCCTCTGCTCCCTCCTCTACCTAAATGCCTTTTCATTCTTTCTCTTCTCTCACTCTTGGTGATTTCTCAGACTCCAGCTTTGGCAGAACACCTCTGACCAGCACCATGCGTCCATAGCCACGCCAGGGCTGGATTCAGGGCTGGCTTACCTGGGGAGTGAAGGCCATCTTAGAAGGGGAGACGGCATTTCTGTGGTCTGGTTTCCTAAGGACAGTAAGGTGACTGCCCCAAAATGTTCACCAACCGTGATCAGAGTTGCTGAGGCTTTTGCTCTGCAAAAGGTGGTCAGGAGGGGACCATTGATACCCCAAAGCACAGAAATTGCCTGTTGTGACTGGGTATGTCTGCTGCATGTTCCTGCTGCTCCCAGGACTATAACCACCTGTCTTTCTGTCTCACAGGATAGAAATAAGCTTCTTGAACACAGGGATGTTGTCTGGCTGCTGACTGCTAAATCCCCGAGTCGTAGCATAGCATCAGAGGCATGTGGTCACTCAAACGCTTCTCAGTGGTGAATGAATGAATGAAATCATTCCAAGAACCCATCATGGGAGGAGGAGTGGGGTGGGGGAGGCATCGGTGGGGGCTGCACCACTGACCTTTTTACGATGCTGAGCCTTGGGTTTCCCATCTGTGGGTGGAATCTGGGTGCTTCTCCTCCACAGAGACATGTTAGCTGGGGCTTCCTTTAACAGGACCCTGTGACTTACCTTTCTTTGAATGTAAATCTTTAGTATTTGGGAACTGGGGTCCATTTCAGCTTCTCACATCACACTGTTACCTGCCCTTCCTCTTCTTTTCTGGGTAAGCCTTAGGAACTAGGACTCCCAAGAGCCTAAACATGAAACCATCTGTGTCTTTATCGCATTACTTTTGATTCCTTCTTGTAGCTTCATTTGTTCATTCAACGAACGTTTTGGGAACCCCTGCCACATCCTAGGCACTGCGCCAGGTGCTAGAATAGCAGATTAGCCCCTTCCATCTAGTAACTCAGGCCAGTGAGTCCCAAGGAACTTATCATCCAGGTGGAGCATGTGCACACAGAAAGGAAGCTGAGCAGAAGACAGGAAGAAGTAGTGTGGCCGGGGCCAGGCAGAAGGCTTCCTGGAAGAGGTGGCATTTCAGCTAGGTGAGTCTTACAAGAATACAGACATGTGGGCAGTTGTCTGGGGAGCAAGTCATTCTCACCAAGACAAGGGGCATCACAGGGCAGGTCAGTGGAGTGGAGTGGGGTTGCAGTGGGCATGCTGGAGGCTTTGGAGTGGTAGGTTTGAGGTGGGGCTCCAGCTTCAGAGAGCTGGGTATGCATCACTGAGCTCTTGAGCATAATCCTGTAGATGTGATGGAACCAAGGGAGGCTTAGGTAGGGATGTGAGAGGGGTTGTTGCTCCATTTGTTACTGGGAGAATGAAGGGGACGGTGGGAGGACCATCCTTCCCACTTCTGCATTTTGGGGCTTTGAAATTTCCCTCCTGACCACCCTTTGCCAAGCAAAAGCCTCAGTGATTCTAATCATGGCTGGTGAGCACTTTGGGGCAGTTGCCTTACTGTGGCCTCTTAGAAACCCAGGTCACAGAAACACCCTCTCCTTTCTGAGATGGTCCATGCTCCCCAACTGAGTCAGTCCTGAATCCAAGAACCAGCCAGCTCTGGGACTCTTGCCTTGTGTTGGGCCAAATGATCCATAGCTTTCTCTGCTGTTGGCTTTGCCCCAGGAAGAAATTGAGGCTGGATAACTTGAAAAGTGGTTAGACTGGAAATAAAATGTATTAATCCCAAGTCTAGGCATATGCCTAGGTGGTGACTCTCAAAACTTGTCTTTTAATAGTCTGAAATTGAGATAATCTCTTAAAACATGAAAGCAGGAGTGAGGGATTGATTCTGCTTGCGTTCCTTCTGGAAATCTCAAAGTTACAGGCAACCTGACCTCTCTGGATCTGTGTTCCTTTTGCTCCCCTCTCTGGACCCCTTCATTTCATATACAACAGACATCAGCAGGAATCCCCGTCCCCCTACCGCCCCAGACTGCCCAAGCAGAAATCCACAGGGCTTTTAAGGTGTGGGGGGAGCTTGGAGCCCGCACATGTCCCTCCTTCCTCTGTGCTAGGAGGCCCAGCTCAGGGCACAGCCGGGACAGCCTGGCCTCAGGGACCCCAAACACAAGGCAGGCCCTGAGAACCAAGAGTCTCTGTGCAGAGAGAGGTTTTAATAGCTTTCCCTGAGATGGAAACTTGGGTTGAAATGATTTGCAGCTCTCCAGATTTCTCTGAGTGTGTGTGTGTGGAGGGGGGGTTATTTTTAGCCACAGGGGTTCATTTCTTGCCAAAAAAGCCCTGCTTAAATAAAACCAAGATTAATATTTTTACTTAGCGGAAAGAGTTAGTCAGGACAGGCTTTGAACTGGAGACTCCCTATCTTGATTGGGAGTGCATCTTAACTGTCTGGCTCTGGCTTTGACATCAACAAAGAGGGCCTTTGAAACAGACAAGAGAGAAGTGCTCTCAGGGGACCAGGGTAGGGTGCAGGAAGAGCCTATTTGTGAATTTGTGAGACTTCTCTGAGGATCATTCCTTCCTCATGCAGGCTGCTCTGCCCCACATCCTTCACGTTTCTCCCTGAGCCCTACATGCCCCCTCATCTTCCGGGGCGTCTATCCTGGCTTTGCTCAGAGCCTGGCCATTCTGCCTCACCCCCCGCCACTTTTCTTAGCCCCTCCCCCAGGTCTGGTCCAGGCTTCTCCTTCCTCCGGATTCAGATAAAGCAAACTGAGTCTCTTTCCGAGATCTGCTGTCACCTCCAGGGAGTTCCTGACAATCCTCCCCTCAGATAGACATCCCCCCTCTTTGTGCCATCCCAGCCCTTTGTTCTTGCTCAATGTCATGCTGCCATCCTCGAATGTCACTTGCCTGTCTCCTAGCCTGTCTTTCTAAACTCTGGCTCCTGAGCTCCCTGGGGGCCTCATTTATCTTCCCCTTCCCGTGAGCCTAGCACAACACTCAATACGTGATTGCTGAACAGATGTGTCTATTGGAGCCTATGAGCTGGGAACTGCCACACATCCTTCTAATCGACGAAGGCTCAGAAGCTCTTGATCATTTGCCAGATGTTACCCAGAGGAGCTATTTATCTTTTTTTTTTTTTTTAAATCCCCCTCCATGTGTGGCACTTTCAGCTTCATAGTCAGCAAGTACAATGCATATTAGGGGCCAGCCTGTCTTCTGGGCACTTGGGCTATAGCAGTCAGTAAAACAAAGAACCTGCCCATTGTCGAGGGGACAGCCAGTCAGTAAACACACAAAGTGGATGGACAATGTGTCTGAGAGCAGTGTGTCCCATGGGGTGTCACAGAGCAGCCCGAGCTCAGTTTGGGACAGGCTGAATTTGCGGGGTCTAATTAAACTTCCAGGTGTACATGTAAATGAGATGCAGACTCCTGGATATAGGAATTAAGGACAGGGGAGTTCTGGGTGGGAGGATGCAAAACTGTGGGAGCTGCTGGTTGTGCCGATGGTTTGAAAGCCATGGGCTGGGTGTGAGTAACAGGAGGACGAGGAGCATGCTGCTGACCAGAGTGAGCACCGTGGAGGTCATGGTTGATCTTGACAAGAGCTGCATTGGTGGAATGTAGTCAGGGGCTTGGGTCATCCCAAGAACCCTTTGGGGTGGGCTGACATCACCCCAGTTTATAAACTGGGATGGGAAGTGGCTTGCCCAAAGTCACGCAGTGACAGAGCGGTGACTTCATCCAGGTCCTACGTGCTCTGTGCCTGTTTGCTGTAGTACATCACGGCCAGTTCTCTAGGGGTTTGCTTGAGCTGACCTGTTAACTCCTGAGTCTCTGTACCAGGGCTTGGGGCTGTGGTGACACACAGGCTGGGGACCAGAAGGATCCAGGTGGGCAGGCCCCTCAGGCCTCTCTTAGTTCCGAAGGCTCTTTGCTTCAACACAGATATCATCAAACAGGCAATGGATAATGGAGGAGGACTTTGAACAGGGTCTCGGAGATGGAAGCTAAAGATCGTCAGGGGCTGAGGAAAGACATCAGGCCCCTTGCTGTCTTCCTCCGATGGAAGCAACATGACAGTGTGTCGTCTGTTTAGCTTCAGGGTTACAAAGTGCCTTTTACATATACATTGTCTCACCTAATTAATCAGTCTAACCTCAGACTCTAGTGTTGTGAGAAAACTTAGGGTCTTTGGGTTTTGTGGTTTCCAAGTTTTTTTTTCTTCCATGAAAGCCTTGTTGGGAATGTAGTATGCTAAACAGATGATGTTCTGTTACATTGCTAATGGTGATTACTTGTAGATTCTATTACCAATCAGAGGATGTGTGTGTGAATGATTGGGAAAGGGTGGTGGGGGTGGTCAAGGGGATGTGGGGATCACTGGGGGCTTCTCAGGGGATCCTTCCTCCTAGAAACCATTCCTCCTTTCTGATCCTTAGCAGAGCCGACAGTAGGGGGTGGGGAGGTGCAGACAAATTATGACCTATTTTGCCAATAGTACTAGTCCCGTGGAAAGGGTTTTACGGAGTCTACTTTCCTGAGGGACTTACCAATTTTTTCCTTGGAGTGCAAAACTGCCCTTAGGGTACCTGATCCTCTTTTCCATAGTTGGGAAATGGGGGCAATAATAGCCACCCCATAGGGTGACCATGAGTACAAGAGTGAGATGCCATGTATGCACTGCCTGGCACATGGGAGGGGTTGAATAAGTGGTAGCTGTTTTTACCGATGTGTTCCAGTTCCTTCCCTCTGCTCTAGACTTACTGATGTGATGCAATGAAATGCAAGGAGCGGACGGTTAATCAGCAGGTGGGCAGCCAGAGGAGCAGGGGAGCCGGGCTCTGCCCTCCTTGGCTGGGCTAAAAGGCACGGTGCATAGCACCAGGGATGTGCTGAGCCATATGGGCTTTGGGCATGCCCTGCTGTGATGTCTCCTGCTTATTGTCTTTGCCATAAGCACTCTGGCCCCAGAAAGGATCCTTGCTTTGCCATCCTGTGAGGATGACAACAGGGAAATAAACATCAAGTGACCATTAGACAAGCTGGATTGCAGGCATCCCTTGAAGACCAGGCCTGAGAGGACAGGTGAGCACATGGTCCAGACTTTTCTGTCTGCCCACATCCTGCCTGCTGGGGTCCAAGAACCACCCCTCCCTGGAGTTGACACTAACAGTGACTTCGGCTTTTGGGGAAACGCATCCTCCCTGCTATATTGGTATGCCTTACTTCCTCTGGCGTCAGCAAAATCATTCTGCAGGGCCTTCGGAGAGACAGGAAGGAGGCAGTGGGAACATCTCACCTACTAGACGGTCGAAGTTGGATTGACCCCCTACATCATGGAGAGGCTCTCAGCAGGATGCTAAGATGGGCAGAAGCGGGCCCTACGTTGGTACACATGAACTCGGTTAAGGGATCCTTGATTCAAAAAGCAGCCAGACTTGGCCTTTCAGCCCACCAGTAGGCCCAGCCATCAGTTTAGAGGAGAAAAGTCTGGATTTGACTGAAGATGGTTGGATGGGAGGGGGAAGGAAAGGGGAGGAGGTAGGGGCCAGCTCACGGGTGTCTCGCCCCCCTCTGGATATGGTGATGAACAGCAGATGTGTAATTTCTGGACACACCAATAAGCTGCACTGGAAGCTGAATCCTATTTGCCATTGGATTTGGTTTTCAAAACTCCTGCTGTTTGTGGTCTACATTACTATGTATGGAGGTGTGGGCAGGCAGCACACAATTATATTTCTGGAAGAGATAGGCCTTATTCCCTTTGTTTTTGCAAGCTCTTAATAGCCCTTCCCTAGAAATTATTGAAGGAAAGGCAAGATAATTTCCTGAGGTATATGATATATTTAAGTGGGTCCTACATATAGGGTGGGGCAAAAGTAGGTTTACAGTTGTTCACATGGAAAATAACACAATAATAAATAATGATAAAAGAATACACTCTGTGTTTTGTGTACTCACAACTGTAAACCTACCTTTTGCTCCACCCTGTACATTTCCTGGTCTGTGTGCGAATGACATAAGCACACAGAACCTGGTCAGTTTCGTCTTACATACTTTTTAAGTTAAAATACTCTTGACTCTGCTTTCTTTTGACCTTCATACCCCTGGGAGTGCAGATTCCCTTCCCAGGAGGATGAGAGGCTCCAAGACTGAGATTCAGGCTGCACCTCAACCCCTTCTCTGACTAGTGCTCTGCACCTTGGCATTGAGCCCTCTAGCAAGGAGCTTTTAAACTTCGTCTTCCCATTAGACTGCGCTCTGTTGAGGTAGGAAATGGGACTTTGACTTCTTGTTGTCACCCTCCCCAGCACCCACCCCAGTTTCCCGGATACCAACACAGTTCACACCCATGTTGGTTTAGCTGCTGGAGGACACTGGGTAGACAGGGTGGGCCACCCTCCAGCGTGGAGGAGAAGAAAGAAAACCAGTGTCAGCCAGCCCATCTGTAAAGCTGGCCTCCAGCCACCACGTCAAGGTGGCGGGAATGGCCTGACGTGCTGCCAGCTCCCAGTTTGGAAACTGTCTTCTGTTGCTGGAGCACCATGACCTGGCCACACCTCCCCGGTCCACTGTAGCCCCTGGGCCAGCGGATGCCTTGGGACCACTCTTGTTGCCAAAAAGGAAAGTACGAAATAGCACACATGTGAATTGCAGAGGAGAGACTGAAGCAAATAAAGACATATTAAATTCACAGACCAAATAGGCGGATTTGGAGTTGGCCAGTGATTTTCCTTTGGAAGGACTTTGCAAAGCTATTTAGGAGAACAGAATGTTATTTAATTTTAGTGCAGTTTTTTTTTTTTTTTTGTAAGGAAAATACTGGTGTGTCCTCTATGCCGGGCCATCTTGGTCTTTCTGGACCATGACCATGAGATCTCCTTTGGTCCTGGTAGTCTGCACTTGAGTTACACATGGGTGATGAGATGGCACAGGTGTCTGTGCTGAAGTGGCTGCTCCAGGCACTTTTGTTCTGATCAGCTCCTACGTGCTCCTCTGTCCCTCCCTGAAATTTGCAAGGCCAAAGTATTTTGATGAACTTGCCTTTCTTCCCATCCTAGGGAGAACCCCAAGGCCTTAGCTTACAGGGCACTTTAGAAGCCTGAAGATGCTCCAGGACAGACAGATAATGATAGAAGTCACAGCAGTGGTGGCAATATTGGTGACAGTGAGAGAAGGCACCTAGAGCTTGTGTTGGGCCACCCACTGTCCTCAGTGCTTGTACTTAACCCTCACAGCATATTTATGTGGTATGGTTACACTCATTCCCATTTTAGAGATTAGGAAATCAAGGCACAGAGAGGTTTAGTAACTTCCCTAAGGTCATGTAGTGCCGGTGCTGGGATTTGAAGCCAGGCAGTCAGGCTCCTGAGCCCAGGCTCTTCAATGCCTTCTCTGCTGTGTTTCTGTTCCTCTAGTAATAAGTGCCTCACTTGTAAGGCACACAAGGGGCACTGGGCCAAGATTATCAGAGAAATTTAGGAGGAAAGAACTCTAGGGACACAGGGGTTTGCCTGAGGCCATGGTAATGGGGGAACTCAAACTCACATGTGGCTTCCTGACTGCAAAAACGTACTCCCTTTTCACTGAACTACTTTCAGATGAAAAGGTTCCAAGCTCAGGCCATTTTAGGGTAAGCAAGGAATTGGCTCACTATGTGTACAGAAGCTTCCAGAAGTACCTAGACTTACAGGACAAGTCTGCTTATGACATGTTATGTCTGAATGCAGTCAAGCCATTTTTGAGCCAGAAAAAGGTAGCTATTTAAAGGACCTTTTGCTATTCCCCCCCCCCCCCCGCCCCCCGGCAAAGCCTCATTCCCTGGTTTACCTTCTGCATTAATGAAGCAAGAGAAGAGGGAGCCAAATGCATTCAGGAAGAATCAATAGGAAAGCCCTGGCAGTTGTGCTTTCTGCCCGACAGTTAAGCTGTTACAACCTGCCCGTGGGAGTTAACACAGAGGAAATGGTCCCTGGGTCCCTGGGAGGATGGCTCCCTGCCGAGGATGCTGCTGTGAAGTGAGACGCAGAGGTGCAGGCAGAATCTTGAGGGAGCCTGGCCTGGGATCTTGCCAACCTCTCATTTTTAGAGCAGACTTGGAAACAGCCACTCGCCTCCTCCCAGATTGATCTGCCTCTGCTGAAGTGCTAACTTTGCCAGTGGGCTCCGTGTTTTGCCACCCCTGGCAAGAAGATCTGGAGGGGCTGTTAATTGATCTGAGTCCTGACTTTATGTCTGACTGGGAAAAGTAGGATCCAAGCTCATTTGGGAAGGAACAGGACAGAAGCCAGTTGGGATGGAGGATTTGGTTCCTAGTAAAGAATTAAAAAAAAAAAAAGATTAGAGTTGATGAATTGAGAAACATGGGGGACACCCAACATGGGGAAGGATGATGGAGCTACTAGAATGGGCAGGTGTGTGTGTGCATGTTCAATTTGTACATCAAAGCATGGCTGCTGTACGTGCAAAATCCATTCCATTCTGGCCAAGGTCTTAGCATCCAGACCCCCTTGATGGAGACTCCCTGCCCCCATGGCAGTCTCCCAGCTTTTGTTACTTGTTCTTATTACTAGATGATGTTTTTCTTTGGTGGAGCCAATGTATGTAGCTTCTATGCAATTTCTGAATTCTGTCTTCAAGACCTTTTTTCCACGCGCAGGTTTTACAATTATTGGAAGAGAGTGTCTTTTCCACAAAAAGTAAAAAAGAGAAAGCCCTTCTTCTTTTATAATCTCAAAGTCAACCCCTCTCTTTTCTGTATTCCCATTGCATGTAGTAAATGCCCCTCTTCTGGCCATTGTCACGCTGGGTCTAATTGTTTTCGTATTCATAGTCAGCTGATATTTACTGAGCATATTCTTTCTCCCAGATGCTGTAGTATGAAATTTCATAGGATCTTTTGTTTGATCCTCATTCCAGTTCCCTGATGTGGAGTTACACCTTCTTTACAAATGAGAACATTGAGGCTCAGAGGAAGTAGTTTCACTTTCTGTCAGTTTCCTCATCTGTATAACATGGATGCTAATACTCCCCTTGTCAGGTGGTTGTGAGGAGTAAATAAGTGAGATGTGCTGTTGTACATAGTAGGTGTGCAATAAACGGGAGCTATTATTCTGGTAACAATGCTTTCATGGTTAGTCCATTCCATTTTTGGCACCGATGATAATAATGATGACAGTAACATGCACACAATGTACACTACATCCAGGATGCAGTTCCAAGAGTTTCACATGCATTATCTTGCCTAACCCTTCCATTCAGGAGATCAGTGCCATTATTGTCCTGGCTTCATTAGGAGAGGAAATTGGGGACCAGAAACAAAGTTACTTGCCCACAGTCATAACAGCAGTAAAGAGCAGAGCTGGGATTGGAAGAGTTCAACTGGCTTCTGAGTCCATACTCCCAAACCTTCCCCACCTACCACCACACCCTCTCTGAGTGACACTCTACTGCATCCTTTGCTGTAGAGTGCTGGGTACCCAGCATCCCATTAGGATGCTCATTGGGGCCTGCAGGACAGCTGGGATGCATGGAACCCCGTAGACATGTTAGGACACAGTGAATTTACACATGCAAAGGAAGAGCCCCAAATGAGGCTCAGGAAGGGGTCCTGGTAGAAAGAAAGTCTGGGAGACCATGGGAATGTCAGGTGGACAACAGAGGGAGGGCAAGAAGCTGTAACATGTGAAGTAGATTTGGGATTACAGTGAAATCAGAGTCAAGAGACTCCTCCAGGGGTGAGTGCAGCCTAGGAATTTCTAGGGCCGGCAGTTTTGAACATTGGGGTAATTACTTGAATGACGACTGCTTTCCCTTCTCCTTCCACTCCTCCCTCCCCACCCCCAGTGTCTCTCACCTGAATTCTTGCTCTGATTCTATTCGATTTGGCTCAAAGGGAAGCAAGCAATGCTAGGCACCCAGGGGGGCTGATGGCCAACCTGGGATGTGGCTTCCGATGTGGTTCAGTCCTCCCTAACCTCCTCCCTGTCTCTGTCTTGCCTGTTTCTGCAGTGATCCGGGCCAGAGTGGTGGGGAAGAAGCTGGTGAAGGAGGGGCCCTTTGGCACACTGGTCTACACCATTAAGCAGATGAAGGTGAGTGACAGCAGCCAGCTTCAGAAGCATTTCTGGGTTTGTTTTGCCAGAAGAGGCCAGGCCAGTGGAGGCCAGGTGGTTTGGAACCAGGATGTGTGTTTGCTCAGTGTCTGAACCCCAGACAGAGCCCTTTTGCCCTGTTGGAGAGGGTGTTGCTGAAGCAGCAGAAAGGGATGGGTGGGAAGGGGGCAGGGGAGGAGGATTAGGGGAGGGAGGAGGTAGGAAGAGGGGATGGTGGCTGCTTCATCCAGGAGCCAGTGCAGGTGGGTCCTCAGAGGCAGTTAAGAGGCTGGGTTCTAGAACCAAATAGCAGACAGCCTTGTTACCTGGTAGCTATGAGACCTTGGCCAACTCACTGCTCAGCCATCTCTGAGCCTCAGTCTTCCCATCTGTAAAATGAGGAGGATGGACTGAATTGTCTTACGGGCTCTTTCAAGCTCTGATTTTTTGAGTTTCAATAATGCACAGGTCTTACGTAGCCACTGAAGTTGCAGCTTAGGTTTAATCCCTTGAATCTTTACATTGAACTTGTGCTGATCACAGAAACCTCATCCTGTGATAGAAGCTGCACCCTCTTTACCTATTTCCCCAGCTTTAATTGTCTGCTTGCATCCCAGCTAGTAAGCATCATTTGCTAAGCATATTCATACAACTAAACACAGTCCTCAGTATATTTCCACTATGAAGCATATTAAGGAAGTCCTCCTTAAGGAAAAGATCATCAGATATGAAACCTAGAGAATGTGCCTCCTGGTCTCAGCTCCACTGTAAATAGCTCACTGACCTTGGAATCCTCCCTTTTCCTGGGCTCAGTTTTGCCAACTGTTAGCAGTGTGGGGTTGGGCTTGGTGCCCCTCAGAGCCCTTATGGCTGAGGCATTTCAGGATTCTGGGACACTGGTCATGTTACTTCTAAACAGGAGCTGCTTTAGGTGCTGGAAAGGATTACGGGAGCTTCACTCTATTGAATAATTTGCCAATTGGTCCCTCCCCCACCTTTGTAAATACCTCCCTACATGCAGCATGCTATGCCAGGAGCTGTGGAGGCCCCTTGGAAAACGGATTCCTGCATTTAGGAACTATAGTCAGGTGGGAAGAGAAGACTCGTGGGTGACTAATCAGAAGTTCAAGATGGGTGCACTCAGGCCCAAGTGATCTGCCAACTCCTTAACTCATTGTTCATATTCACATCACCAGCATTTAGGGTGGATGACACAGACCCCAGGAAGTACCCATCCATCCTACAGGCAGACCTGCAGGCCTCACTCTTCCTGCATCCTGAGGTCTTGGGGTTAGATGAACTGAGTTTGTAGAACCTGTTTCTTTGGATTCAGTCTTGCAAACATCCACAGCCTTCTGGTTATGTAATGTCCAGAGTCAGCCCTGGCTGGCTGCCCTTGGCTGCCCAAGCTAAGTCATGAGACCAGCTGATGTCTTTAGACAGCCACGGGGAGAGAACAGTGGGCAGAGGGGGCCCAAGAAGAGTAACAACAACCCGAGAACCTACTGTGCAACCCCCAGCAGCCAGGGAATAAATACCAAAGCACATTAGACAAAAGCAGAGGTTTAGGAAACACATTCCTTGCCTGCTCTGGAACAATCCTTCATATTCGAGATATTCTGTGGCCAGCAGAGAGCTGCAAGGAGAGACCTGGGAGGCAGTGGTTCCTAGGTTTGCCTACTTCCCTCCTTCCTCCAGGGCATGGGTGCCAGGATGGCCTGATGCCCTTGCTGCGAGCAGAATGTCCTATTTCCCCTCAGTGGTGTCAGGCCTGCCACTGGAGGTAGGGGAGGTAAGGGAATATGTTTAGAGGCCAAATAACATTTGCTTGTCCATCAGCTTCAGAGCATACACACACCCACTCCCAGGATGCTGGTCTTACACTGTCCACTCACCATCTGCCACCCAGGTGCATAGAACCAGGGTGCTGGGCATTAGAAAATAAAATCCCTCATTTTACTTCTGACAGAGTCTCAAACAGGAACTGATTTACTCAAGAGTCATGCATTTGATTAAAGGCAAATCTGGTTCCCAAGCTGAGGTGTCAGGATTCCTTCCCGATCTGTGTGTTCTTTATGTGACTCCCCAAATCTCCCTGCCCTCTTACTCTGATCATCAATCACTATCTAATGCTTTTTATTAACTGCACCCTTCCTTCCAGCCCAATATTGCATAACCCATAGAACTGGTCATTGCCCTTCTATCCAGAGAGGCCCCTGAATTC
This sequence comes from Anoura caudifer, assembly GCA_004027475.1. Taxonomy (NCBI): domain Eukaryota; kingdom Metazoa; phylum Chordata; class Mammalia; order Chiroptera; family Phyllostomidae; genus Anoura; species Anoura caudifer. The sequence goes on from PVKU01000530.1 coordinate 64,491, forward strand.
TGCTGGTCTCCAGTTACCAGTCTGTTACTCAGAGAAGGTGTGGGACCTAGCAGTAGACAATCAGACCCCTCTCTTTCTCCTTACCCTATCTATGCTTAGTGCTACACTTGCAGCTGGGGATACAAAGATAGTATTTGTTACAGTGAATATAAGACTCCATACAGGTAATATTTGTTGAGCATTTGCTATATTCTGCTAAGTCTTTGCATGACTCAAACCTCAAACAACTCTATGGAACAGATACACATTATCTTCTATTTTATAGGTGAGGCAGCTGAGACTTGGAAGGTCATAGACTAGTCAAGACCATGTAGCTAGAAAGTGGCAAACCAAGGCCAAACCGTAGACTTTCCCTGTGTGGAGATTACAGAGCAGTGGAAAGGCAGGCAGATTGATCATTCCTGCCCACTTTGGGGGCCACCCCCACCCCATTTGTACTTAGCCCTCCAAGAAACTAAAAGAGGTTAGCTTGAATTTGCGGGTTTGTCATGCAGCAGTGTAACTCTTGATTTGCAATGTCTTGCAAAGGGTGTAACAACAACAAAAATCTTTGTAGGAGGGGAGGGGGAGAAACCAGAGAGGCCAGCCTGCATGATTTTGGCACTGGTCCTGGGGTGCTTTATAGTAGCGGAGTAGAGAGTCTACTCAGAGATGGGGGAAGCAAGAGCTTCCTTAGGGCAGGACTAAAGGAACTCAGAGAAGTCAAGCCACCCTGTCTGACCTCTCTCTTCATTCTCAGACTGCCCCCACAAATACCCTTCTCACCCAGATGAAGGACAGGCCAAGCCTCTCCCATATACTAATTCCAGGGCCTCGGGATGGTCTCTCAGGCACATCTTGATAGTGCAGAGACCTATGGGTATGTGGTCAGGGGGTGGTGTTAGAACGTTGAGGGAGCTCGTTGCAAACTCAAACCTGGAGATTAGCTGGAGCTGAGCCATGGGGCTGTGGTGCAGAGGTGGCCGCTCTAATCTGTGAGGACCTTATCGCCTATCAGGACCATGGGAAATCAGTCTGCTTAGCCAAAGGCTATAGTTTGTGCAGTAGAGACATGCTGTTAGGCCAGCTGCACGGGACAGCACGTGGGGGACATTATGTCCCAGCTGGTCCCACAGGGAGGCCCGCTGGTCATGTGCTGTGCATATCCTGAGTCTGGCAGGACAGATCTGCTGGGCAGTGGGAATGCTTGGCCCCCGGGGACTTCCTTCCTTCAGTGGTTTGTCTAATCAAATGAGCAATAGCAGGGTCTCGCCTTTGAAGCTCCAGCTGGAGGCCTCTCTGACACCCCCGCCTCCAGCAGGTCTCTTCCTCCCATTGCCTGTGCCTCTTTAAGGTCTGGGTCTCATTAGCCTTCTGCAGAGGCTGACTCCATTCTCGCGCTCTGCCTCCCTAGCTAGACAACCATTCTCTGAGAGGAAGACCGTGCACTTGGTGTTACAGTCGAGTCTGGTCTGTTTGGTCTGTGATGAGTTTGTGATATAAAGCAGTGCCCAGCCCAGTGCTCATCTTCTGTAGGCACAACAAATATTTGACAAATTCCCTCAGACTCAGAAACACCTTATTTGTCCCTTCACCCCAAGGGAAACTAACTTCTTGGAACTTCGTGTAGGTGCCACCAAGATGGGAGGCCCAGGGGCTTGTACAGTCCAGTTTCAAACACACACACACACACACACACACACACACACACACACACACACGATGGAATATTAGCCTTAAAAAAGAAGGAAACCTTATCATTTGTGACCACAGGATGAACCTGGAAGACATGTTAAGTCAAATAAGCCAGACACAGAAAGAAACACCGCAAGGTCTCACTTTTATGTGGAATCTAACCAAGTCAACTCTTCCTTAGAAGCAGAGGTAGAATGGTAGTTACTGCAGCAGGGAGGTAGAGGTAAGGGGGAGATTTTGGTCAAAGGGCACAAAGTTTCAGTTGTGCAGGATGAATAAATGCTGGAGATTGAATGTACAGCGTGGAGACTACAGCTACCAATGCCACACCGTATATTGTAAATTCGCTAAGAGAGTAGCACTTCAGTGCTCTCTCACACCCAGAAAAGCAACTACGTGAGGTGACAGATACATTAACTAGCTTGAGTGTGGTAACCACTCCACAACATACACGTATATCGAAACATCACATTGTACACCTGAAGTATATAAACTTTTTATCTGTCAACCACACCCCAATAAAGCTGGAGAAGAAAGAATAACTTGCTTACATGTGAAATTTCAAACCGGCTTTAACTATTTTCGCTAAGAGAGCAGTAGGTGGGGCAAAGACATGTAGGAAGAGAACCAAACCCTTCCCTCTGCTCCATAGGGATTTTAATAATATAACTATTTTTAAGCTAGTTTTGACTCAATGTTGTATGCTGAGTACTATTCTAAGTCACTTAATTCTCAAGAGCACCTTATGAAGTAAGTACTTTGCCCCATTTTACAGATGAAGAAACTGAGTAGCTTTCTAAGTGGCTCCTAAATGGTGGAGACAAGATTCGGACTCTGTCTCCAGAACCCAGGTTCACCGTTAATCCTCCATTGCATTGGTCAGAGCAGATTACCTTTAACATCCTTTCCAATTCTGAAATGCTCTGATTCTCTGATTTCCGTTCATTATATGCCTACTATAACCCTTCTCAGTTTCTCAAACCAATTCCAGATCTCTCTGATGACAGATCTAATGACACTTTAGGATCAATATTTAGGGAAAGATAGGCTTATTGTAAAGAAAAGACAGCAAAATGAGTAGATTATACCTTTGTGAAACATGCATTCTATCTTTAGAGCTGACCCTGCACGGCAGCCCTGTGTGTGTCAGGCACCAGCGCTGGCGATGCCTTCCCATGCTGACTCTGCGTGCCCGCCCGGGCTGGAACTGTTGTTAAAAAATAACGGTTCCTGCAAATTCAAAAGCAGCAGGGATGCCAAGCTGATTTTGACAAGTCGAGTTCTTACTGAGCAGTTGACGTCACTGGAGTCTAAACAGGGGCTAGTTCTTACCCATAAAGTAGAGATGAGAGAAAGGGGAGAGACCGACACAGAACGGACTGAAGCTCCCGCTCTGACAGACAGGGCCCAAAAGATCTAGAGTGAGTCCTGAGCGGAAACGTTTGCCAACTCAAGGATCATCCCCACCAAAAATGAGAAGGTGCTGGGCACAGAACGCCTCACGTGATGGCATGCACAGAACAGCACTCTTAAGCATGGTTCCTGTTAAAGCCGAGAGGCGCCATCCATCATTGAGGACATGGCAGGGGGCGGGGGATGTGACATCCCCCTGCTCCCCACAGCATAATTGAAAACTGAGTGCGGACAGCACTTCTCGCAGCGCCTGGCTGTGTTTCCGCATTCAGCTGTCTCACGGGAGAAGAGGGTTAAGAAGGGAAGCCAGGTAAATTAAAACCATCTGTACTGATGGTTGTACACAATTACAAGAGTGCTCCCCTTAAAAAGGCAGAGGCTCCCAAATTCTGTCCGTCCAACAGACCTCTTCTGGTGGCAGAGCTCCTAGTGGACCACCTAACCTTGCCAGCCAGTCGCCACTTAAAAGACGACGAGGAGAAAAAAATAGCCCATTAGTCCAAATGGGAGGCACTTAGATGAGACACCAATGAGGTGATGTCTGGCTTTTTATTAATTGCCACAAGTAAATTAATGATGCATGCCAGGAGCTAATGTAGAGCCATTGTCCTATGGGAAACCCTTGGGATAAGCCCAGAGACCACCAGCAGTCCACAGCCTGTGTATTCTGAGCACTGCAGGGATCATGGGATTGGGCAACACCTTGGTGCCCCACCCCACCCCCACTGGCTCATGTAGTTCAAAGTTGTCTTGACAGATCCAGACCCATGTAACACTCATGGACGTAACCTGGAATCACCAAGTGGGTTCAGCTTTGTTACATTCATACCAATGGCTGTGGTGCATGCTGATAAAGCAGGCACAGTAGTCGTAAGTGGCATTTGCCTGCATCAGAGGCCCTTGGTCATGAACTTGTGAGGCTGCAGTGGGAGACACCATAGGATTGCGGTTAAGAGCATGGACTATGGAGCAAATTCCTTTGCTTGGACTCCTATCTCTGCCATTTACCAACTGTGTGGCCTCAGACAAGCCATGAATCTTCCTGGGCTTCAGGCTCCTCATCTATAAAATGGATATAATAGTTCCTGCCACATGGGGCTGTCATGGGTTTAAATGGGTTAATATTAGAGCAGAGTTTCTCAGCCTTGGTACTATCAACATTTGGATCCACATAATTCTTTGCAGTGGGGACTGTCTCATGCATCACAGGACATTTAGCAGCATCCTTAGCCTCTGCCCACCAATGCCAGAAGCAACCCCATCCACCCCACTTCCCAGTTGTAACAAGGAAAAATGTCTCCACACTTTGCCAAGTGTTTCCTGGGGTGGGGATAAAATTGCGTTCAGTTGAGAGCTGCTGTATCATAATATGCTGTAGATTAAATGCCTAAATATCAGCAATTTCAGAATTATGACCTGTTTAATTTTTAAAAAGTCTGGGCATTTTGTACATATTTGTGTGCTTTATCTGTGCTGAAATAACCCAATGCTTTCATTTGATGGTCAGAAGGATAAAGGCATGGAGAGCCTTGGGCTTGAGTTCAACTTTCCCCCACCAAACAGAAATTCTCCCAGAGTCCTCATGGGTCAAATGGGTACAACAGTACCTTCCTCCTGGGGCTCTTGTGAGGAGAGGGTACAGTGAGGGAATGTAAGTGAGAATGCTTTCATACACTGGAAAATGTCACGGAGATGTCATGAGAATGCAGGCTGGCTGCCTTGTGGGAGCTCAGGTCCCGAGGTTGGGGAAGCAGGCAGGACCCCTTTCACAGCAACTTCATCTTTGGCTTCGTACAGGTGTTGGGATTTGAGAAAAGTGTGTCTCTAGAGTGTTGTGGGGGTGTTGGAATAGGAGGTGTGACTGGCTGGACAGGACAGTCTCTCTGGGCAGATGCCAGTGATGGCTCACTCAGGAGGAAACTAGGGGCCTCACCTGGAGTGAGAGACCTGGGGTGGGTAGGCTGGAGCGGGTCACACGATGGCCACTTCGGGGAATCAGGTTCCCATAGACCAAAGGACAGCATGGTTTCTGAGCCCTGACCCTCCTCTCATGTCATTCCTTCTGCCCACAGATGTACCGAGGCTTCAGCAGGATGCCCCACGTGCAGTACATCTACACGGAAGCCTCCGAAAGTCTCTGTGGTGTTAAGCTGGAGGTCAACAAGTACCAGTACCTGCTGACAGGTAAGGGCCAACTCTAGCATGTGGGCCAGGGTTTGGCCGAGGTCCACTGTTCCTTCACTTCAGAAGCATAGAGAAGGAATAGTAGACCAGAAGTGTCCCAAGGGTCCGTGCTGTGTGCCCAGTGAATTGTAAGGAGTGTCTAATGTTGAGTCCGATTCCCGTAGCCTGCAGTGGGAGCTTCAGGCTCCTACACGGAGGCTGGGTTTTAGTCTCAGCTCCACCACTGACCCCGTGGAGGAGATCTCTGAGTTTTACAGTTTCTCCGCGCTTCTGTCAATGAAAAGGGATCTGCAGTACCTGTTTCTCTCCACCTCACAGTCAGCCTATGAGATCTGTCTTTGAAAGTCATTGCCCTGCCCCCCTTTTAGGCAGTCAGTGTAGGAAAGGCAGTAACAAAATCAAAAACCAAAATCAGTGATGTGGGAAGTGAAGAGTTGGCCTTTAGTCCCAGCTTCAGTGCCTCATGGGCTGAGAGCTTCTGCAAATCACTTAACCTCTCTGAGTTCATTTTCCCCATCTGGAAAATGGGGATACATCCTCCCCTATACCTTAAAAGGTATAGAGGAGGGTTAACCAAAATCTTAGGACTGACATATACTTAGCATGGTACTTGGCCTAAGGTGGGTACTCGGTAGGTGTGAATTCTTTCCCTTCTGGCTGGGCTCTAGAAAAACACCCTTCCCTGTATTGTCTTTTTTCCCCTCTCTAGGCCGTATTTATGACGGGAAGGTGTACATAGGACTGTGCAACTTCGTGGAGCGGTGGGACCAGCTCACCATCTCCCAGCGCAAGGGGCTGAACTATCGGTATCACCTGGGTTGTAACTGCAAGGTAAGCCCCGGGACAGGCAGGTGGGGGGTGGGAGGTATGGGGTGCTGGCTCACCTCCCCAGAAATATCAGCTCTTGCTCTACTGGACTCTGGGCCCTTGTGCTGGGAAGGGAGTGAGTGTGGGGCCCAGGCAGAGGGGCAGGTCGGCGCAGGGGTGGTAAGGAATGTTGCCCCCAGGCTGAGGAGCAAAGAAGGTGAGAGAAGAATGCCTGTCTGCTCTAATCTGCTGCCTCCCTGCTGCCCACTTGGCAGCTGCTGGGACACAAGGGCTCTTCAGCGTCTCTGGCCCCTCCCTTGGCTCAAGTTGGTGGCAGGTACAACAGGGTCCTTACACTGGCAGGTCCTGCCAAGTAGTCCCAAGTGTGCTCACTCAAGCAGCTGACTCGTTGGTGGCTCCCGCCCCTGGTGAGAGAGCTGGCTCAGGACTACTGATACCACATGTCACAGAAGGTGACTCTTCCACGAGGCCCAACTCCTTGGCCCAAGCACAGGGACAGGCCACCCTGCCTTCCTGCTGTGGGAAGGAGCTGGGCTGTTTTCTCACAACAACTGGGCAGTTTTTATTACTATTATCCCCATCTTGCAGATGAGGAAATAGAGGCTCCGAGACCTTAAGTAACTAACCGTAGGTCACACAGCTCATCAAGTCTGATTTCCAGTGTAGGGCAGCTGGACTCCAAGGTTTAGGCTTTAATCTTTCTAATTCCTCAATTCCCTACCACAGCTGAGATCGTTCATCCTTGCTGGTTACCATTTGAGAAGGAAAAGCTCTCTCAAATGTCTAATTCTACCACTTTCTGGCTGTGTGACCTGGCTGTGCAGTTAAGTTACTGAGCCTCTCTGAGCCTCTCTGAGCCTCTTTCCTTATCTGTTAGAGGCAGATATATCTGTTAAGAGAATTATAGAGAATGATATAGCAGCCCTAAGCAGAAGGTCGGGCACACAGCAGGCACTCAGTCAGTGTTAGCAAGTATTATTTATATTATTTTCACTAAGGGACTGATGTGGCTGGGCTCCTCCTGCACTGGTCCCAGGTTCTGAATCCAGACTCAGGCAAGCATCAGGCCAGGGTCCACCATGGCAGAGTCTCTCAACTGCTGGCTGTTATCTAATTGCAGATCAAGTCCTGCTACTACCTGCCTTGCTTCGTGAGCTCCAACAATGAGTGTCTCTGGACCGACATGCTCTCGAATTTCGGCTCCCCTGGCTACCAGTCCAAACACTATGCCTGCATCCGGCAGAAGGGTGGCTACTGCAGCTGGTACCGAGGATGGGCCCCCCCAGACAAAAGCATCATCAATGCCACAGACCCCTGAGCACCAGACCCTGCCCCATCTCACCTCCCTCCCTTCCCGCTGAGCTTCCCTTGGACACTAACTCTTCCCAAATGATGACAATGAAATTAGTGCCTGTTTTCTTGCAAATTTAGCACTTCAAACACTTAAAGTCTGTGCTGTCATATGCAGTTGATTTGGAAACATCCTCCTGGCCCCACCCCACCCCTTCTTTTTGGTTTTGACATCACCTATTTCCACCTGGAAATTTTTGGTGCCATGCCAGAGAGAATGAGGAATGTATTCTCCTCTTCCTCATGATAACATAATCTATATTTTTTTAGGAAAACAAAAATCAAAAAACTACCCTATTCAGGCATTGTAATACCTACCCCGCTTCCTTCTCCCCCACCTCCTCACCACCCAGACCCTCTTCCCTCTGCCTTTCTCCACTCTGACACACAAAGGACACAGATGAGGATGCTGCTGAAAGGCCAACTGTTTTAGTCAAAGGTAGCAAACAGTAGCAAGGTATGCAGATCTTATACACCAAGGAGATGCTACTGCATGTCCCAGCCAGACTGCAGGTCTGTGTCTCTCTCGTGCAAGAGTGGGAGAGGGAAGGAAGAAACTATAAGAGAGGGTCTGAGATGATGCAGCACACACACACTCCCCCCAGCCCAGCAATGCTTGGGTTGACCAGATGTTTCTGAGTCTGGAGCAAGCAACCAGAGCAGAATAATCAAACTTTTAGTTGGTGAGGACTTAAACATCTGCCTGAGGTCAGGAGGCAATCTGCCTGCCTTGTATAAAAGCTCAGGTGAAAGACAGAGTTGAAGGTCTTTCCCCTCCCTGACTCCCCCAAGATTTCCTCCTGGAAAACTCATTGGTAGATTTGGCCAGGAGCTTGCCCTTCTGTAAATTGGAGAAATACACACACCGTACACTATCCACAGATATAGTCAAGTAGACTTGGGTAGGGGATACTATTTCCAAAGTAGTGTTTAGCTCACCTAGGGGGATGTGTTTGTATACACATTTGCATATACCCACACGAGGACATAAGCTGATTTTTTACAGGACACAGAATTCTGTTCAATGCTGTTAAATACACCAATAGTTTAATCTCTTCTATTTTGTTGTTGTTGCTTGTTTGAAGAAAATCATGACATTCCAAGTTGACTTTTTTTTTTAATTAAAATTTGAAATTCTGAACACCCTTGGCATTCCTCTAACTGGGGTCGCCTGACCTTTGTCCCTCTCCTTTTCTCCTGCTTCATGTTTGGGGCCTTCATGTAACTGCCTTCCTGGCTGGGCTCAGATGGGAGAGGAGAGTCAGTGTGGGTCAGGGGCCCGGGCACAGGAGGGAGAGCTGCAGAGTGTCATGTGTCATGCCAAGGCCAGATGGCCACCTCTCCTGGGTTTGGGGACAGCTTGCTTCTCTTTCTCCTGCTCACTGGTGGGTGAATGCCACCTCCTGAGGTCCTTACCTCATGGATTTCAATTGATGGTCACTGGGGAAGCCTGACTCTGCAATCAGCTGAAGGAGTTTTTGTTGTGTTTTTCGAAATAAAACTATAATATAAATTCTCCAATTAAATAAAATTATTTTAAGTTTTAGTGCTGAAAATGAGATGCTGAGAGTAGGAGATAATGTATATTTCACAGAATCGGGGATGGTAGGATGGTGACATTTAACATGATTGCTCTCTCTTTTCAGATTATGGATATTTATCCTCTATTAGTATTTGTATCTTCAGTTCATTCCGCTTTAGGAAACAGAGCTGCCAATTGAAACAGGAGACAGAAAAGAAGCAGACAATACATTGTAATAATGTCTCGCATGTACACACACATGCCCAGGCAGGGTGTTGGGCAGAATCCCAGAGCGGGGAGACAGTGAAGGCATCCAGTTTCCCTGGGATTGATTCCATTCCCTTGTACCTTTCACTTTGTGGTCATGACATTTGGCGTGTGGGAAACAGGAGGCTTTGCCATCTCAATGGGGCAGTGTGAGCAGAAGGAACAGAGGTCCGCGGGCCAGTGGCTTTTACGGGGTAAGCCCTAGACTTGGTATTTTTAAGATTTTCTTTCAGCCTCAAAGTCTTACAAGGTGGAACCCCTAATTCAACCTATACACGCACCCTCCCATGGTCAGACATCAGCCTCTCCTCCATGAGGCAGCTGACCATTCTCGGTCCCTGGTGGGGTCACCTCCACTCACATAGCAGGGACTTGGGGGTGAAGCCTGAGAATGAGGCACCTGAAGTTTCCCTGAAGATAAACTGGTGGAGCCACAGGCCCCTCTGCCAGGCCCTGGTGAGGAGAACAGCAGGTCCTGGGCAAAGAAGGGTCCTTTGCAAAGCGATGTTGTCAGAGGGCGGTTTTTGAGCTTTCTATAAGCTATAGCTTTGTTTATTTCACCTGTTCACTTCCTGTATAATTTAAAGTCATTATGTAGCTGAGACACTTCTGTATTTCAATCATATTGTGAACGTTTTATTTTGCTAAATCTTGTGTCATGTATAGGCTGTAATATGTGTACATTGTGTTTAAGAGAAAAAAATTGAAACCCACATGCCACCATTTTCCTGAATCAAATTCTACAGTGGAACGGAGGGTAAATACTTCTCTTGTCTGGGCAGCTGGACTGGCGAACTGGGGAAACTACAAGGAACTAGCACTTGAGACTCCTCCAGCCTCCTCCCGTTAGCATCCCTGTGCTTTCTGGAGTAGGCAGGAGGCAGGGGGAAAACCAGCAAGTACATCCACGTTCTTCCTCTGTATCAACTGGCCCCAGGCAGTTGGCTGGTCATTCCCATTCCTTTGCTCCCTTACTCCCTTTGCCCATCTAGTTGGGAAGCCATGATATCTCCTAAAAATTCCAGGCCATGAGAGCTGTAATTCAAGATCTCTTGGCCTCCCCTGGCCATCTCTTCTGCCTCTGTCTCCAGGAAGCCCACACCTAGGCTTGTCTCTCAGTTCAGTGCTCCATCAGGCAGGGTAGATAGTACTGGGAGACCCACCCAGCCCCAGACCTAAACAGTGGTCAAGCTACAGTCCATGAGCACCATTTCCATACTACCGTTCTTGAGCAATTCAAGAAATAAATGATTTATAGGGACAGCTGTGTCTCAGAGACACCGAGGGAAATGAGACCCTTCCCAGCCCCAGCCCATCATCTTGTGCTTGACAGTGGCCAATATGGGTTACCCTAAGATGACACCCAAGTGTTTTGCTCCTGGCTGCCTAAAATAAAAATGTCACTAAAATAGTTTTACCCAAGAAAAAGACTGAAGATCTGACGGCAAAAGCAAAACAAAATGGAGACAAATAGGAGAGGCAGATTTCAACAGCCACCTAAATGACTCTTGGGAGGTAGGAGGAGGGGAAGAACTTAGAGACCAGGGTTCATGCTCTGAGGGGCCTTGTAGATTTTCCTGCACCCCCGCCTTCCCCCTTAGCCAGTCTGCTGTCCTGAGACCCAGAAGTGATGGAGAGACACCAACCAGAGAAAACCCTGTCTAGAAGGAATGTATTTGTTGCTAAATTTTGTAGCACTGTTTACAGTTTTCCTCCATGTTATTTATGAATTTTATATTCCGTGAATGTATATTGTCTTGTAATGTTGCATAATGTTCACTTTTTATAGTGTGTCCTTGATTCTAAACAGTAAAGTGGTTTTATTTCTATCACACACCTGCAGTCTCTTGCCTCCTTGTGTCCTGACCGCCGTTGGGGGTGACAGATCACAGAGGGCCTTGGGAGCTGGTGTGTCCTACCTGTCCTGGCTCCAGGCCCGTGCACACTCCCCTCACTCACTCACCTCCACAGCTTGGATGCACCCTGCCCCAGTCCTTTCCCAGGCAGGGGGAATTTCTGGGGAGGCATCTTAGATTTCCTCCTGGATGCTAATCCAGCCCTGATCTTGTTCCCTGATTCTATGGCCAGAGATCTCCACAGTTCTATGAAACCTGGGTCTTTATCTAATTACCTATTAGTGGTACATGTACTCCCAGATGGAGCCCTGACTTGGCCTTCCCTGTTTTCTTCCTAAGAATCTCAACCAAGTGGAAGTGGGAAGGGGAAGGCTGTAAACAGCAGTCTTTAATGCCAACTGCCTGCCTGCAGTTCCAAGTGTGGCTCAGCCTGGTGGGGAATGCCAGGAACTCATGAGGCCTCCCAATGGATGGCAAAGCCCTCCCAGAGCTGAGAGCTGTCTTGGCACCCTCAGTAGGTTAGGTCGGCTGTAGACCCTTCACCCAGCATTCATCCCATTGTGGACGTTTCAGGGGATAGCTTTGCTCTTATTTTAAAGCTACTCTACTTCGAGCACCTATCATATGTCAGGCACAGCACACTATACACATGATTTCATCAAACCTCAACAACCCAGTGAGGTTATTCCACTATCACCCATGGTTTTCAGCGACGGAAGCTGAGGCTCATGGAGGTTTATTCACTACCCAAGCTCTACTAGTAGTTAGGCAGAAGTAGGACTCAAGCTCAGGCTGGTTTGATGATAAACCCTCAATTTTCTCCAGTGTTCACACTTTGCTGGAATATGCCCAGTTCCACACACCCTTCTTATTCCAACCAGCACATCCTGGATTCTATGACTCACTGGATCAGATATAAATGAAAGATAATCAATGGAGGACCACTCCATCTGGTGAGACTGCTCCCACCTGGAGCCTGCACCCTACCCAGCAGTGTCTCCAAATAGGACTATCCAGCTCAGTAGCTGAGCTTGGAATTCTACAAACAGGCCACTGTCTCCAGCTAGTATAATCGGGTAATCTATGGACTATCCTGTTTCCAAGGCAAGTGTGGGGCTGCAGCCCTGCATTCCCCTGACTACCGTAAGTAGACCACCAACCATGCAGGCAGGCATGTCACTGGCTGTTTCCAGCTGCCCGGGACTCTTCCAATGAACTTCTAGCTGTGGGATGGAGAGCTCTGCAACCCATTCAAAAAGACAGTAACCGTTCCCACCCAGCTATCTGCCAAATGGCAGGCTATACCACATACTCCAAGTTAAGCTCCAACCACTTCCCAGAGACAACCACAGACATATTCAAAAGTTAAAATGTGAAGAGGACACACAAGGAAACCCCTTCAACAATCAATGCAAATCAAATATTACTGCTTTTATTAAAATAAGCATAGAAACCAAGTCTGGCATAGGCTCAAATGAGATAACATACTACCTTTGAAACTTCTTTTACCTTTATTATCAGTCAACCTTTGGCTCCAACATGCTAGTTCAAGTTGTCCCCTTGGTTGCTGAAAATTCCTGATGTCCCAAGGAATTCTGTCCACCTTTGTCATTTGTCCTACTGCCTAAAATTTCACCTGGAGAGATGATTCTTCCCTTAGGAAAGCCAGGCATTCCCATGAGACATCACAATTCTTCCTTAGAGCCTCAGCGGTCAGAGAGAAGCCCCTGAACCCACCTCCTCCATTCAAGTGGACCAAGAACATAAACACCTCGTTTGTTCCAGATCATGCAAATAAACAGAGTAAAAAGGGCACTCACCATTGGCTTATGGTTGGGGAAAAACGTTTGCTCCACAAGCGGGAACTTCTCAGGACCCAGGGAATGGAAGATCTTAATGAGCTGAGAAAACTAGGTCAGAAGAGGAGAGAACATTGGTCAACACTTGTTACCTAGCATGGCAGAACCTCCCCCTTGATCCCAGGCCTCAAGCACCTGGCTGTTCTGAGCTGTAGGAGCTACAGTAGCTGTTCTCTGCCTCTGGGGGAAAGGCCAGAGTCCACAGCTGGAGATCCATCCTCTCCATCATCTGGCTGCATCAGCCCCTTCATTCCTGCCAGGCCCACTGACTTCAGCTCAATGACTTTTAATGAGCATTTCCTATACCCTCAGCATTTCATACACGCACAACCTGCTTTCGTTCATGCCATGTCCTCTGCTTCCCATTCCCTTCTTTCTATAGAGGCATATTGCATAGTAGTTTATGGCATAGACTCTGGGTTCAAATTTTTGCTCCACCACCTACTATCTGAGTAACCTGGAAAAGTGACTTTAGGTATCTGAGCTTTAGTTTCCTCATTTGCAAATGGAGAAAACAAGAGATTCAGCCTCACAGGATTGTTGTAAGGATTAAACATGAAATGTATTAGAGGGATTTAAGAATCTTTGGGGGAGTCCTGGCAGGTGTGGCTTGGTGGATTGAGCGCCAGCCTATGAACAAAAAGGTCGCTGGTTCGATTCCCAATCAGGGCACATATCTGGGTTGTGGGTCAGATCCCCAGTAGGGGGTGCATGAGGAGCAACTACACATTGATGTTTCCCTCCCTCTCTTTCTCCCTCCATTCCCCTCTCTCTAAAAATAAATAAATAAAATCTTTAAAAAATGCCTCAATTTCTGAATATTGACTTTAAAAAAGAATATTTAGGGGAGTAGAGCAGTGGTATTTTAGGAAAAGCCTCTCTTACAGGTAACATTTAAATGGAGACTCAAATAAACCAAGTGAATGAATGAGACTAAGGAATAGAAGGCAGGGGAAATAAAGTCTTGGGGGTTGCAGAGAGGTCTTCAAGTTCTGGTTTTGCCAGCTCACTGGCTGCAGGACTCTGCGTGAGCTCCTTTGTTCTGAAACTGAGCTTCTTTTTTTCTGTAAAATGGAGTAACAAGCCCACTTCACATGTTCACAATAGATTAACAACACAATTTTTTGGCAATTACTAAGTACTCAATAAATAGTGCCTACTGTTAAAAACAATGATAGGATAGAATATTAGCAAGCACAGTACAGTACAGCCTCTTACTACTAATATCATTGTAAGATACCACTATACATAATATATTGTTATATAATATTCATTAGGCAATAATTACAAGAAGGGGACTGGGACCCAAGTTGCTTATTTAGGTGCTTAAAAAAGACTCTTTCATTTCCGAGGTCTCCATGCTGGGGAGTGGGTCCATTTCAGGGCTGAGAGGTCCTCCCACTGCCCCCACTTGGTTCCAGGTCAGCCTGGCCTGTCACCTACCACCCAGGGCTTGCTGCAGAAGTTGTAGACGGAGTAGAGGGAGTTGACAGCGGGCAGCCCACCGTACTGGAGGCCGATGACCAGGCTGCGGTAGTCTTCGCCCAGGGCCATGCTGTAGGCATGCTGGCGGACCAGGATGAAGTCTGGCTTGAAGGATCTGCCAAGAGAGGGGACAACAGCAGCGTTACCAAGCCATGCAGAGCTGAATAGCAGCTCATCGGGCCATGGCCCACTGGGGAGAGCACTGGCCCGGCGCAGTCACTGCCCACGGGGAGCCCTCAGTTCAGAATGGGGATGGGGTGGGGGAGTGTGGATGAGGAGGGTCAGTTACAAGCATAAAGTCAAGTGACTGAAAACAACTCTCACTTTCTCGTGTTTCTTTCATAGGCTGTTTCCTTTGTAAGTGGCAGGACCAGGTCTGCGTAGCCTCCTGACTCTGGTTCTCAGCCACTGTACAGAATGGCTTCCCTCCCACATACTATACTTCAAGTGCGTCTTGTCCCTTTCAAGGAAACAGCAAGAGTACTGATGCGATGGCTGAGTACATGCCGAGGTCCCTCTGGAGATACAGTCCTGACTAGTGCTCACCAGCAACTCGGGGAAGGTCAGGACTCTATCCCCGCTTTACAGATGGGAACACTATAGCTCAGCAAAGTTATGAATTTCCCCCAGTACAAAGCCAGAAAGCAGGAGAGCCACGTTTGAATTCAGGCCATCTGGTTCCAAGTCCATACACTTTCCCTCCAGTGCAAGGTGCCAGGTGGATCAACACATTGTTTTACTCTTGCTGCCCAGGATCCATCTGTTTCTGGATTCCTCAAAGTCACATGAGAAAGTCAGCCTCACCGTAGGTGGTTCACACTCAGAATGGTATAACCCACTTAGTTCATCCAGAGTCAGACACTTAGCATCAAATAAACTGTCTCTTTAAAATAATTCAGAGGTAAATTAAAGTAACTCTCACAGGGAAAGGACTTGCCTCCACTGAAGACACAGGCAAGAATGTGGTACATGTGCAGATGCTTCTCGAACAGCTGTGGGCCTGGGACCTGCTGTACACCCCAGGGCCTGGCGCCATGGACTTAGGGGCATAATAAGTACATGTGGAAGGAATGATTGATGTACATGAACATCATCTCCTTGTCCCCCAAGGAAATGGCAAGCGTCTCCCTAGGCAAGGTGTAACTCGTCCCCAGTGGCCATGCGGACTGCGACACAGCAGGTATGGCTTACACCTCACTCACGGATACAGTCAATCATGTCACTCTGGTTAGGACTGGGGGAGGGGTGTGGAGCTGGAATTATTAGGGCTATGCCCTTACTGCATTCTTAGAACTGAACCATTTTCCCATGTACTTTACATGTGGCGAAACTGAGGCTTGTAGCAAGGCAGTAATGTGCACCAGGTGGTCCTGTAAGGTTACAATGGAGCTGAAAAATCCCTGTCATCTAGTAACACTGTAGCTGGCATAACATAGTAGCCAGCATGGCATGGTAACCTGAATGGCATTGCAGCTGGTATGACATGCACAGGGTTCTCCCTCACAGTCTGGGGTATGAGGACTTGCAAGGAATGCAGAGAAATTAGTGACTCCAACCAGGTGACCTGTGGCATGCAGTTCTTCCCCCCATCCCCAGCACCCCAACTTCTCGAGCCATGGCCTTCATGTCACTCAAACATCTGACGATATAGTCCCCAGCTGTTACCAGGCCCTGACAGTGGGCCAAGCACCCTGGTGGAGGGTGGAGACCCAGAGATGAGTGGGACATGATCCCTTTGTTCAGGAAACTCACAATCCAAGAGGAGTTAGGTTTTATGCTAAAGGATAAGAATTTGCTAAGTGAACAAATGAGTAAGCGTGTGAAGTAACAGAGGCATGTACAAGGTGCTAAAGTGGCCCCAACATGTATTCAACTCTTTCTAGGGGTGGGGGTGGATGAGCGTGTACTGGAAGGCTTGGGTCTTGAAAGAAAAGTAGGTCTTGAGGGTATTCCAGGTGGAAGGAACGACACCTGCTACTGAATGGGTGAACCTTGTACTGGGGGGCAGAGTGGACTGTGCTGGTTTTGTTTAACATGCTTGGTACCCACTTTTTTTTTAAACAGAGCCCATGCTAAAATCCTCTGTAATCAGAGAACCACATTCCTCTGGACAATAACTGGTCCAGGGACTACATCTCTGATGTGAGGGGCCCATCAGAATCCTTCCCGAGTGCAGGGAAAGAGGAGTGGCCAGGTAAGGCAGAGTGATTAAGAGCATTTTCTTGCTACATGGAGTGGCCTCATCTGTAATAGAAGTACCATTAGAAACAAAGACAAGGAGGGTGAATCCCTGAATCCTGGCTGAGGCTGACATCAGTGTCATTTTTATCTTCTGAAGTATCTGAGCTATTAAGTTCCCTTTCTTGCCTACACTAGAGGAATGGGGTCTGTTGCTCACCATCGCTATTGCTCCGACCGATACTGGGAGACAGTGGCAAAATGTACAATTGTTACACGCAGGAGTATAAGGTCTGATGAGGTGGCAGCAAGAGATGGGGTTGGGTAAAAAAAAAAAAAAAGTCTCAAGAGTGCTCACGAATCCCTTCCTGCCCTGCGTCTCCACAGTCCCACTGGGCCCAAGCCGTGTCTTTCATGCCTGGGCAAGGAGGCCTCCTTCAATCCCACACAAGTCGGCACATCCTGGCTGCGGGCTCTACCTGGGTTTTCTTGTTATTTCAGCTTTAGACTTAATATGAGCCATATTATTTGGGTTTCTGCCCCCAGGTCTTTCTTAGAAGTGGCTTTCGGCACTGGAGAGGAAATCAAGGACAACCCATAATTAAATGGTGGAGATGGGACAGGTGATGCATTGCTGGGAGATTATTGGGTGCTTCAGGCAGCGTGAGGAGGCAGGGGGCCAAAGGCAGAGTGACTTTTAACCATTGGAGAAGTATAATAATTCCCTCCAGTAGGCAGAAGCCTGTGAGGGCAAGAAAAGATCTTGGCTGGGCTTTGCCTCAGACCTAAGTTAATACATAGAGAAGCCTCATTCTTCTTGGCTCCTTGACTGTAACTGTCCCTTATTCCTCAAGAGCCACGTTGACAAAGGAGATGATAATGCTGGTTTTGGTCACACACTGACCTACCACACCCAGACCTGACCCCAGCTCTGCCTGGGAAGGCTCCAGACTGTGCGACATGTGCATCCACCGGCAGAGAGACTTCAGGTTTCCTCTCACCCGTCTCCACACTCCTCACAATCCTTCCCCAACCCCCGTACTTCTGAAAATTCAATCTCGGTTTGGATCTGGGAAAAGGAGACTAAGAGAACTGAGCAAACCAGCAAAACCAGGTGTCCCGAGGAAGGGGGCGATCAAGACATCGAAATGGTCTCTATGTCCCTGAAGGCTCACGGACCACTGCGCTGCAGCAAGAATAGAACACAGGAGGTGCACACACTCTGCGGACAGAAGGGTTTGAATGGGCCATGTGAAAGGACTGTGGGTGCAAGAAGTCAGCCCAGGCTGAACAGAAATTAGATGGATCTGGTGGTGAGTGGACAGCAGGACGCTGTAGCGAGGCCTGTGGGGCCCACAGGCAGCTGCCACCTGTGCGGTGCGGTGACAGCAGGAAAGGGGTCTGGGACGGGCAGCTGGGCTCTCTGACAAACCCCAGGGCCCTCTTTATAAAGTACTGGGATGTTTGTAAAACACAGGACTGAGTTGCTGGAGGAAGTAGCTCCCTTATCTCCCTTTTCAGTCTCAGAATCTCAGTATGTTTATCCTGGTCTCTTCCTTCCTGTTCGTTCCCGAGAAGGTGCCCTTGTTGTTCCATCCTATTCCTCCACCACCCTGGGATCCCACATGTTATGGGTTGACTTGTGTCCTCCAAAAAGGTATGTTGAAATCCTCAGCCCTGTTACCTGCGAATGTGACCTTTGGCCCTTGCAGACTTAATCAAGTTAAGATGAAATCATGCTGGAGTAGAGCAAGCCCTAATCCAATGACCGGTGTATTTATAAGAAGTGGGAAATTCAGACTCAGACACACAGAGAGGAAGAGAAGGACACCACATGATGAAGGAGGTAAGGGACAGATGTGTCTACATGCCAAGGAACACCAAGGGTTGCTGGCAACCATGAGGAGCCAGGAAGAGGCAGGAGAGGATCCCTCCCTGGATCCTTCAGAGCGAGCATGGCCCTGCAAGCACCTGCATCGCAGACCTCCAGACTCCAGAGCTGTAGGAGAAGAAATTTCAGTTGTTTAAGCCACTCAGTCCGGGGTTCGTCATGACAGCAGCCTCAGGAAACTGCATACCCCCGATACTTCCTCTTTCTGGCAGCTTTCGGAACTTTCTGGCTTCCTTTGTTGCTGTGTGTACCCTTCCACAGCCCCCTCCCCACTTCCCAAAACAACAAGCCCAACCCTAACAATGAGAAAACCTTAGCTTCAAGGTTGAAAATGAATTGATGGTTAAGTAACGTTCACGTTTACATAAAACATTTAGCAAGTCAACACACTGATAAATGTGTGAAGATTTGTTTGGAAGGATGTTCACCGAAATGTTCACCTGGTTGACTCTCAGGGTAGGATGGGAAATGGGTTATTATGTTCTTCTTCAGACTTTGTGTTACTATCTGCATTTTTTAAAAAAAGAAAAGAAAAAAGCACGGAGTGTTTTTACCACCAGGAAAAAACAATGAGGTTATCTTCATTTTGGAAAAAATGATAAATGTAACAATGATGTACCATCACGGAAAATG
Source organism: Anoura caudifer (assembly GCA_004027475.1). Lineage (NCBI taxonomy): Eukaryota > Metazoa > Chordata > Mammalia > Chiroptera > Phyllostomidae > Anoura > Anoura caudifer. The sequence continues at coordinate 83,631 of PVKU01000530.1, forward strand.
CTTGTGGGACAATTTCATGTGACATAAAACAATAGAAAAGAGAATCTGTGTGATGACTCAAACATTGTAAAAGTGATGGTCCTGGAAGGAAAGATGGAAAATTGCTACTTTATTAAGGTGGTAAGGCTGCAGGTGATTTCTCTTGTTTCGAAAATTTCCATTTTTGTTATAATGGGGTCTGGGGATTAATCAACACTTTCGGTTAGCATCTGTATATAAATGATTGGGAAGCAAGTCCCCTCCACTTGGTCTGGTGGCCATAACCAGCCATTCCTCCTCTTCCTCCTATTGCTGTACCTCTTGGACAAAGCAGTCCATGTCAGCTGGCCCCAGTTCCCATGCACCCATCTCCACAGTCCTCTGCACCTGGCTGCCAGTCCCCCTTTTACCCCAATGATCCTGTGCTCCTAAATGACAAACCCCAAGGTCAGATGGCTTCTGCTATGCCCTTACTTCCCCTGATCTCCAATAATAATAGCTAATGTGAGTCTCTATTCTAAGCCCTATCTATATCTTCAGTCATTCAAACCTGACAACAGTCCTGGAATAGGAAGCTGCTATTATCACCCCCATTTTCCAGCAAAGCAAATTGAGGCACAGAGTGGTTAAAGAACTTGCTAAGGTCACACATCTTTTGGTGGTGGAACCACAACTCACACCCAGAAACCTGGTGGCTTTGGAGAAGGGTTTCCCAGCCTCTGCATTATTGACATTTTGGAGGTGGATAGTTCTCTGTTGTCGGGGGCTTGGTAGGGGGCAGGGAGTTGTCCAGACATTGTAGGACCTTAGGAACATCCCTGGCGTCTCTCTACTATACATAACAGCACCTCCATGCCCAGCTGTGATGACAAAAATGTCTTGAGACATTGTCAAGAGTCCTCCGAAGGACAAATTCCCCTAGTGAGAACACCTGTTGTGAGGTCCTCTCTCCCTGGTGGCCTCTGTAGCTTGACCTCTGTCCTCCCTGTCCAAATCTTTCCTCCCGGCCTCGAAGGTGCCCTCCCCATTGTTTCCCAGCTGCTTCCTCCCGGCTCCTCCCTTCTCATGGCTCTCCTCCAGGGCTCAGTGTTGGCTCCCTGCCCTGTGCAATCATCTCCATTCAGTGGGTTTCCCACCTTGTCCTCATAGGCAATAGTGGGAAAATGACTCAGCTTTATAGAGTACGTACCAAGGAATCATTTTTTAGGCTTTTAATTAAGCTATCTTTAATCCTCACATTGATCCTATGAGGAGGAACCAGTGGATTTATTGTTGAGAAACTAAAGCACAGAGTAATTAAACACAGGAAGGATGAGGTCCACATGAGACCAGTGCCTCAAGACCATGCGCAAGACCACCATGCAACCAGCACTGTCCACCTAGCTGAACATCTCACCATCACCTCAGACCCACTATGCCCAGAACCCAAGTCATCAGCCTCCCCCCGGGGTAGGTCTCCTGACTTTTGTTGAAGGGCCTATGGTGTTCTCAGGAACCCAGGGTCTGTCATCCTGAAGTCATCTGCAATTCTAACAGCTGTTGGTAAGGAGCCACCACAGTTGAGAGAAATGTCCAGGATTTGCCCCTACACTTCTCCTGCCTTCTCTTACTCTGCCCCTCCATTGCCTCCTGCCCAGAACACCTCAACAGATCCTTAGCTCCTAACCACCACTGCAGTCCCTCATCTTATTCCTCTCTGTAGTACAGGGCTGGGCTCAGAAACCAGACTGCTGGGTGTTGAGTGTTAAGTGATTTCTCTGCCTCTACCCTGAGATTCCCAAGCTAAATACCACAGGGCCCTAGCAGGTAACATCAGGCCAGGTGAAGTGGCCAGTCACCTTTAGCAGTTACTCTTCTAACACATACTCTCTTTATTCCCCATATTAAACACAGAGGGATATTCTTAATTTCCACAGTGCTCTCATAGACCTTTCTTTGGAAGCATGAACATCTTACTCTGTCTTTTATTTTTCCACTTTCAAGAATGACCTGAGTACAAGAAACATTTTGTTTTTTCAGTTGAAGAGCTCTGTGATCAAGGGCAGCTACCACAGGCCTTTGTGGGCAGCAAGAAAGAGACATGGGCACGGTGAACTGGAGAAGGGCCTGAGCTCCAGCCGTTATGGCCACATAGGAATGAGGTCCCAGGTGACTTTTTAAAAGAAGCCCAAAATGAACATTTATATATAAAATTCTCAATTACTTAAATGCTGAATACTCATCTAAAATCTTTTTTAAAAATCACTGTGCAGACTCGTAATAAAAATAAATAAAGCAGAACTGCTATGGGAAAAATGTCAACGAAATGCAAAGCTGCACCCAAAGGGGACACTTGTGACTCGATGCCAACAAACGGTGGCCATGTGGAAACACTTGGTCCAGTCTTACCGGATCCTCTGACTTTCAGATGAAGCCAGAAGTCTGCCTTTTATGCAAAATCTTTTGCATAAAATCCCTCCTTTTAAAAAATACTCCACCTTTAGAAAAACAAATTTATAACTGTGTGTGGTAATGGATGTTAACTAGACTTAAGGTGGTGATCATTTTGCAATATATACAAATATTGAATCATGTTGCACATCTGAAACAAATGTTATATGTCAATGATATCTCAATAAAAACATTTAAAAAAATATGGAGCACATTGTGTTGGCAAAACAACATGTAAGAAGGCGGCCTGTGGCCAGAAAGTGGTCAGGGCACGGTCTTCTCCTTGGGGAGGTAACTTTCCTGCTACCAGCCTAGTTAGCATTCCTGAACTAATCCTGAAATCCTGCTTTCCTCATGCCACTGTGCTGCTCAAAACCCTCCAGTGGCCTCCACCGACCACCTACAGAAGTTCATACTTCTTCCCCTGGCACCCAATGCTCCCCAGGAAGTAGCCTGGGCTTCCTCATAGCTCCAACTCCTCTGTGCTCCTAAGAAACCCTTCTGCCCAGGTCCACAGGCCTTGCTGCCTCCACAGTCATCTCCGACCATTCACACTGTGCTCTGTCCACGCCATACCCCAAGCTTAGGAAACTGCCCCTCAAACATTCCCCCAACTCAAATCCCACACCCTCAGTGATTTCTCCCTAAACCTCAGTGTGTCTTACTCATGTGGAAATCACCCACACCACATCTCCTGACAGCTCACAGGTTGTGGTGTTCTACTCAACCGCAAGGAGAGGTTGTCTGCTCCTGGGGCAGGGGTCTTCCTTCTCAAGTATCCTCTGCATCTTCTCCAGAGAGATCCTTGTCCCTCTCCTGAACAAAGGGTTTTGGAGGCTTCCAGTGTCTGAAGATCAAAGCCCAAATGCTTTAGCATGATACATGCAGTCCTGCACCTAGCATGGTTTCGCTCTTCTAGAGTTCCACTGTGGCCCTTCCCCATGATGCACCCTATACTCCAACCACATGGATTGACAGCTGTCTCCTGAAGCTATGATCTATCTCACATGTGTAACTCTGTACATTCTCGGAAAGAGACAGCGAAGGACCATTCAGATATAGAGCACTGTGAAAATGAAGGATGCTGCTATGTGGTCCTTGCTGGGTAACTCAGTTGGTTAGAGCGTCATCCCCATACACCAAGGTTGTGGGGTTGATCCCTTTCCAGGGCACATACAAGAATCAACCAATGAAGGCATAAGTAAGTGGAACAACAAATTTATTTCTGTCTCTCTCTCTCTTTCTCTTTTCCTGTCCCCCTCATCAATAATAAAAAAAATATTGCTGTGTTAAATATGGAAACAAGGCAAGTCTAGGATGCCCTTGCCCACATGCCAGCTCTTACTGGTCTTCCCATGCTCACTTTTAATAAAACTTCCCCTGCAGAATGGGCTGGCATTATTTACTTCCTGGGATAAAGCTGGCCAACACACATACACACACTTTGAAAACAGTAAAGTTCTCTATAACAACCAGGGGTTGGTATCTACATTTGAGTATCTTTTCCTGGGATCTAGCACGTGCCCAGCACACAGTAGGTGCTCAGAAGATGCACATGGAAATGGAGGGTGCTGTGGCTTCACTTCTCAGGGTCTTGGCCCATATAAAGTCAATAACACTTCAACAATGAGCAGGGGGAAAGGATCTAAAGATGCCAAATAACATGTGAGTGGCAAATACATGATGTAGCTTTCCCCAGCTCAGTCCCTGGCTTTCTGTGGGTTTTTGAGAGTACTGCTTCACCTCTCTGGGCCTCCATTTTCTCAATGACAAAAAAAAAAAAAGTTCAGCTAAGTCACCTCTGAGGGCCTTTTCTGGGATGACTGCCTCTGATTCCAGACTTGGAATCAAGATTTTCAGCACTGATCTCTGTTACATCTGTCCAAGTTCCCTTGTGACTTTCTGTCACATAGCAGTAGTTTATAAGAACCATGATTACCAAAAACTGGGCACTTGCCAAGTGCCAGACACCTACAAGGGGCTTTTCAAGCCTTATCTCGTCCAGTCCTCTCACAAAGCCTCTGTGCAGTAGGCATGTATCTTGGGCTGGGTCCCCTATAAGCAGAGCTCCAAACAGGTTTCCCAAAGCCTAGGATTCCTGGAGGGAAGTGTGCTCTTGAGGAAAAGCTGTAAGAGAGTGAGGGAAGCAGGGCATGAAGGGGGGTATCATCATGGGTCAGTCTAGTCTTGGCCTGATCCACAGTGGGCTCTGGAGCTTAAATAGTCCTACTGAGTTGTCCACCTTGAGGGAAGAGGACTGGGCTTTTGGATCCCCAGTATCAGTCAGTTACCAGCTCTTCTGATAAGGGGGGAGGTTGCAGAGGGATGTGTCATGGAGGCAGTTACCGTAAGCCCAAGGCTCTGGAGAAGGCTGGAGGGAGAGCTGAAACCATGGCATCACAGTGCTGGGGGATGGATGCACTGGCTGGCAAAGGGGATTTGATCAAAGAACAAGACAACACTATGATTAGCCCATTTGGCAGATGAGGAAAACTGAGACCTGGACTGATTAAACACGCTCTGAAGGTCATGGAACTATGAAGTATAGAGGTCTGTAGTATTAGACACAAATTGCATTTCCCATAAATGGTCCCCAACCCTGAGCGGCAGGACCTATCTTTCCCAGCACCCAGAATGGTGCCTGCACCCAGGGGGTGCTGAGATGTGCTTGGAATGGCTGGGTCTGTGAGCTGCTGCTCACCAGGGTTGTGGGGCCTCTGGTGGCATGTCTCTGTGAGGCAAGAGGTGTGCCCTCAGCCCATGTGGGGACTGGGCAGGCGGGTGCCTGCTCTCCAGCAGCTGCCTGGGCTCCAAGGGCTGTCAGCAGCCTGCTCCATTCTGGGCGGGCCTCCTGCCAGGCTGCCTGCTCGGGAAGGGGAACATTATTCATCGGGGAGATAAGGCAGCTGATGAGAGATGGGTCTCAGAGCAGCTGTTCCTCAGCAGCAGTGGGGAGGTGGAGCGGAGGGGGAGAGAGGAAAGCCCATTTTGAGATAAAAAATGGTGTTGCTGCTGGGGGATGACGGAAGAACACATTTGGAACTGAGGCTGGGCTTGTACATACTTATACCCAGGGCCTCCCCCACAAATGTCATGCCTGACGAGCCACACATGTGCTGTCAGGTTAACTACTGAACAAGTCAGGGGCTCTCTGCTGCTCACTCAGCAAGAAATACCCACCTGGCAGGGTGCACGGTTCTCAGAACGCAATGTCTTGGGGAGCTAAGAGCTCTGGCAGGACTACAGCTCTAAAAAACTCATTTCCCGCCCGGGCACTCAGGTGGCAATTTCAGGGCAGCTAAACCCTCTTCCCTCGCTCCCCTGGGTCTCCCCTCTTCTCTCAAAGCTTGCCCCTACTTGATGGAATTTCCCAAGTTGGGGAGCGAGTGTGACTGAAGTTTCTGTAACATTTCTTTTTTCTTTTTTTTTTTTTTTGCTTGTTTGTTGAAGGGAACAACAGAAGGGGCTCTTAGGTGGGGTTCCTGGACTGTGCCCGAGCTCCAGAGGGTCTTCCCTAACGTGCCCCAGCCACCTCTCCAGCCTCCTCCCCTGCCCATCGGTCACCTCCCTTTCTGGCCACACTGGAGGGTTTCCTCGGAAGCCAGAGCACCTGCCCTGCACCCTGCAGTGGACATTCCCATGCAGACCTCCCGACTTTCAGTCTTCGTTAGCCGTCAGAACAGGGAGGGCTGTATAGAGGTGTCTTAAAAAGTATGACATTATACTTCCCTTTGTAAAAACAACCTAACACAAATCCAGCAGAGTGTTAACACTTGATGAGTTGGGTCATGAACATATATTCAGTAATGACAGCTAATGTTTACAAAGTACAGAGTGTGTGTGAGGCACTTCTGTCTTTTTAACAGCTTTACCTTGATTAATCCGACAATTACTTTCCGAGGTAGGGGTCTGGATTAAAAACAAGTAAGAGAGGTGCAGAGAAGTTAAGTAACCCCTCCAAGATCACACTGCAGAGCCAGGTAGCCCGGCCCCAGGGTGGGAGCTCTCACCCACCTCAGGATATGGGTGTTTGGTATATCATTCTCTGGACTTTTCCTATGTTTTAAAATAGTTTAGAAATTTTTTTAAAGAATCTGAAGGAAATATGGAAAATGTTAGTATTTGCTAAATTGGTGTGTTCAACTATGTATGTTTACAATTACTCCAAACTTTTACATATGAATATTTTAAGAGAAAAATACCGCCCCCTGCTGCTCCCACTCCTCAGAAGCCCTCCGGACCCCTCTGCCCCCTCTGCCCCGTTCTCACTTCTCTCTGCCAGGCTTCTTCAAGGCCTCATCGCGCCGCATCAGAGCTGGTGATTTATGTGGATTTACTTCCCGTTTCCTCCCTCTGGGCTGTGAACTCCACCAGGGGAGGGCCGAGGTTGGATTTACGTCTGTATTTGCAGGGCCTGGCCTATCAAGGACTCTAGATGCTCCATGAAATTGTTAGACTAAACGGAACCCTCTCAGGGGGCCCCCGTGGGTGAGGACTGAGCCCCCGATAAAAGTGAGGCTGTGGGGCTCGAGGGAGCAAATGTGAGCCCTGCCCTCCCCGCTGGAGACATATGGCAGTAATTTTTAGGACCATCACCCAGTCAGGGTTTCCAGCGTAAATGCTTCCAGCTATACCTTTCACCGTGCACTTCTTAAGACAGGATCTTGGCTGCTTCCAGCTCAGCTCACGCCCATCAAAGAAGTAGAGGCAGGAGCAGCTTTCGAGGAAGCCCTCTGGGTTTTGCCCATTGTGTCTCAAACTCTGACTCTTGCTGGGCTGGCAAATCACAGATCAACCCTCTGCAACCCTTGGCTTCCTCGTTCTAGCCTGGGGGCTCTTGAGCTTGGCTGCACACTGGAATCACCTGGGAGCTCTGAAAACATTCACACCTAGACCTTCCCTCTGTTCCCCGCCCTCACATGTTCTGTTGCGCTTGGCCTGAGGCTGGGATTTTCAGAAGCTCTCCAGGTGACTGCAACAGGCAGCCAAGCTGAGAAATCCTGTTAGGTGATCTTCGCAAAAATGCCAGTTGCCACCAGGTGATGGCTGCTTTTTTCAACATACAGTCAGTCACTGAGCATCTATAATGTGACAGGCATTACAGATGCCTGGAAAGAAGGAAGGAGTCTGAGACCTCTGTTCCACAGAGAAGCTAAGTTGAGGAGGGGAGCCGTTAGGCTGGTTTTGGGGTGCACGGATCGCACAGCCAGCCCGGACACTCGGGGTCTTGGTGCCCTCCTATGCCTCTGTCAGGTGTCACTGATTGATCACAGGATAACTCCCTGCTGAGTCCATAGTGACGGTCAATAAAATGGCTTTGGAGCAAAAAGCAAGGTGGTAACTATACATGCAATACTCAGGTCTGTTTCCCCAAGGTTCAGCGGGGCGTAGGTTTATCTTGCCCCTGCTGGGTGGGATTTCATATACTCAGTGCCAGGCCAAGAAACACATGAACGAGTGGTACAAGTCTGGCTGAACCTGGGCAACATTTCTAAGAATTAAAAGCTACTTCTAACAAATTCTAATGCTGGTGCATGAACGACTCTTTGAGAACCCGTGGTGAAAGCAAACACTGGCTAAGCACATATGAGCTCTTTGAATCCTTCCAATAACCCCAGAGATCAATTAATGGAGTGTTTGGGGCAGGGACTTTGGGCTCAAGCCTTGGTTGTACATTTCAGTGCGTCAGTTTACCCATCTCTACAAAACTAGGATGGTAACAATAATGCCTCATAGAGTTGCTGTGAGTATGGAATAAGCCAATCCAGATGAAGAGTTGAAGCCAGTGTCTGGCACACAGTGAGCCCTTGATAATGGCAACTCTGTTAGCTAATGCTGACAGGTAGGTACCATTTACTTGTGAGCTTTGTCAGAGTTTCTATGCATACAATGTTCTTTAACACCTTAAAAATAAGTCATTCATGTACATTAGATCACAGGTAGCAGACCTGCTGCAAACCCACCCGAACCTCGACGCCTTCTCCCCAAGAAGTTGACCTTGCCAGCTGTACCCATGTGGCAGTTCCAAGGGCACGTTTCACAGCTTTCCTGCTGTGAAGCTTTTGCTGGCAGCACAGCTTCTTACGGTCCCCGTGTCACTTCAGAGGGCCCATACGTGTGAGAGTTCTGTTCAGGGTCCTGTGTCCTGTTGTGTGACAACACTCTTGGTCATAAACTTTGGATGTTTTTCAATGACTGTGGACTTCACAGCCTTCTGTGTACTGCTCCGACTCTAGTTTTTCTACTTAGCAGCACATCTCAGCAATCCTTTCATATCAGTACAAATGGATATGCTTTTTAAATCGTGAATGGCATCTCACCAGATGGTTCTACCCTAATTTCTTTAACCAATACCCTACAGATGGACAGTTAGGCTGTTTCCAACTTTTAGCTATCAACAAACTCTTCTGAGAAGGAAACTCATCTTAACATTCACACAACATATAACACCAGTTGCCTGCCACCAATTTTGTATGTAATGTGGTACGTATAAGTGTTTATAAGAACTGCACCATGGAGTTGGGTGCAAAAAAGAAAAAAAGATGTTCAACAGTATCTGCTCATATCTTCTGTATGCATAATGATTTTGGCTGCAAACAGCAACGACTAAATAAAAAAATAAAATGTATTACATCACTGAGCAATGAAGACAGTGACAGGAGTGAGCAAATCAGAGGCTCAGAGTCATCCTCAGGGACCTAAATGCTTTGTGCCCTTCTGACTCTGATTCTCAGGGATGGACTTTTGTCCTTCCACTGTCTCTTCATGTTACCCGTGGGCTCCCCTAGGTCCTGGAGTCACTTCCTCGTCCCTGTAAGAATGAGCCCCTTTCCTAAGCAGCTTTGAAGACCGTCCAGAATCCCCTGGCAGGCATCTCTGAGACCTCAGTTGTCACAACTGCCTCTCCGGCCCTTTCCTCAACACATCTGTCTGCGGTCGTAGAATGACCACAACCGGCTGAAGTTAACCAAGACTCATCCCTGGCATCAGAGAGAGGCCTATGTTCCCTGGAAGTGTTACGGCCACCAAAATCTGAGTAAACTCAGGAGCCGGTAGGCAAGAAAGGAGGCAGCAACCACTTATACACAGTACAGCTCTGAAACCTTTATTTTCACGAACCATTGTATGCTGTTCTTTTAAAGAATTGGCTCATAGTATTATGTGTCTTAAGAGAAAAATACTGAGTATATTTACAATGACACATCTGAATAAGTTGAAAACTACAACAATAATTCTTAAAATCTACTACAAGATTTTAATGAGGGCCTGAAGACCTGGTGGTACAAAGAACCCCTGACTTGGAACCAGAAAACACAGCTTGAGACTCTGCCACTCAGGGAGGTCTCGGGAATGTTTCTTTAGCTCTCCAGGCCTCCAGGCTTCACCTCTGTGAAAAGTGCAGCTTGGAGGGAAGTCAGATGTCATGCAAAAAGGAAAAGAATGGGCCTTGCAGCTTGACCTGACTCTGAAGCCCAGCTCCCCAGTGCTGTGTGACTAGGGGCAAATTTTGGATCTGTTTCCTCACAGGTTAAATGGTGATTAAAATTTGCCATTCATGGGCCCATGTTTAAAATGTACTTTACAGAGGTATAATTCATCTGAAATAGACTGTGCCCACTTAAAATGTACAGTCTGATGAGCTGTAACAAATGTATGCACCATAACCACCACGCCGGTCAGGATAGATACTTGCATCACCACAGAGGCTGACTGACGCCCCTCCACAGGCAGTCCCCCATTCCCTTGGCCCTAAGCAACCATTGATTTCAGTGACGACATGGTAAGCCTTGCCTGTCCCAGAAGCTTTCATGAATGGAATTCTCAAGTTTGTAGTCTTTTGTGTCTAGCTTCTTTTGCTCAAATAAGGCCTTTGAGGTTCATCTGTGTTATGTATCAGGGAGGATGGAGTGGAAGGCAGCCACGTGACCCTGCCTCCTGGTGCCCATGCCCTCATTTAACCCCCTCCCCTGCGTGTGAGTGGCACCCAGGACTTGTTTCTAGGATATGGCAAAGGGGACGGGACATCACTCTTCAATGATCACTACATTACATTACATTACATACATTACATACGTCTACATTGTGTATGTCTCTATCTTGCCAGCAACTCACTTTCTTTCTCCCTCGCTCGCTTTGAAGAAACAAGCTGCCATGTTGTGAGAGGTCCTTTGGAAAGGGCCATGTGACAAGAAACTGTGAGTGCCTCTGGGAGCCGAGGGCCGCTGCCGACAGGCAACTAGCAAAAAGATGGGGCCCTCAGTCTTACAGCCACAGGAAATGAATTCTGCCAGCAATTTGAATGAGCTTGGAAGTGGTTCCACTGCCAGTCAAACCTCCAGATAAGAACACACCCTGGATGACATCTTGACAGCAGTCTGGCAGAAGGTCAGGCAAAGCTCGGTCCAGACTCCTGATCCATAGATACTCTGAGATAAAGAACAGAGTATGCACTCAAATCATGTTGTTTCATGTTCTTTCATTCAACGTAGTTTTGTTACAATGTTGATGACATGTGGTAGGAACTTAAATCTTGTTTATATTAATGGTAAAACTGGTTTTGTTATACATTGTTCTGCTTAAAGTCACAGAACCTATCGGCGATGCTAAGTGAGAACTAACTTACTGTACGTGTTGTCTTAAGCTGGTAAGTTTGTGGTGATTTTTCTCTCAGCATAGAAAACTAACGCACATCTCAGTAGTTTGTTCCTTTTTATCACCGAGAAGCATTCCATTCTATTATTGTTTATTTATTCCCCAGTTGATGGACATTTGGGTTGTCTTCAGTTTGGGGCTATTATGAATGAAGTTGCTATGAAAATTCTCATACAAGTCATTTAGTAGACATGCTTAGTTTCTCTTGAGGAACTTTAGTAGAAGAATGGTTGGATTACATGGTGTGTGTGTATATATATGTTTGTAAAAAACGGCCAAACTGATTTTTAAAGGGGTAGTACCATTTCACACACCCACCAGCAGTCTATGAGAGTGCCAATTGCTCCACATCATTGCAAACAATTTTCATTGTCTTTTTAATTTGATATATCATTATACTTTTATCCGCATTTTCCTGATTATTAATGATGTTTGCAATCATTTCATGTGCTTATTGGACATGTTTTGTACACCTTATTTTGTCAAGCGCCTGTTAAATCTTAAGATACTGCCATCCCATAGGGTTGTTTTGAGAAACCAACACATATGTAACATGACTGGCACATAATAAACACTAAATAAGAGAGAACTATTATCACTTACATTATGTTCAAGGTTACTTAAGAGCTACAGTACTATGATTCTATAAAGGGCCCACAAAGTACACTTTTAACAGTATATTCTAAATCCTTATCCTGAACAAGGGAAGGAGGAGAAAGAACAAGCAGTTAAATGACAGAGGAGATGAAGAAGGAATGCAAGAGCTGCCAGGATTTGAGATGGAAGACTTCACTGGCGGGAGGTATTGCCCAGTTTAGGGATGATCAAAGGTTCCACCTTAGAGATTGAAGGCGAAGCCGGCATTCAGTGGCTTCGTCACTGGGCCTTAAACTAGTTGAGTGCTGAGAGCCCCAGCTCAGCCAGATCTGCCATCCAAAAGGGTACCAAACACCTCTATTTAAAGCAGCAGAGATTTCAAGCATTTTCTTGCAATCTGAAGTCTATTAGTGCCTGTGTTAGCCCTGCACTCACTGGGGTAGGGAGGGGCTGGAGGATGGAGCTAAGCATGTGCAAGGGGATGTTATAGGAATCTTGGAACAACTCTCTATCAGAGATGCTAAAATTAGCACACCTCCCTCCTCACTGGTCCTCTTGCCCAACTCTAATTACTCACCTTTGCTCCAAGCTGTAGTCCTCAGTGCTAAACACCCTGCTTCAGGGGTGGGGAGCCCACAAAGACTGGGTTTCTAAGACTCTGGAGAAAAAGAAGGGCAGTGACTGTGCCCCACAAGCTTCTCAGGGTCTAAATTTTCCACCCAAAGGAAAAAAATAATTGTATGGGGTTTTTCTGTTAGTAAATATTACATGTGCTTGTTTAAGGGGAAAAACATCAAGCAGCACATCGACATGTAAGAAAGAGGGTGAAAGAATAGTCCCAGATTCAAGAGACAATGTTTACATTCTAATGTATTTCCTCCCATAGTTTCAATATGTAAACATACCTGTAAATGCATACATTTCTAAATAAAAGGGAATTATAGTTACATGCCATTTTGTAATTTTTTGTACCATTTCATAGAGATCTTTGCATCTTCATATCCAAACATCTAGACCTGTTTACTGACTACTTAGTGTTCTATACTTGGTGGGCATTTAGATTTCTAAAAACATTGTAACAAAGAGTCATAGGAAGAATGCGTCTATAACTACATCTTTTTTGATTTTATGTTTTTCTTACCAAATGTCTTCAGTAGGGAACTTACTGGGTCAAAGGTTATGAACATTTAAATTAATAGTGTCCTCCAGAAAACTTGTTTTAATTTTCACTTTTACCAATAGTTTATTGTAAGGTAAGTTTCCTGTATGCTCAGTAACACAAAGCCTATCTTTTTGATCATTTTGATTCTGAAAAAAATCTTTCCTAGTTTCTTTCCTTGTTCTTTCATCATTATTGAGAATTAGCATCTTTTTTAAAACCTATTTTTCACAGGCTATTTCTTCTTTTTAGTGAATTACTTGTTTGTATTTAGTACTTATTTTCATACTGGGATGTTCATTTATATACTGGGGTAGTGACCCTTTGCCATAGTTTGCAATTTTTCCTCTAAATTTGTCATTTCTTTGAATAGGCATTTTCCTCCTGAGGAAGCTATGGGGTCGAGGTTACAGAGAGGTCCATGGTGACAGTCAGGAGGCATTCTAGCTTTTCTGGCACTTATTATACTACTGGTTTGAGATGTATCAAAGCTTCTTGTGCCCCCTGGGGTGGATGCTCGCACAATGGAATCCATCCTCCTGATAGTGTGCCTTTTTATCCTGCGCAGGATGGAACATCAGGAACTTCTTTCCCAGACTCCCTTGCAGCTAGGATTCTGACTATAAGCAGATTTGACCCACTGGAAGTACTTGTTGAGCTTCGGAGAACAGAAGTGAGGTGGAGATCATCTCCCTCTTTGGCTGTTCTCTGCTGGCAGACAAGTTTCTGGAAGCATGATTATGTGTGTCTGTGGTTTCTCCAGGGCTCTGTTCTAGCTTAATGTGGTAATCATTTCACAATATACACGTATATCAAATAGTCACATGGTGCACCTTAAATTTACACAATACCATTTGTCAGTTATATCTCAATAAAGCTGAAAAGAATGAATAAAGAGGAAAGGGTCTAGAAATTCATTTCTGAGAAGTAAACATTTAGGCTGGCTCATGACAGCCATCTAACCCTCAGAATCATCTCCTGCCCCATCTCCCATCCCCATCCTTTTGATTAGAAAGTTTCAGGAAGTGGAAGTGCAAGTCTTGGCCAGAAAGATGATGAAGGCTTCTTTGTCCTGGGTTATCTAGAGGTTTCAGGAATGCTGGCTTATTGCAGATGGGAATTATCCGGGAGAAACTGCACATTTCTGGGATGGAGGTGGGGCAAGAGGGAGAACGCCTGAAGAGCAAGAACTTAGAAAGGTGAGTTTAAGGAAAAGGGAGAGGGGAAGGTTAGTGAATAAAAGAAATGGGAATTTAGAAGGAAGCTTGGCAGAAGGTGCAGCTGAGGTATGGCCATGAAGTCTGACAATCTGGAATCTATTTCTGGCTCTTACCAAATAAAAAAGGTAGGTCCTACTTCCTTCTGAAGGCTGCATGTTAGAATAGAAAGAAGTTGGATTGGGATCAGTCAATGTAGGTTCTAGCTCCACTGTGTCAGTGTGAGGCCATTACCCAATACTCTGAACCTCAGCTCTTTTATCTGTATTCGATAATACAAATTCTGTATTCTGCGCTGCTTCCCTCCGGGGCTTCTCCATTCACTCCATCCTCAGCTACCTGTTGGGTAGTGACTGGTACCAGGCACAGTGTGCACGCTGGGCTGTGGACATGAACGAGGCATAGTATTTGCTCTCATGGAGCTCAAGGAGCATGGAAAAAGACTCACATATTCCCAGATACTGCTGAAATGATAAAAGAATGGTAGAGATAACAGGGAACACAGAGAAGGAAGGCTGATGTTGGTCTGGAACAGTTTCCTCGAAGAGTTGGCCCTTGAGTGGGACTTAAAAATGGGGAGAGACTTGATTGGTGTGGCTCAGTGTCTTGAGTATCATCCCACAAACTGAAAGGTCACTGGTTCAATTCCCAGTCAGGGCACATGCCTGAGTTGCAGGCCAGGTCCCCAGCTGGGGGCATGTGAGAGGCAAGTGATCAGTGTTTTTCTCGCATATTGATGTTTCTCTCCCTCTCTTTCTCCCTCCCTTCCCCTCTCTCTAAAAATAAATAAAATCTTTTTTTTTAAATAGGCAGAGTTGGGCACTAAGTGGAGGAGATTGGAAATTAAGGTGCTCCAGTGAAAGAATGCTGGAAGCTTTGATTGTGCACGTGTGGGGAAGGAGCATTTTCACTCCACAGTCAGGTAAACCAACAGGCTCACCCCTCCACACTGTGGATGCTGCTTGCTTGGCCTGGAATGGCCTTCTCCACCTGGTCTGCTGGGCAAATACCAACTCATCCTTTCAGACTCGGCTCACACATCACCTTGTATGCAAGGAGAGCCTTCCCTGAGCACCACAGGTGAGCTGGCGTCCCTGCCGTGCTCCACCGTGTCTCCTGTACTTCTTTCTCATGGCCCTCATTCCCCCAATGGCACACATTTGTTTCACAAAGTGGTTTTCCACCAGGTTGTGAAATCATCTGGAAGACAGATGACATCTTTATTCTTGTAATATTTTTAGAGCCTAATACTGTGACAGGTAGGTAGTTGGTGCTCAATAAGTGTTTGTTCAACTGAACAAGTCTTGTTCTAGAGTGGGACTATACCCTGGGCTCCTGTTACCGGCCTGCTTGTGTGCAGTTTATTCTCTGAAGGTCTTCACTCTGTAATCAGTGCTTATAGGCTGGGAGGTAGAGGGAGGTGAATCACTGCTGAGAAACAAACTGGACGAATTGGGGAATGAAGGCTCCAGGTGCCACTGTAGCCCAGAGAAAAAATGGCCTTCTCTTTTACCTCTTATACAAAAAGGAAAACAGCCAAGGGCCTATTTCTGACTTTTCTATCACTGATTCTGTGCCCTTGCACAGGTCGCTAAGATAAACACTATTGGCCGGCTAACCCAACAACTCACCTTCTCTTTCATCTTTCTATTGCTGAGGCTGGAAAGCCAGACATTTAATTTTCCCAACTGCCATTGCAGCTAGTTTTAGTCAATGAGGCAAAACTGGAAATTTGAGAGGGGCTTCTGGGAAGTGTTTGCTTCCCTTAAAGCAGAAGAATCAGAAGAGGAGAGCATCTGGCACACCTTTCCTTCCTGACCCAAACATGGGCACGACTCCTCCAGCTCTGGCAGCCACAGTGGGACAACACGATGGGTATTTGTACATGCCTAGTCAACTGGGCCATGGTGTGCCCAGAGAGCTGGTTAAACATTATTCTGGGTGTTGTTGGATGACAGTAACATTTGAACTAGTGGACTGAGTAAAGCAGACGGCCCTCCCGAGTGTGAGTGGACGCCACCAATCTGTTGGGCACCTGAATAGAAGAAAAGACTGACTAAGAAAGAGTTCTTTCTCTCTACCTCAATGTCTTTGAGCTGGAACATCAGCATTTTCCTTCCTTTGGACTTGACCTCAAACTGCAATTTATACCATCAGCTCTCCCGGGCCTCTAGCTTGATGTCTGTAGATTTTGGACTTCTCAGACTCCATAATCATGTGAATTACTTCCTTATAGTATATACTATACATAGTATATGACACATCATAACATATGGTATATATTATACAATATCTCTATATTTATATTGCTTTTATTGGTTGTTTCTCTGGAGAACCCAGACTAATACAGACATTGAGGTGTTGGGCATGAGAACAAAAAAGCCAATATGCTAAATATATAGACCAGAAAGACAAGAAGAGTCTGGACCCTTGACAGCAAATTCTCTCACTGCGCCTAATCTGGAATCACCTATATCTAGACTCTTAATTATGTGAGAAAAAGAAACGCCTTCACTGCCAGTGGTGCTACGCATCAGGTTTTCTGTTACATGCGGTGAAAGCATTCCTGATGCACCCCATCACCTCACGTCTCTGAGCCCCATTTCTCCAGTTACACACTAGAGTCAGACTGGGGAAGGGAAGAGCCTTAGTCAAAGTTCACAAGCATTTCCAGTGCCTCCTAGATACAGGATTCTGAGTGAGGGGCTTCAAGGGAGGCAGCAGAATTAGTGCTTAAGTGGGAGGACTCTCGGGCCAGATCACCTGGCTGGAAAGCCCAGCCCCACCAGCCAGGTACACGTCTTACTTGGTCTCTCCACATGTCAGTTTCCTTGCTTGTAAAGTAAGGATCCTAACAGTACTGTTTAATAGGGCTATTGGGAGGATTTAATGAATTTCATTAAATTAAAAAGACACTTAGAGTAGTACCTGGCACATAGAAAAATGCTCAATAAATGCTAGTCACAGCTAAGAATCAGGCAAGGGTCAGCCCTTGGGGGTTCAGAGTCTAGCTTGGAAATCAAGAAACACATACACATACAAATATGACACTGAAGGTATACATTCACATTGAAAAAAGGTTAAACACTTAATTGCCTTCCAGGAAGCTTTAGATAAATCTGTGGAAGACAAAACCATAATAACAGGTTAACAAATGAAGATAGATATTTTGGAGATAATCTCAGGACTTGATATTAATTGTAACAATATGAGATGGCCAAAGATAATACTTCATAGAATTTTTTGTTGTTGTTTTTAAAGCATTCTCCTGGATTCAAGCAACTTTGTGAGGAAGGAGCAAACACTGTGAAACTCTTTCCAAACTTGACCTCATTTTGATCCTCACTTTATTAAAAAATGAGTAAGATTCTCATTTTACAGATGAGAGACCACAGGCTCACTGTGAGGCTCACATGAGATGCTTCAAGTAAACACACTCTACTTTTTCTAAAAGTTTTTTTTAACTGTGTGAGGTTGTCACCGTGGTAGTTCAGAAATCATATTCTCTGGGGACATGTGGTACTCCCACCTGCTCTTCAGTCCCCTGGAAAGGGTCCTGCACCTCTCCTGAGAGCCCTGTTTAACCCACCTCTCCCGGAGGCCTGGGCTGTGGGAACTGCCCCTCAGAGAACTCCTTCTGGCTCTCTCTGGGTCTCCGAGAGGGTCCTGGGGCCTGGCAGGTTATGAAGGTTCTGCTCCCAGCCCCACCCCAGCCAAGCCACCTGTCCCACCACCGAGCACCCGGTGGCCCTTCAGGAATGTGAGTGCCTGGATCCGGCGCCTGCCGCCGTGAGATAACAGTGCAGCAGCGGCGGGGACACTGGGGGCATTGCTTTCCTCTCTGCTAAGGTCTCAGATTCCTAAAGCACGAATCTCCCTCTAATCGTTGAGATCTGACCCCAGGTTTGGGGAGTACTGCTTGCTTATTCAGGAAGGTGCTTCCCGAGCCAGGCTGCCCAGCAGGATGCCAATTCGGGGCTGTTCCTGCCCTGAAAAGGGCTCCTTGCTTTCCTAGAGCAGAGCTCTCACTTGGGACAATCACAAGGTGACCCAGGATGTCTGAGGAAGGGCAGGGACCATGAACCTGCTTCCATCTCTCCTCCTGCAGAAACAGCAGCAGTGGAGGCAGCCAGACCTGGATCCAAAAGGGTTAGGCATGCAGACTCTGGGGCTAGCCTGCCTGGGTTCAATTCCTGACTCAGCCACTTCCTAGTCCTGCCATCTCAGCCAAGGTACTTCCAGGCTCAGGAGGAGAATAGTGGTAGTTACATCACAGACTTGTTAAGGGAATTCAAGTTAGTTTATTAAAAAAAATGTCTAGCCTTAGTTAGCACATAGTGAATTTCTGCTATTTTTATTATTTGACCTGTGATTGTGATCAAGTCTGTAACCTAAATGAGCCTCAGGTTTTTCATCTCTATAGTGGGGATAATAACCCATCCAGAGCCCACTCCCTTTTCTCCCTTTGTTAACACTATTCACACTTGTAATTATTCCTATGAGATCTGTCCACCTATTTATGCTGCATCTGTTTGCAGCAGAGTTTAGTAGAGTGCCTGGTACATAGTAGGTGCTGAGTAAAAGTTCATTGGATGAAGATGTGGTACCGTTGTCAGGACTAAATGAAGCAATGATATAGGCAGTTTGGTCTGACAAAAAAGTATGCTGAGTTCAGTCTGTGTGTGGGTGTGCATGTGTGTGTCTTTGGGAGGAGGAATGTGGGCTGTCAAGAAGCCTGGACTGGTATCCTAGCTTAGTCCACACTACCTGTGGGACCACAGGCAGGTAGCTGATCTCCCTGAGTTTCAGTGTCCTAAGCTGTAAAATGGATGTAGTGGTACAGACCTGGTTAGGAGGACCAACCAAGGTAAGTGATGGATCTAGTCCTTGCCTGGCTCCTAGCAGGAGGCCCACAAACAGCAGCCCTCTCCCCCTACAGACTGAGCCAAACACACAGTAAAAATGATGATAATGAACAGTTATCGAGCACTTAATGGTGTGCCAGGCCCTGTGCTACCAGCTTGAGTTGTGTTGTCTGCAGTGCAGTGGTTTTGCAATGGGACTTAAGAAACTCTTCTGTAAGTCGGAGTGGGGGTAGGGAGTCAAGGGCTCCTTTACCTGCACTTTCATGAGATTGAGAAAGTGTCAACTGTCTCTACCAAAGAAAGAGCCTGTGTGCAGGGAGGGAGCTGGTTCGTGATGGAGATTAGGGGCCCACTACTGCCCTCCATGAGGTTTTATTCAGGGCAGCTCTGAGTTTAACCAAACAAGCTTTTATTTGGAAAGTAGGTTCTGCTGCTTAAAATAAAAATTAGTTAATTGATTAAAGAGGCTTGGAAACCCCTCCTATAATGGAAAGAATGGGCCTTGAGTTAACAGCCTGGCTGCCTGCGCTGGCTCTGACGCTAATCGGCCTGAGACCTCAACCAAGATTAATTCTCTTCTTGAGCCTCAGTCCCTTTATGGGTAAAGCATGGA
The DNA here is from genome assembly GCA_004027475.1 of Anoura caudifer. Classification (NCBI taxonomy): domain Eukaryota; kingdom Metazoa; phylum Chordata; class Mammalia; order Chiroptera; family Phyllostomidae; genus Anoura; species Anoura caudifer. The sequence continues at coordinate 103,143 of PVKU01000530.1, forward strand.
GGTTAGATACAACAACATCTGAGCCCTTTTCCGGCTACAATATTCTGAGAGTGACCTTCTGGCTCTTTCTCCAATGGAACTTTCCAGTCAAAACCCAGAGACCAGCTGGTGAAGACAGACTTGAGTGAAGAGAGGGTTGAAATGGACTAGACCTTAAGCTGCTGCTCCGCACAGGACCATCTGCATGACCCTTTTTCACAGCAGGGCCCCCTCTGCCTTTCAGTCCTGACAGAATCTCTTACACCCTGGACCTGCCAAGTTCTAGGAAATTCCCTGACAAAATTCCATTCATCCTTCAAAACCCAGTGCAGATGCCATCGTCATTTGTTCATTCAAAAACTATTCATTAAATACCCATTATGTACCAGGCACTCTTCTAGGAGCTATCCAGCAAACAGAACAAAATGCATGCTCTGGATATTCCAATGGGGACAGCTTTTTCTAAGAAACCAGTCTTCTGCTCAAACTTCTATGATCGTACGACTGTTTTATTTTTAAAAACATTTTATTTATTTATCTTTAGAGGGGAAGGGAAGGAGAGAGAGAGGGAGAGAAATATCAATGTATGGTTGCCTCTTGTGCATCCCTTACCGGGAGCTGACCTGCAACCCAGGCATGTGCCCTGACTGGGAATCGAACTGCGATCCTTTGGTTCACAGGCCCACGCTCAATCCACTGAGCCACACCAGCCAGGGCTCGTATGACTGTTTTAAATTACACGTCAGACTCCCTATTAGACTGTAAGGTCTAAGACGGCAATAGCTTTACACAACCCTTCCTTCATTTCTAGTTCTGCAGTGGAATGCCTGGCAGACAGCTTGCACTCCGTACATTTTCCCCCTTGGGGGATATAAAGACCAGGGAGTATATACTAGAGTCATCACCACCCCATCCCCTACAACTGACTGACATTCATTATCTTTTCTGGGCAAGACTCAATGCCTAACATTTTTCTACTTAGATGCTAACATGGTATATTTGATTGTTTGATTACTATCTGCCCCTTGCCCATAACACTGTAAGCTTCATGAGGGCAGGAAATATGTCTATCTGGCTTACTGATGTAGCAACAGCACCCAACAGATGCATTTAGCACACAGTCAACACTCACAAATGTTTGTTGAATGGATGGGTGTTAGGGGATGGAGAGGAAAATGCAGGAGATGCAAAATGATGCAAATTGTAGTCTTTAGTACCAATCAGTCTGCTTGGGCCCTGGAAGTAGGGCAGGTGCAACTAGTAGGGAAGCAGGGCAAGCTTAGAGGGCACTTACAAGTGGGAGTTGGCCTTCTAGTACAGTTACAAGTACTTGAACATGGAATAAAGCAGTGCCACAAGTGACAAAGAGCCACATTCCTGGGTAGATAAGTGTTGGAAAACAGGCTTTGAAGTCAGCGCAATCTGGGTTCAAATGTCAATTCTGCTACACACTAGCTGAGCCTTTGGTGATACCTGCCCCACCTAAACATCAGTTTCCTCACTGGGAACATGAGCCCTGAATGAGCAAACGCATGTCAAGCACGTACAGTGTCTGGCTTTTTGTTGATGCTGCGTAAGTGTTAGCTCTTATTCTTGCCCACGAAGGCAGACCCTTCCAGAATCATGTCAAGTTCCTTCGCCTCGGCGAACCTTTCCCTGACTGCACTGTGCACAACCACCCTTCCCTTCTTTAAGCTCCCTTGCAGGGATTGGCCAGGTATGCTGCTTTGCCTGTTTAGTTTTTTTACCTAACAAATACTTTTATGTATTATACTTACCATGCACCGTATTCTATTCTAAGAGCTTAACAGATTTCAATTCCTTAACCTTTAGAGTAACCCCCTGAGGTTACCATTTTACAGACGAGGAAACTGAGTCCAGGGAGATTTCAATAACTTGCCAAGAGCGCACAGCTGGGAAGCGGTCCTGCCAGGACCAAACCCAGGCAGTCTAGCTCTAAATGCTGCATTTTGGAATCCCAGGGCCACACTTCCTGTCTGCCTTACAATGTCCGCCAATCATTCTCTGTGCTGGCCTAGCCCTGCCAGCTGCAGCTAACACTGCTTTAAGGAGTGGACAGCCAGACCCCTTCCTCCCAGTATGTGAGGAGAACTGAGCCCTGTAACAGTGCAGCCTCCCTCTTAGAAGGGGCCCAGAGATCCCTACAAGAACTGGGAGGCTGCACAGCTTAGTTGGAGGGAGGGGGGAGCCCCTCCAACTCTGCTCCAGTGGGAAGGAAATGGAGGCACACTAGGCTCTTGCTGCCCCAACATATGTTTATTGTTCATGAGTATAGGGTTTGGTGCTGAAGATAAATTCTTGAGCCATGCACACACAGCTCTGGAGTCCAGGATGGTGCTGGGAGACAAGTGAGGACAATGTGATGGGTGTGGCCCACACAGTCCCCAAGCCCTAGCTTGGGCTGAGCTGGGGAAAAACACAGACAGTGAGGACTTCTAAGCACAAGTGAGAATTAAGAGGGACTCAGCAAGAGAGGTGAAAGTTGTCCATGACAAGGATAATTTTGGTGGGTGAGGTGGCCAAGTAGGTATTCCAGTGAAGACTGGCCATCACTTCCAAAGCCTAGAGGTAGAGGAAGCGGCTTGACATACCTTCTCTCATTCAATCCCTACAGCTTTTTGGAAAAGAGATACTTTTTTTTTTTTTTTTAGCCCATTTTTCAGAGGAGAAAATTGAGGCCAAAGAAGTACCCTGCTTGAGTTCACTGTGCTAATAAGTGGTAGAGTTGTTCATTTCAAAGCACACACACCAGGCTCTGGGAAAAGAGGCCTTTATAAAACATGCAAATAAGGGGATAATAAGTCTAGTGGGCAGATTCACAGGCCTTGGTTCTAGTGGGAGACCCGGTTCCCTCCCTGGCCATGGGAAAGTTACTGGAACTTATGCGCTCCGGTTGCCACATCTGCGGGCATCTGCTGCAGGGTCACTCCTACTCTGTTGGCAAATGGAGTGGATTTAAATGTGCTTCCAGTTGGAGGTTGCAAACTAGTGGCCTGGATTAAAAACAACCCTTGGAGGCAAAAAGAGCCAGTGATTTTAGAAATACTCTAAAGATGAGGTTTAGAGTGGCTTATAACTTGCCCAAGTTCGCACAGCTAAAATGCGGTTGAACTGAGATTTAAACTATGAAGGCCTGGATTCAGGGTCTGCAGTCCGAAGCAGCAAGTACAGAGAAATAGCAATTGTCTGGGAGACATGAAGGAGTGGTGGGGGCTTCAGTGAACTACAGCGTCCTTGCCCTAACTGGAGGAATGTTCCCGTGATTGACCTTCGGTAAGGGCAGTGAATGTTTTGTGTCCCAATTTTATCCTCTACAAAACTGCCATAATAATTATACCTATCTCATAGGGTTTTCCTGAAGACTAAATTAGTTAATGTGCCTACCACAGAGTAAACATTCTGTAAGTGTAAGGCATTACTATTGTTACAATCTGAGCAGTGACCTTTATCTTAAACATTCATAATACCCACTTAAATATGGTATGGTGAGCTGAGCACAGCGCTGAAGATCAGGTTCCAACAGTTTCTCTGGGGCCTTTCTTCCTCATCCTGAGCCACAGCGGGGCTCACAGAACCAAGGGCCCCAGGCCACAAGCCACTAGCCCCATGCGTCAGCAGCAGCTTCCATAGCTGCTGTAGCAGCCCCTCAGGGAAGCTCATGGTTACCACCGGCCTCTAGGCTGAAAAGAATGTGAGGTGCAATGGGCAGCCTTCCAGGGGCCCAAGAAGGGAGGCCTCTTCCTTTCAGGATGTTTCAGGCTTCAGATAAAACCCTTCCTGTGTTCCAGTTCATAGCTGGCAGGGACAATCGGCAATGACTGATTGGGACTGGTGAGTTGTCAAAAAGATGTGTGTGTGAACCAAACACCAGCTAGCTGAGGCAAAGCACGCATTCAGGAAGCTGGTGGGAAGACCATCAACTGCACAATGGTTTGTTTTGCACCTACTATGTACTAGGCCCTGGGCCAGGCTTTTAGGAGCTGGTGAAGTTAGTAACAGTAACAGTTTGCCTGCACTTCCTCTCCCAGACACTGTGACAAGTCTTCATCTCTCTTAAACATTGGTACAATCCTAAAATGCAAGCAGTCCTCAATTCCTGCATTGAAAAATGGGTAATAGAAGAGACTTGTTCCAAGTTTCAAAGTGTAGCAGCGTCTAGAAACTTAGTGGCTGAACTTATTTCATTTTTCACCTGAGCACCCAGCTGAAACTACATTTCCCATCGGTCTTTATGATTGGGTACAGTCATGTGACTGAGTTCTGGCCAGTGGAATGAATGAAATGCTGGTGATAATGATCTATGGCTTGCTTGGTCTATAAAAATCTTTCCAAGCAGTCTTCCACACTCTCTTTCTCATCAGCTAACCCATGCAGAGAGCCTGCAGAGGATTCTGAGGAGCTAGGGATGACGGAGCCACAAGATGGAAGGGGCCTGGCTGAACTCTTGAGTCACTCTGCTGAAGTTCTGCCATGGTGAACCCTTAGGTGAGTGAGAAATGGACTTCTTTCATGTTAGGCTACCTAGTTTGTTTTTCCACAATAGTAAGCCTACCTAAATATACACAGTAAAACCAGAACTTGTGTTTTAGAGGCATTTGGCCTCTACATCTGGTAATTTTTTCTACCCCCTTCCAAACAAGCAGACAAATCTCATGCTTATAGGGTCTCTGAATTTTACAAAGCACTTGGACAAGTAATGGGATAGTCTCTTCCACACCACTAGCCCCTGGGCTGTGACTCTCAACCACTGTGGGAAGCTTTCAAATGAGTACCAGAGGTCTGGGATGGCCTCACCTCTGGTTCTCATTAGCTCAGCCATTTTCAACTAGTTCTGGAGAAAATTAAGCCCCAATGTGCAAAGGCATCCCTTGTATGCAGTTAATTAACTTCTCTTCTGTCCTTATACGATGGTATAAGTTATGTATCCTGACTGGGAGAACTATGGACATAGTCACTCATCATCTTCTGTCTTTTGTTGTTCAGATGAAGATCCCCAAGTGCAAGCAACTTCCCCTCTCTGAGCCACAGTTTTCTCAACTGTAAAACCACTGGGTACAATCAAGTGAACCTGAAGTCTCTTGCCAGCTTTAATCTGCTATCATCTCATTTTAAAAAGCAATGTTTTGGGCCTAAGATGGGTCAGACACCTCACGATTATTTCATTTAGTTGTGAGATAAAAAGGAATGCAAATAAGGTTGTTTTGCCCCCCCCCAAATAAAATAGAAACTGAAATTCCCCATCATTAGCCATTTTCCACAAAGTTGGTATTCGATAAACTTTCGGCGGGTGGGAAACTAATGCAAAGTATTACCCTAGCTTGTGACTTCAATGAGCCTGCAATCTAGCTGGCAGGACAAGAACCATGCGTGGAAAACCAAGCAACATTCTAGAGAGTGGGGCAGCATCTGATTGGTCAGGTAGAGGAGGGGGGAGCAGAGGGGAGGAGATCTACTTATCTCCCCCAACACACCTCCAGCCCAGTTCTCTGTTGACACTACTACACTCTGAGCACCTGCTGTGTACCAGACATTCGCTGGGTGCTGTATCTTCACATTTCATTTAATTCCCACAGGAGCTCTGCCGGGATTGTCTGTGTTTTAAAAAAAGAGGGCCCCAAGAGGCACATGGGCATTAAGTCACTTATCTGAAGCTCCACGCAGGTGGAAGTACCAGAGCACGGGGATCTGAAGCAGGTCTGTGTGGCCGCAGAGCCTGCTCCCTCCCACCTTGCCCCTGCCCTCCTCCTCTGTGCACAGCTCTGTTCCCAGATTCCTGAAGAACAGACAATGGTGTCCTGCCCTTCGATGGTCAACCATGGCAGAGTTGGATCTCCTGGGGAAACGGCAGCTTTCAGGGAACCCTTGGCAGCAAGGACCCACATCCAGCTGAGGGGCGCAGCAGGTGGACATCAGCAGCAGAGCTCTCAGTACATGAGCTGGGAAGTCTCTGAGACAGGAGGGCCTGAGGTTTGCACAGCTGGAGGCCCTGGGGAGAGGCCAGGGAGCAGCCGAAACTAACTGACCCCATCTGGAAGCAGAGCCCCCTCCAGGGAGCCAGAGGGAGGAAAGGAGACAGGAAGGGGCTGATCTGCTCTTTCTCAGGAAGCGGCAGGCACTGTTCCCTGGAAACCAAAGTTCTGGTATTTCTCAACATGTGCTCCTGGGACCCCCTGCATCACACTCACCTGACATGTTGAGAAAGGGGATTCTTGGGCCACAAATATAATGAATCCAAATATCTGAGAAGGGGGGACAGGAATCTGCATGTTAGGTAAGCTCATCAGATAGTCCTGATGCTTGCCAAGGCTTAAGAACTGAAAATCCCACTTTTCTTTCCTTCCCAATTCTTCCTTAGATGCCCTACTCATTTCCCGTGAACTTTTAAGCACTTAGATGGATCAACTCATTTAATCCTCACAGCATCCTTATAAATATGAAGCTCATATTACATATAAAGGAACTTCAAAAAGTCACACTGTAAGTGGCTGGACCCAGGTGGTCTGACTCCCAAACCTGAACTCTTAACCCCTATGGCATGCAAACACTGGGGAAAGTTCTATCTACTGAAGACCCAGGTGGTGTCAGACCCCCTGCCCAAGGGACTTCCAGCATCCAGCAAACATTAACTAAATGTCTGCTGCTATATGCCAGCGACCGCTCTGAGCTCTGGCCAGGCTGGGACAAGGGTGAGGGGAGAGAAGCACCTTGGGCACAAAATTTGAAGGACAGATGCCCCTAAATTCAGTAATCAAGATAAATACAACTTAAATGCAATAGCAAAAAACAAACCAACAAAGAAAAAGCCAAACAATCCAGCTATAGACCATGGCTAGCCACCTGTTTTTATACACACAGTGTTATTAGAGGAAGATAAAATAAGAAGAATGACATCACCCAGGCCTTACCATCAGGGCCCCAAAGGGCAGGTATTAATATCATTCCTCTTCACACATACTACTCACCCTCTGGGTAGCTAACGATGATGCAGGCTGACAACAGGCAAGATGTTATATTTAAAGTGCATTACAAATATTATTTTATTCCTCCCTATAAGGAAGAAAACACTATCAACTCCATTTTACAAAGGGTGAAACTGAAACACAGAGAAATTTTATAACTTGTCCAAGGTCAACACAGACAGTAAAGGGCAGAGCTAAGATCTGAACCCAAGCAGCCTCCTACCCAGAGGCCATAGCCTTGACTAGAGGTTAGCAAACTACAATCTACAGGCCAGTTCTGGCCAAATCCGGCCCACCACCTGTTGCTGTAAATAAAGGTGTATTGGCACACAGCTACACTCATTCATTTATGTGTTGTGTATGTTCACTTTCATACCACAACCAAAGAGCAGAGTGGTCATCACAGAGACCTTCTGGGCTGCAAAGACAAAAATATTTGCTATCTGGCCCACCGTGGGAAAGAAATCCTGGCCCCTTCCCTTAACCACTGTGGAATGATCAGCATGAAGGCCCACAGCTAGAAGGAAACAGAGATGGGAAATGAACCCAGTTGTGTCTCTGAAGATGGTTACTTTTCAATCCTGCCTGGTTACGTATCCTCCCATGGGTGCCAGTGCCTCCTCATTTCCCCGTGGCCCAGTGCACTGCCTGGCCCACAGAAGGTGCCCCATAAATGTTCACTGAATGAGTGAATGAATGGATGAGACTTAGCATATTTTATAGTAGTGAGTCTAGAGAAACAGTTAGATGAACCCTACCTGGGAATGTCCAGCCTTTCTGTCACATCCCTTACAAGCCAAGGCTCTTGGGATCTCATTGCTATGGTAACCTGCCCCAGTAGCCTAAATTAATTAGTGGGTAGAGAGTGTTCTGAGGACATCTTTGTACCTACTATACTATGCATCCCAAGTTAGAGTATCTCAGTGGTCTCCATCTAAATCCACAGTCTTAACATCCAGCCTAAACTGCTTTGCCCCTAGGGGCCAGGGCCCCAGTCTTAAGACCTAGTCATAATCAAAAGAGTGTGGATTCAGGAGTTAGACCAACTGGTTAAATTCTGGCTTCTTCTCACCCATCAGCGGTGTGACTTTGAGCAAGTTCCCCACCTCTCTGCACCTCAGCCTCCTAACCTGTGCCAACAGTTCACTGCAGGGAGAGGACCTCCACAAAGCTGCCCAGCCTCAGTGGATGGCTGCAATTCTTTGTTATGATGAGGGAGACAGTTTAAGAGAGCTGTCTGCTGAAAGACTCCAAATCCATTATGCATGTTTTATCTCTGTGCTCCCAGGATCATGAATAAACAATGTCTTTATCCAGTGTTTAAAAGACACTAATTCCGCTTCAGAATAACCACCCCATCCCACCCCTGCTGAAATTGGCTAGCTCTGTGCCTGGCTACTGGCCTGAATTTCCAAAGACTGTTGGTTTAGCATTTCTCAAATGTATCCCATTAACACTATGAACCTGTCAGCCGTCCCTCCTCTCTAAACTCAGGTCAGACTGCCACAGCAAGGATGCAGCCAGCAGTGTGAGGCCAGTCTCCCGGACTTGCACTGGAGAAGTAGGGTGGTGCCAGGCCAGCCGGCCTGGGCCTGGGACACCTATCAGGATGTACAGGAGAGGGCACCCAGGTCAGGCACAGACACAGGCAGTGTGTTTGGAGAATGGGAGAAAGTGCACTGGAATGAGGGGATTGGGGAATGTGAGCAAAATATGCTTTCCAGCTGCTACTTGAGGGGGAAAAAATGAGGCCTCAAATGAGGCTTAGTGAATAGCCACTGCTCTAGGAATCAGGAAATAGCTCTGCCCCGGCACAATCTCCAGCTCACTTGCTGTGTATCTTTAAGCAAGGTATTTACCCTCTCTGTAGCACATTTATTTATAAATAAATGGGTTAGGCTGGGCCATGTCTTCTTAAACTCTGGTGTGGCAGCAGAGTTCTGTTTCAAATGAATTTTTACTTGGAATTTTAAACACATGGTAAATAGATGGAAGTGGAACTGGTTCCCTGGGTAAAAGCGGTGGGAGGGGCAAGGGCAGCTGGAATCCTGCCCACTCAGCACCCTGAACAACCTGAAAAAGACAGGAGACAGGAGCTACCTCTGCAGAACAGGGTTTGAGAACCATATGACACGGTAGAGTCTACAGAATCTCCCAGTGTGCTGGCAGCCTCTGAGCCTGGGATCTGCAGCTGCCACTGCTAATACCAGTGACGGCTTTTGTTTATTGAGCCCTTTCTCTGGGGCTGGACTTGACTTCTATATGCTTCACCCTCAGTATAGAACCCTGACTCAAATGCCAGCTTCACCAGGTTAGCAGCTTTGTCACCTTAGGCAAGTGAGTTCATCTCTCTGTGCCTGATTCTTCATCTGGAAAATAGATTGCTCAGAGAATTAAAATAATTAATCTTCATAAAGATGCTTAGAACTGTGGCAGGCACATAATAAGCAACTGATGTTAGCCATTTTTATCATGTTTGCATAAATTATTACAACTAATCTTTCTAAGCACCATTCTGTTTCACCAATGAAGGAACTGATGCTCAGAGAGGTACAGTGAGCACCCCTAGGTCATACAGCTGGTAAGTGATGGACTGAGGAATTAAATCCAGGTTTGCTCAGCTGAACAGTCTGTGGTCTTAAACAGACAGTCAAAATGGCATTGCTCTTGATCCCAGAGGTCAGGAGGTTGGTCCTAGTAATTTGCTTAAGGAGTTCCAAGCCTAAATAAAAGGGTATAAATGATGACCCCAGTGACTTATACTTCTAGGGGTTCTGGAGTCTAGGCATCTTAGTGAATACAGATCCTAAGGAGATAGGAAGTGTTGGCTTGCCAAAGCCTAGGACTATCTGACGATCCTTTCTCCAAGCTGCATTCTCCAGCCTTTTTCCTATAAGACATCTCTGTGTAAATTAGTAAAAGGGCAGGGGCAGCCCCAAGCTAGAGCACAGGTGAACAGAGAACTGGCTGATGTTCAGCCCCCATTTGGAATGTACCTCTGGGCAGTGCATGTGCTGCATTACCTTATACAGAGACCGTACTGTCCTCTTGCCTCAGCATTTGGTGGGGAGAAGTCCGGGAAGAGAAAACAATTGGCAGGGCAAGAGACAAAGAGAGGTCTCAGCCTTGCCCCGTGCATGTGGGCGCCTAGGAGGAGAGGAAGGAGGAGCATGGAGGCTGTGTAGTCAGGACGCTCTGAGTGATTGCCCAAAGCAAATGCAAACCATGCAGTCACTTATCCTCTTCACGCTTCCTGCTCTCAGCACGGAGGGTGGTAATAAAGGATGGCTGTATGGCTCTCTCTGGGGAGCTGACTGGGAGCCAAGCCATCATATGGTGAACAAATGCTGCAATCGCCCAACTGCAGAGTGGCGGCTGCACGTTATTAAAAGGCAACAACCTCTCCCCTGACCCCTGACCCCTGGACATGGGTAGCCACCAGCCCACCCACCCGGAAAGCCCCAGCACCCTGCCACCAACAGAGGCCCAAACACTGGCTCCAGCATTCAGAGGAAGCAGGAGGCATGGCACAGTTGTAAGAAGACAAGCTTTAAGTTCAGACAGAGCTGGATTCAAACAGCAACTCCACCCCTCATGAGTAGTGGGACTTTGAATGAGATACTGAACTTCTCTGAATCTTCATTTTTTTATCTATGAAGTATAGCTAATCATACTGACCATGCAGGAAGGATGTAGGAATTAGAAATGTTAAATGCAAAGTGCCCAGCACAGTGCCTGAGGCATAGCGAATGCTCATATAGGCTCCTTCACTAATCCAACAAAGATTAATCGCAAGTCCACTGAATACCAGGCACAGTGAATATCGTATGAGGGGTTGCGAGTGGGATCTCCGAAGAAGGCACACATGAGCTGAGATCTGAAGGATGAGCAGGAGTTTTCTAGGTGAAAAAGAGAAGAAAGAACATCCCATGCATATGGAACAGAATATGTGGGGACCTGTGATAAGAAAGAACAGGTGAAGATCAAGAACTGAGGAAAAGCTGATGTGGCTGATGCAGAGAGAGCAAGAGGAGGCTGGTAAGGTGTGCAGGGCCAGACCATGGAAGCCACAGTCAAGATTTTGGTCTCTATGCCAAGAGAATAAGGGAAGTGTTGAAGGGTTTTAACTGATGGAATGACAAGACCAAATGAGTGTTCCTAAAAGCTCACTCTAAAAAGAGTACATATTATATGATTCCGACTCTATGACATTCTGGAAAAGGCAAAGCTATGAGACAGCAAAAAGATCAGTGGTTGGCAAGGGTTAGGAGGGAGGTGGGGATGAATATTCAGAGCAGAGGGGACTTTTTAGGGCAGTGACACTCCTCTGTATACTATAATGGTGGATAATTGTCAAGACTCATAGAATGTACAACACCAAGCATGCACTGTAATGTAAACTACGGACTTTGGATGACAATGTGTCATATAGATTCATCAGTTATAACAAATGTACCATTCCAGCGGGGGGAATCCTTAAGTCTAGTTTTTCCCTGTGCCTGTCTTTGGCCACTAATATGTGGCCAAAGTTCTACTGTAGAAATTCGAACTCAGGCCTTTTAAGGTATTGACAACTTCCACGCCTCCTGTGACTTGCCCCTTTGAAGCCCAGCTGCCATAGAAGAAGTCTGACTGTCTGGAGACCACACTGCTGTGAAGAAGCTCCTTAGCTATGTGGAGAAAGAGAAATGCCAGAGAAGGGCACTGAAGCAGCAGATCCGAGCACGAGGCCTCCAGCCAAGCCCCCAGCTGACTGCAGCCCAGCAACTCATCCAGCCAACACTGCATGCAGCAGAAGAACCAGCTAACCAAGCCCTGCTCAAACTCCTGACCCACAGACTTCAAGAAAATAAACTGATTGTGGTTTTGAGTCACTAAGTTCGGGGATAGTTTATTGCACAGCAATTGATGATTAAGATAGCGGGTAATGACAGAAGCCAGGAGATCAGTAAGAAGGGTCCTACAGAAATGCAGGTGAGAGAGAAGGGGGATTTGGTCTATGGTAGGAGTGGTGATGAAGAATTAGAAAATGCTGATAAGAGAAAAAGTTATACACACACACATTGTTAACAGTAGGAGAAACTTGGGGGTCTGCAGACACCATGTACCCCACTGATGGTAGGACTGGTTCCCTCTCCGAGGCTACCTCTTTCAGTGAAGGGCTGATTGATCGAGGGTTAGTTCTGTTCTCAGACACTTGACTGCCATCAGTATATCCCTTTAGAGTAGGTACCTACGGTAAAGGAATATATTCCAGAATGCCAGAAAATAGGCTTAATAGCACAGGCATATTATTTATTATCAAAATGAAGAAACGTCTGAGAAAAAAATTGTTCAACCTCATATAATATCTAATGTTTAAACACTACTTCATAGACTATCAAGTATGTTCATATACACATTTATGTACCACACCTCGTTTGATTCATTCAACTGTTCTATGAAGTGGGAATTGCTATCCTCATTTACGAATAAGGAAACAGACTCAGAAAGGAAATAATTACTGTTCTGTGGTCCCATGGTCAGTACCTGGTAGGGCTGTACATTGAACCTCTCTCTTCTCAAGGCAAGTTCAAAATGATTTTTTATGACTATTGCACAATTTCCACATTTATGTTAAAACTACGAAGAACAAATTAAAACAATACATTGTGCGTTTTAGTTGTCTGCCTGCTGCTCCTCTTCATAGGCTACTGTGTGGTGGTTTATGACGAACTATAGAAATGACCCCTGAAAGTACAGTCTTCGTGCAGTGGTTTTTAAAGTGGGGTCCTCAGACTCCTGGCCTTGGAATCTCACAGCTGAACAACATGCAGATTCCTGGGCCCTACCCAGGAATCAAACTGTCTGGCAATAAGCCTAAGCACCTTCATTTTAATAAGTAGGTCAGGGGGTGTTTCTAAATCATTTGCCTTCATGGAAAAGTTTGAAAATCACTGAAATGGTGGATTACCAAGCCCTTAGGAAGCAAATGGATGTGTTTCAATGAAGAAAGAGAGTCTAAAAACAGCTAAGTGCAATGGGTCAGTCCATCATATTGCCTGGGGTAGGGAGGGGACCCCAGACAGTCTCCTCCTCCCTCCCCCCTCCCCAGGAGGCTCACCCTGGAGAGCTGGGAAAGGAAGGGTGTGCGAGACCAGTCATGGGGCGGTGAGGAAGGGGAAGAGCGACTGTTCGGAGAGCACCCACTATGTTTCAGGCACCAGCAGACGCTCCCTCCTTCAGTCCTCAAAGCAGGCATTATTTTCGTTTTACAACTGAAGAACCAGAGAACTTGTAGGGACACACAAGCAAGTGAGAAGTCAAGGTTCAAGTCCAGGACTGTTTGACACCAACACTAACGTTTTTCCCAATATCAATTTGTGCCAATCAGGCAGAACAGTAGTGTGATGTCAGATCATGGGAGTTTGAATCCCATTCATCTACTCATTAGCTGTGTGACTTTGGACTAGGCATTATCCTTTTTGGAAAGGGTACCTTCACTTCTTTCAAAAGGGGATGGGATTACCTGCCACTGAGAAGTCCCTAGCATCCACTAGCCTTTTAATAAAAGGTGACTGCTTCTGCATGAGAAGGCCAGGATGCCAAAGCCAAAACAGTCAAGTGATCACCAGGGCAATCTCTCCCACAGTGGATGTGACAGGTTGGGAGCAAGTCCCAAGGTTGGGGAGGGGAGGGGAAGGAGGACAGCAAAGTGGACCCAGCAAAGGAGCAATTCCTTGGAATGGCTACAGCATGTGGGAATGTGTGTAGGACCAGGCAGGGGCTCTCTGGTGGCCCCACAGGTTTCTTCCATCCATTTTGGATTCTGGGAATCCGAAGCCATACTGTTTTTTTCCATCAGAGTGCTGCTCCCTCTCCTGGGGGAGTTGGCAGATCTGCTGCTGGCCTGTTGGCTGGAGACACATGGGCAGCGGAGCCTGGCATTTCTTTAGAGACTCTCACTGTCTCTTTCTTGTGCGGCTCTCTTCCCGTTCCCACGCCCCACCTCAGCAAGTCCCGGCGATCCTGCTTTCTCTAGCACTGGGGAGGGCAAAGGTCCTGGGTGAAGAGGTAGATTGGAGCCTTCCTCCCACAAGGCTGCTCTGCTGGGACCCTCAATGACTCATTGTCCCCTCGTGGGGAGAGGAGGTGGTGGGCGGTGTGCTGGTCAGCATGTCCGTGCCTGGTGCAAGCTCAGGCTGGAGTCCTCTCCATCAGGAACTCTTTGCAAAGCTGTGGGAGTCTTATTTATTCGAAGGGTCCACGGGTCCTGAATGCTTTCAGCAAAGACTGAGGTACCGTGCCAGACACTTGGAGGTACGATTTTGAAAAACAGTTCTTAACCTAATCCTCAAGGAAGGCCCAGTCCAGTGGGAAACGTGAGAAGTAAGTAATAATTATTACCATCCTGAATCAGTCACAATGCAGAAAGAACAATAAGGACACGAACTGATAGTCATCAGTTAAGAGCTGGTTCATTCCTTCATTCATTGAACAGTTATTGAGAACCCAGTGTGTGACAGTGTTTGAGGGGTTGGGAATACTGTAGGAACAAAGTTACATAATAGCATATCTGTAACGTATGATTTATCATAAATTTTGTATATTACTGTATATTATTGTACGTGTCTAATAGATATATTATTTAATATGTATTAATGTATGTATCTAGTCCATATAATTACATATATCTCTGTATAATATTGTTATAATATATTAATATATCTATGTAATCTGTCTTCTCTCACTCAATTTTATATCATCTATCTGTAGTTTTAGGCAGTGATAAATGCTTGAAGAAAAAATGCATAGTTGGGCCTCGAGAGTGAGGATAGTACGGTCCGGCAAGGTCTGTTGGAGGAGGTGACATTTGATCAGAAATTTGGAAGGAAGTGAGAGGAGAGGTGTGGTAACATCTGCACAAGTGTTTCAGGAAGAAGGAAGAGCAAGTACAAAGACTGTCAGCCACACATACTCTACTTACTTCACACATATCACTCAGACGTAAGGGCTACTGTATTTTGCCATGTATAATGTGCACCACATTTTCGTGTGCGTTATACACAGGGATTACTATACCCATGGTATGTAATCATTATACCCATGCCTAATGCATAGCCTTATTTTTCCCTAAAAAAATTGGGCAAAAAAGTGCACATTATACATGGCAAAATATGGTACTTGTTCCCACTTCACAGATGGAAAAGCCAAGAGCCACAAAGGTGGAGAGACTTATCCTAGGCCTCATGGCTTGTAGAAGGCAGAGCTGTGGGACCCACCCCTGGCAGTCTGACCTGCCTCTGTATGTGGGCTCTGGGCCACAAAGCCATACCACCCACCTGGGCACATCCTAGATGCTTGTGAGCACAAAGGTGAGGGACTGAATTCAACTTCGAGGAAGAAAGCATAGATGAGGATGTGGAAACATGACCCTGATGGACACAAGTGGGCCAAGCCGAGGAAGATCTCTGCCTTTCTTCTTTGCCTCTTCTGTGCACATCCACTCAAAGTCGAGAGAGAGAGAGAGAGAGAGAGAGAGAGAGAGAGAGAGAGAGAAGTGCCTCTTTCTACTCAGAGAAGCCTTTCCCGCTTACCTTATTGTCTCAAACACCAGCCACTGTCTATCTCCTCTTTTGCTTCAACCATTTCTCATGATCTGCCATTAGAATGCATATTTGCTCACTTGTTTGTTGAACGTTTTCTGCAACTTAAATCTCAGCTCCACAAGGGCTATTGTCTATTTTGTCCACTGCTGTAGCCTCTGTGCCTGGCCCGTATTAATGAATAAAAGGAAGGAAAATTGGAAAAGCTCAGTGGGGGTGTAACCATTTAGGAGAGTTAAAGAGAGCACTTTTTGAAACAGACACAGACCAAGAACTCAAAGCAGAAACTGAGCTTTCTGTCATACTTGCCTGACTACGACTGGCACTCTGAATGTGCTCAATAGATATTTGCTAAATAAATGAATATGTGGAGTTTGAAATTCCAGGTTCAGAACACTCAGAAGACTGGGCAATAATGCATGAAGTAAAGAGTAAAGGCAAATTATTTTATAGTGCTCTTTGATAGGATGTTTGAGAGGTCCCAAAATAGAGATCAGAAAACTTGAGAGCTGCTCCTGGCTCAGGAACCTGTATGTTAGGAGGATTTGGACAGCCAACCTCCTCCCTTCCCCCTGGGGCCATAGTTTTCCCATCTGTAAAATGGGAATACACAGAAAACCCTAATGGACTCTTTTAACTCGGGACCTCTAAGATGTTATAAAATATCCTCTTCTCTGGGACAGGCCCAAACATTTCCGCCTTGTCCCAAACATCCTCCCTGGAAATCGTAAGTCTGGGGGGAAGTTCTGAGTCTTTGATTCCTTTCCTCAAGGTCTTGTGTTACTAATGTGTCCTGACTCCCTCTCTTTAACCCTCTCTGAGGTCCAACCATGCAGGGAGCAGGTGTACATTATCAGCCGCCGTGGTTTGAATGGATGCCTGTAACATAGGGTTGCCTAATGCTGGAAACTGAGAGCTGGGCTTGCGCAATTAGGCTGGGCCTCATTAACATTTGCCTCTTGGGTGTTTGTCATTCTTGGTTTCTCCTATCCTGTATTTCGAATCCCATCTGTCTGTACGGACGAGGCTGCCCTTTTTTTATTGCTCCATTGTAGAGCCAGGATTGAATGTGAGCCCAGAATGGCCACGGCCATCCACAAAGCATGAATCTTAACATGCCCTGGAATGGCCCCTGCTCTGCTTGCTAAGTAGAATTTTACAACTTTACTGAGAATCTGGCTTTTAAGCTAGGAGTCCACCCTCAGCTTGGGTGTTTGACAGAAACCAGAGTAAGGGGTGCTATCAATTTAAGTACTGCGATTATTGTACTAAAGATTTCAGTAACGCATATGTAATACTTGACCATTTACAAAGCATTATTGGAATCTGAATTTGAACAGGGACTTAATCAGTTTTGATGATTTTCTCAGAGAGTTATTCTCTTTTTTGTGTCCCTCTGTCCCCTCCCACTCTTCTCTGCCTCCCTCTGAGCCCCAAGAGGCTGACCTCTGTGGACAGCATCAGCCTGGCTCTCTGGCTCACTGGTGAGGCCCCAGCAGGAGACTGGAAGGCAGGAAAGGTTGGTGGTGTGTCTTCCTAGAGCCCACCCTGCTTCCGTGCCATGACTTTGGAGGTAGCTGAGTTCCTCCACAACTATGACTTCAACTGAGGGGCCTCCAGTTCAAGTCTATATGAAACCTACTAGATAGAGTCTAATAATTCCATTTCTAACTCCTTGTCCCTTCACCCCTAGGGATGACAATGGCTTCCTGCTGTTTTCTGTTGTTAGATACTGGATGTCTTACATTCCCTTAGCCCCACACATTACTCTGTAAGTGGTTACTTCAGAAAAATCTCTAAATCTTAAACCATTTGGGAGGGTGAATTCTGTTTTCTGCCTAAGCCATGTCTGATACAAATCCCAATATTTGGAATGGAGCCTGGAACACAGTAGGCCCTTAATTAGTATTTGTGGAATGAATAAACAAACTTCTCGCATATAAAATTTCACTTAATCCTTACAAAAACTATACAAAATATTGGGCTGGCCAAAAAGTCCATGTGGTTTCCTTCTGTAAAATAAAAGACACATTTTTCATGTTCATGAATAACTTTATTGATTTGGACACTTTGAGTATGTCAGCTATCTCCCATGTGGTATAACATTGATTGTTCTCAATTAATGTCTCAGTTTGATCACTCTCAACTTCACCTGGTCTGCCCGACTATGGATCATCACCCAGCGAGTAATCTCCAGCACGAAACTTCACAAACCACTTTGGACACATTTGATCAGTCACAGCACCTTCTCCACACACTGCACAAATTTTTTTTTTTTTCATTTCAGTTGCATTACCTTTCTTGAAATAATAAAGCATAATATGCCAAAAATGTTGTGTATGTTCTTCCATCTTCAATATTAAAATGGCTACACAAAACTTTGCCAATATTGATTTTTTTAATGCACGCTGTGACAGTTCTCACAATATAATCTAATAAAACTGTTTCAAATGAAGTTAGAGACAGCTAAGCACTAATAGAGCCATCTTACAGAAAAAACAAAATGAACTCTTTGGTCAACCCAATAATACTATTGCCTTTTAGATAAAGAAACTGAGGTTCGGAGAGGTAGAGTCTCAGGTCTGAGCGGTAGATTTCTGAGACAGAGCAATGTTGACACCCTAAACCCTGGATGAGCCTGAGTCACACTCAGCACCCTGGAGAAATCTCTCATTCCTGCTGCTTTCTGTAAAATCTCAGAGTCCACCCATTCTGGCCTGTAACAGGCTCAACAAAACCAGATACCACAGATTGGACAGGGAGGGGTAATTCAAGGAAAGAGAATAGCAAAATCTCAGGATTTAAAGACACTTGGACATTCACTTGGCATATAATCAGAGATCTGGGTTCAAATACTGGTGCTATCATTTTCTTCCCCCATCCCCACCCCAAATTTACTGATTTTTATAATTGACAAATAAAAATCGTATATATTTAGGATATACAACATATTTTGTTATGTATTTAAGGTGTACAACATGTTTTGATATGTGTGTAACATTATGAAATCATTACCACAATCAAGTTAATTAGCATATCCATCACCTCACATAGTTAACCTTTTTTTAGTTTTCCTTCTATTATTGCTAGTTACATACAACTGTGGTTTGGAAAGATACTTTATGATTTCAATCTTAAACTTACTGAGATTTGTTTTGTGCCCTAACATATGGGGCATGTTCTGTGTGCACTGAGAATGTGTATTCTGCTGCTGTCGGGTGGAAGGAATGTTCTGCTTTGGTCTGGTAGGTCCATTTGTATAAAGTGTAGTTCAAGACCAAAGCTTTCTTAGTGATATTCTTATCTGTATGATCTATCTATTGTATTGCTGTCTACTTCTCCTTCCAGATTTGTTAATATTTGCTGTATATATTTAGGTAGTCTGAAGTTTGGTACGTATATATTTACAATTTTTATATCCTATTGATGAATTGACACCTTTATCATATATATATATTTATCAATATATATTGCCCTTCATGGTCTCCTGTTACAGTTTTTGACTTTGGTGTCTATTTTCTCTGGTATAAGTACAGCTGCCCCTGCTCTCATCTGGTTTATATGTGCACGGAATATCTCTTTCCACCTCCACTTTCAGCCTGTGTGTCTTTAAACCTAAAGTGGCTGTCTGTAGGCAGAATATTGTTGGATCTTTTTTTTTTTAAATTCCTTCAGCTACACAGTGTCTTTTGATTGGCAAAAACGATCATTTACATTTAAAGTGCTATCACTAGGTAAGGACTTACTATTGCCATTTGGTTCATTGTCTTCTGGCCAGTATGCAGTTCCTTTTTCCTTCATTCCTCTCTTGCTGTGTTCCTTTGAGATCTGATGATTTTCTGTAGTGATATGCTTTGAATCTTTTTCAGTTTTGTGCTTCTGTTATAAAGTTTTGCTTTATGATTACAATGAGGCTTACATAAAACATCTTATAGTTATAACAGCCTATGTAAGCTGATAAAAAATCTGACCACATACAAAAACTTTACTCTTTTACTTCCCCCTCCCTACAATGTTTTCATATCAGTTTACATCTTTTTATATTGTTTATTAATTTAAACATTACTGTAGTTATAGTTATTTTTAATACTTTTATCTTTTAACCTTCATAGAGTTAAAAGTGATTTACATACCACTATTATACTATTAGAGTAGTCTTAATCTTACCAAATACTTCCCTTTATCAATGAATTTTATACTTTCATATGTGTTCATGCTACTAATTAGTGTTCTTTCATCTCAGCAAATTCCTACTATCTAAAACTCAGAAGCTTGGATCTCTTTAACATTTTTGTACCAAATGGTTGTCATACTTTTGCATACCACTCATAATGAGGAACTAGTGCCTCTTTAAGCAGCTCTGACAATGAAACAGCCCCCCTTCTTAAAGAGGTAGTCCAGGGCAATGGGGCCATACACAGGCTCTGGGGTCAGACTTCCTAGGTGGGAGCCCTAGCTTTGCCACTTATCAGCTGGAGACCTTGATTCCATTACCCAATTTATTGGTGCTCCAGCCTCCTTACCTAGAAAATGTGGATTACAATAGTACATACCTTATAGGGTTGTTGAAAGGATGAAATGAGTCAATACATGTTAAGTGCTTGGAACAGTGCCTAGTGCATAGGAAATGCTATAAAGCGTTTGTTAAATAAATAAAAATTAATGAATTCTGTATGTGCAATTCCAGCTGGCTTAATCAAAAGTAAATCTGGGGAGGTGCAGGGTTAGAAGAAGCTCAGATTTGGAGATGACTCTGGGTCCAGGGCCTTGAATAATATCATCATGTCACTGACCTTCCCTCCCTCTCTCTCAGCTGTGTTTTCCTTTGCCTTGGCTGCAATCTCAGCAGATCATTCCCTCAAGGAGAAACAGAGATGGCCATCAGCAGTTCCAGCATCCATCTGCCAGCTCAGCAGCCCCAGCAGAACACATGTGTCTCTCACTCAAGAGTTCTGGCAGAAGTCCCATGATGGATTCTCATTGGCCTGGCTTGGGTTCCAGTGTGATATTCTGATTCTAGGGTTGCTTGTATGCCATCAGCTCCAGACACCACACAGACTGCAAGTTGGAGAGGGGTCACCCCAATGAAACACGTAGGTGCTATTCCCAAAAGCAGAAGGAACAGATACTGGAGAAAACCAGCAGTGGTGTGCTGTACCACGAATCCTGGTCACCTTCTCTGAAGGTGCTCCCCATGAGTAAGACTTTGGAAGATTTAGGTCTTGCTCATGTTGCACACCTGGAAGTGTTTAAGGTTTTCATGAAAGAATATACTGCAAGTCAAGAGCACTGCTCAAAATTCTTACTTCGGGAGAACACAGCTAGGCCTTGGAATAGTACCATACGCCTGAGGAAGATTCTAACAACTCCCCACCTACAGGACACACTGTGAGCCGGACAGGGGTTCCTAGTTTGTGGGCATGTTCTCACAGGTCTGTGACCTGTGACATGCCAAAGTAAGATGCCTGGCTGGCACTGCAGGCACCATCCTGGGCCTGGAGAGAATAAACATAAACAGCCCCATGGACCCCTGAACCGAAGGCTTTGGCTGTGCTTGCACTGCCCTCGCAGCCCAGACTCCCCGAGGCTGGTCTTCCGCCAGCAGCAGCAGCAGCAGCAGCAGCAGCAGCAGCAGCAGCAGCAGCAGCAGCATGTGGGAGCTCATCCACACCCTTGCTGCTCTAATGGAAGTCTGCAGGACCAGCAGCATTGGCTTCATCTGGGAGCTCACAGGAAATTCTGAATCCCAGGTCCTACTTAAAGACCTAGTGGATGAGAATCTGCATTTCAACAGGATCTCTGAAAGGTCTGTATGCACATGAGAAGCACTGCTGCCTCAGTGTCCTAGAACTGCCATTACCAAGCACCACAAACTGGTTGGCTTAAAGCAACAGAAATTTATTCTCCCACAGCTCCAAAGGCCCAGAGTCTGAAATCAGGGTGTTGAGAGCATTGGTTTCTTCTGAGAGCTGAGGGACAATTCGTTTCACATCGGTCTCCTAGCTTCTGGTGATGGATGGTAATCCTTGGTGTTCCTTGGCTTGTGCCTGTAGCACTCCAATCCTTGTCTTCATCATCACATGGTATTTTGCCCATACTTGGGGGAAAGTATAAAAATACTTTGTCTGTCTGAAACTCCCCTTTGCTTTTAAGGACACCAGTTATGCTGGATTAAGGACCCACTCTACTCCAGGATGACCTTATCTTAACTAATTACATTTGCATATAAGATCACATTTTGAGGTTCCAGGAGTTAGGACTTTAATACATCTTTTGGGAGCGGGGAGGGGGACACAATTCAACCTGTAACAACTGTCTTTGAAGATTACCATTCCTAAGTGCTGAGAGACTAGCTGATTAGGAAACATCTGGAACATTTTAGTAAATTTATTTTTGTAAACAAGTTTATAAATTCAGGAAGAAGGTGGCATGTCTACCACGAGGCTTGGAGGTGTCTAGTTTTGCAAGGTGTTTCTCGTTCAGGCAGCATACTCGGCAGGGTCCTCAGCTTTACAGCTAACCCAGCCCCAGTGCGGGGCCACGGTGAGAGCAGTCTGGGAGGTCTTCCATCAGGCTGCCCCTTGGAGTCACCTGGGGAGTTTTCACATGACTGATGCCCAAACCCTACCGTCAGGGATTCTGGTGTAATTGGTCTGGCATATGGCCTGGGCAAGAAGAGTGCAAACATTTCCCACGTGACTCTAATCTGCAGCCAAATTCGAGGACTGATAGGATAGCTGTCTGGTTTCGACACATTCCAAAGGAGGACAATTCAACCCCTTTCCCAGACAGGGAAGCAGGACATAAGTACAAATAATCCTAAATATGCACATATACAGATTCCTAAATTTTACTGTTTAGGTTTTTTACAGTTCTTATGTGCCCAATGAGGCTGCTGTGAGAAGAAAATGAATACACGGATGTAGCACCATTCTCAAAATCCCCCATGATGGTGGACTCTTTATTTCTCATTGTAGTTGTGCCAATTTTTTAGTGCATTTTGAGGCATTTTTATCTGGTGTTTATAAATTTAAATGATCTCTTCTGGGTAAATGAATCCTTTATCATAATGGATTTATTTCTTTTCCCTAGTAATGCTTTTCATCTGGGAGTCTATTTTTTTCTCCTGATATTAATACAGCTATACTGGCTAGCCTTCTTTTGCTCGGTAGTTAATTACATGATATAGCTACTTTTTTTTATCCTTTAACTTTCAAAATTTCTCATGTTTTAGATGAACTCTAGAATGAAATATAGTTGGAATTTTAAAAATCTACTCTCACAATCTTGCTGCAGGTGCTCTTTAAATTACAATATTTAGTCCATTTACATTTAATGTAATTACTGATCTGGATTGGTGGTATAATAAATACCTAACAATTCACAGGGTACTATTATGTGGAGGTTGCAATTCTTACAAGTGACCATGAGAGGGCAGCTATTGGGAACTCATAGGCATTTACAACCATGAAGGGACAGAGAGAACCCAGCACCTGCTCTCTGGGGTCCCACCATTGCTTCCAAGGGTGTGTCTCCTTGACAACTTTGGGCATCCTTTGTCAACTTGTATAGAAAAGTTTCAATATTTTAATAACTAGTACTGCTTGCTTTACAAGCCACTCACAATAATATGGGCTTGCTGATATATAAGGGAGGACCTCCCCCCTAAAAAATGGAATTATCTTCTGAAGGACAGGCTTCCCCAGCTAGGTGAGTGTTCTAGAAACCCATCTGTATCAATGTACCAGCTGGCATTGTTGTGAGAGGCTGCATTCAGCTTCAGTGAGTTTTTTTTGGAGACTCTTTCAACATGTTTGCCCATTTTATGATGGGTGATTTATGAGTGCCCTGTCCACACCATGCTGTTTAACAGTTTTTGACTGAAAAAAGTCATGACCCCATACCCCACCTCCCCATTCACCCAATCTTGCCCCAAGAGACTTTTTTTTGTTTGTTTATTTCCCATGATGAAAAAAGTCCTCAAAGGGAAACGTTTGTCATTATGGAAGAGGTAAAAATGGCAGAAACACTAAAAGGCATCAAAATCGATGAGTTTACAAACTGTTCTGAGCAGGGGAAAAAACATCTTGATAAGTGTATTGCATCAAATGGAGAGTACTTTGAAGGTGAATGAAGTTTAAACATGTAAGGATACACATTTTTTAATACATAAATTCCAGTTTTGGGGGGTCCCCCCTCATATCTGGGGTTAAGTCCAGCATCTTATTTGTAACACTTATTCTGTGTTGTATTTCTCTCCTTTCATGACTTCTTTTATTATTTATTTTTCTCTCTCATATCTTTTAAGTACTACATTCGGTTTCTCTTTTTTTCCAGTAATTACCTAAAAATTACATGATTTATTCTGACATTTCAAAGCTGTTTTCTTTTAATCCTCACCCGGGGATACCTTTATTGATTTTGAGAGATAGAGACAGAGAAGGAGAAACGTTGATGTGAGAGAAACATCGATCGGTTGCCTCCTGTACTCACCACAACCAAGGCTTGCAATGTGTCCTGAGAGGGGATTGAACCTGTGACTTTTTGGCATATAGGATGATGCGCCAACCAACTGAACCACCCAGCCAGGGCCAAAACCTATTTTTAATCAATACACTGCCTTTCCTCCCTGGCAATATGAGGGCCTCAGGACACCTTAATTTAACCTAGCCTCTACTAACTTACTGTTTTAAATTTTAATCCCTCATATATTTTAATCCTTCAGAAGACATTGTCATTTTTTTTATTTTGAAGACAACATTTATTAACATTTACCACATTCTTTGCTCTTTATTCCTCTTGCTGCTTTAAGTTATTCTGAGATGGTTTTCTTTTTACCCAAAGCATATGTATTACAATTTCCCTCACTGAATGTCTTCTCTTTGTTAATGTTTTTATTTTGCCTTCATTCATAAAAGGTGTTACCCTGAGGATGGAGTTCTAGGTTGGCAAGTGTTTTCTTTTGGCTCATAAAGATAACATTCCACCCCTGCTGCCTGCGAGCTATCAGTCTGTTAGTCCAATCAAAGCCATCTGCCTTTTTAAAATCTGCCTACTTTTAATTTTTCTTCATCTTTCTGCACTTACACTATTGTGTCTTAGTGTCTTGGTAGTTTTTTAAATTTATTATCCTTTAAATCTTTTGAGCTTCTGTTTTTGGTGTTCTGATATCTTTCTGAAAGATGTTGAGCCATCATTTCTTAAAAATACTGCCTCTGCTCCATTCTCCTTTTACTCTTTGAAGCCCTGATTAAGTCAATGTTAGATCTTCTCACGTGATCCAACCAACTTGTCTAGATTCCCAATCTTTTTCTCTCTGTGTTTTACTTGGGGTAATTTCTTCAGCTCTACCTTTCACTTTATTAACATGATATTTAATATGCTGTTAAACACAATACACCCAATATTTGGGTTACTGTAGTTTTCATTTGTAGAAGTTCTATTTGTTTTTTTTTTTAAATGGATTGTGTCACTTTTTATAGTTTCCCATTTGCTGCACAAGTCTTCAAACCAGATTTTTTCAACTTAATATGGATGATTTTTAAAAATTTTAAGAATCTGTGCCTGATAGTCCCAATATCCGAGATATGAGGGTTTCTTTCTGCTGTCTATTGTTCCTGTTTCTTCTCATTCGTGGTGTCTGTGTCTGGTTATCTTTGACTATGTACTGGCTATCATACCAAAAAAACACTCAAATAATTATTCGAAGCCCAAGATGAAAGTACCTTCCTCTACATAACACTGCTTTTATTTCTGGCTTGTCTGGGATCACCATAAACCAAGTATAATACTTGAGGTTCCCTGGAAAACCAATAAAATTGCAATTCAAGCTGCAATTACTTGTGGTGGTTCATTTACTTGGAATTCACATTCCCTTTACAGGTGTAGTCCTTTGGGTCTCAGCTCATTGTGGGGAGGGTCTACCATTACATTCTCACCTTGAGTGGCCCTGGGTGTTGATTTCTGTCTTGCTTTCCCTGGTAGTCTATCAAAACCAATGTTAAAATTTGGGAGACTTAGCAAATACTCTCAGGAAAAGGTAGCTTCTGTACTCATTTATCTTTTTGGGTTTCCATTTCCCCATCATTCTCTTCCCCGTAATTCTTTGTGGTGCCAACCCTTTGAAGGTTTTAAATATTATTATTATTACTTAAAACTAGTTCTGAAGTGGCTTTCAGTAGAAGAGTTATTCCAAACACCTGAGTCCACCACTGCTGGAGATAGGAAGCCATGTCATGTCTTTCTTCGCACAAAGCTGGCACTCAGTAAATGATGGCTGGATTAATTAAATATCATACTATCCCAGACATACAATGTTTTTGCCTGTCTGCATTTATAAAGACTGCTTCCTACTCTTAGAATGCCCACATTCCACCATTTGACAAGGCTCAGAATAAATGCCACCTCTTCCTCAAAGTTCTTCCTATTTCCTCTACTCCAAATCTGAAGCTTATTTCTTCTCCATCTAAAACCTCACAAGACTTAGCTTATATCATCCTCTGGGTACTAAACTAGACAGAAATATATTATAATACAAGTATTTATGTCTCCTGCAGATTTCAACTTTCTTGACATTTCTGATTATCTCAACAATTCCCTCACTTCCCCTCCAGCTCAGCCTACATTATAAACAGATTTCTTAGAAAATATCAAATCCAGTACTTTTAGGTTTGATGTCCTGGGAGGGGATTTTCCAAACATTCACTTGGCCATACTGCTAGACTCAGGATACAGCTCATTCTAATAAACCCTTACATTTGTGCTGCACTTTAGAATTAATAGGATGCTCTCACATATGTGCCTCCTACTTCAGTGTTGCTGTCATACTGCTGTTGATGAGAATCAGGGGGCAAGAGAGACTGAGGGACACACCCAAACCGAACCAAAAAACCAGAAATGGAAAGCAGTCTTTTTCTCTCAAGCCCACAGCTCACGCCAGGACATCTGGTTATGGCCCCATATTATTTGTGCCACTGGTCATTTCTATTGCAACACCACCTCAAACTCTGGAAGCAGACATTCTACATGTGTAAGCCCAGGTAGTTCGGGAGTTAGGTTGTGGGCACTAGACAGAGGGGTTGGCTATGCGAGGTATCCCACTCATACCTTTCTCAGGTGAAGGTTTGCTGTATCTCAGTCCTGCTTACCTCACAACCTTGGTCCCGTTTCTCACAACCTGCATGTCCACCATGCAGCCCCCAGTAACATAGGCAGCTAGGTTCAACTCTGAGAATTCTGCCTGAAGGAGAAAGCAAAACAAAGAAGGATTCAGTAGATACTCATGATGCAATGAACTGCTAGCGTTTATTGGGGACTTATATGTGCCAAGTACCCATTTATAGCTCACCTGAAACTCAGGAAGTGGGCAATATTATTCATTTCCTTGTTGAAAGATGAGGAAGCTGAGGTGCAGAGAGGCATGTGATATGTCCAAGGTTACATAGTTAATAAAGGGCAAAGTTGGATTGAAACCCATGCATCTCTGATTCAAAGACCCAATTTTTTAACCTCTACTAATTAACTACTACTAACTATTGCGTGAAAGTGGAAGAAGGAACTCTAGCTCCAGGACTAGAAGACACCAAATGCTATTCAAAATAACATTTTCTCTAGAATTCTTCAGCTTTGTGCTATGTTGTGGCATGGCCCTGCAGCTAAGTGACCACTTATCACTATCAATGGGACATTCCTCAGGTTACCTGCCATCTGTTTCCTTTTTTGTCATGACCCCTCCCCTCACTCCATCCACATGGTTACAGGAGAAGCACCATGTGTGTGCACTGAAATACTGTTCCCCTGGTCACAGCTGATGGTGTGTGCCCCTTACCCAGGGTGGAAAAAAAAGATGCCCTTGCATCAGAATTAGAATCTGCTGAGCAGTTCATGATGTTTCTTTCCAGGGGGCTATATCACAAACCTGAGTGCAAATAGGGACAATGTTTTCTGCCATCTGGATTGGGGAGGCAGAAAAGAACAGGGTGGTGGGGGAGAGGGTGAAAGGCAGAGAGAAGGAAAGGGGAGAGGAGGGGAGGGTGGGGAGGGGAGGGGGGAGAGAGATGGGCTACAGTTCCCATAGATGGGCAGAGGCAAGAGATGGGTAGTACTATTCATGTTATATGCCAGCTACAATCTTGCCCTCAGATTTTGAGATGCCTCTGTATCCTTATAAATTCATTTTTGTTTTATTATTTGTTTAAGCAAGATTTAGTGGATTTCTGTTGCTTGCATCCATTGCCCTATGGAATACATCCCTCCTAGAAGATTATATGCTCCCTCTGGGGACAAAGATTTGTGTCAGGACCATCTGTATGCTTCCTAGAGTTGCCATAACAAAGTACCACCACTAGGCAGCTTAAAGAGCAGCAATTTCTTTTCTCAGTTCTGGAGGCTAGAAGTCTAAAATCAAGGTGTCAGTAGGGTTGATTCTTTCTGAGGGCTGTGAGGGTTTGTTCCAGGCCTATCTCCTTGGCTTGTAGATGACCACCTTCTTCCCATGTTCATTACCTTACCTTCCCTCTATATGTGTTTGTGTATCCAAGTTCCCCTTTTTATAAGGACACCAGCCATGCTTGATTGGAACCAGACACATGGCCTCATTTTAACTTGATTACCTCTGGAAAAACATCTTATCTCCAAATAAGGTCATGTTCTGAGGTACTGGGGGTTAGAACATCAACATATAAACATCAGGGAGACACAATGCAACCTGTAACCCCTTTCTAGAAAGTGCACAGTACTAAACCGTGCCTTTTACACAGCAGATTTTGAAAGCTATTTCTTTGGATTTGATGAGTAAAAATAAGTGCTCACATATGTATAACACTCACTGTGTACCAGTTACTGTCCTAAGCATTTTACATGTATGCATTCATTTAATCTTCACACTTGCCCAGATTATTTAAAAAAAGGAGACAGAGAGAGATGAAATAATTTTCACAGTGTCACACAGCAAGAAGCAGAGCCAGGATTCAGACCCAGGCAGTCTGGCTTCAGCCTGTGCTTTCAATTGCTACCCCAATGCCTCTGCTGTTTAGCTGAATGAGCCATTAGATGGATTACAACTGAGAATTTTAGGGACCTCAAAATAACCCATTTAAAGAGAAAAACAAGTTTATGTTGAAGAAAAATATCATTCCATGGTGATTTAAATGTATCCCCTTAGAAACATTTAACAGAAATTATGACCAAAGACCTAGCCATCTCCCCAGATGGCCTTAAAGCAAACCAAGAGTGCTTATGTCTCTTGCTCTAATTAATAACCTCATTATGCTGTAGTAAGGTGAAAAGCAAAGAGCCCTGTTAATGAGTCCAAGTTAGTAAATAGTGGTAATGACCTAGTTATTAAGTCTAATGCCTTAAAAATGCAGTCCCATCATGTTTAAGATACTTTATTGTCAAGATTACAAAGAAGCATTAGCAAGAAAAGTTGATGCTTGTGTTTGTGGAGAAAAAGAAGTTAGCAGAAAGGTACAACACAGGATAGCTGGGCACCACATAGGTAAAGAAAAGGATTGAATCAGAGACTTGGATGCTAGAATTTTGACTCAAAGGTGGCAAAGACCCAGGGGTTATTTTACTGACCAAATGCAAAGAAAGATACCTGGATAGAAGATATACTCAGGCTTGGCATACAAGTTAGAAGTTCATCTTGTTCAGACCGAGTGTCTAGAGTTATTTCCCAGTTGTGGTTTTTGAGTAATTACAGGAGATAAATGCCTGGGTTGTAGGGTAGCAAGCCTCTGTTGGATCAAACACAGAGAGATGGGGAAGCAAAGGAGATGAGTTAATATACTCATCTGTATTAACTTTCTAAAAGCTTCAGCAACCATGAAAAGGGACACAGGACCCAAGCCACTTCTCCTTCAAGAATAGGATTGCCTTCCTGATAGAATCTCAAAGAGCAGCCACTTTTGAAAATTTTCAGAGCTCTCAAAGAAACTATAGTGGGTTGAACTGTATCCTCCCCCAAGTAGGTCCATGTCCTAACTGATGATACCTGCAAATGTGACCTTCATTGGAAATAGTCTTTGCAGATGTAATTAAGGAGCTCAAGACAAGACCATCTGGGATTAAGGTGGACCTTAAATTCAATGACAAGTTCTTATAAAAGAGGAGGAGGGGAGAGAGAGACCCAGGAAAGAAGGCCATGGCTGTGTGGTGATGGAGGAGTACACTGTCATAAGCCAAGGAGCTCCAGGACTTCCTAGAAGCTGGAAGAGGCAAGGAAGAATTCCCCACCTAGAGCCTTCAGAGGGAGTGCAGAGCAGCTGGCACCCTGATTTCAGACTTCTAGCCTCCACAACTGTGAGAGAAGAAATTTGTGGTGTTTTAGGCCATCAAGTTCATAGTAATTTGTTACAACAGTCCTAGAAAATGAATACAATAATTTTGGAAATTAAATGCAATTTCAGTATTGCATGCAAAGGGATCAGAGGTCAAAAAGTCAATGTGGTTAGGTAAGGCTCCTTTATTTATTTTACCTAATACATACATAAGCCTGTCCTGAAAACGTCCAGCCATTGTTAATATAACAAGAACGGTTTGCACGACATGGATGTAACCTGGCAGCCAACGAGAGTGGACTGGAATGCATATGTGTGAATTGCATAAGCATGTGTACTGTGTGGCTGTCACATTCAAAATAACTGAGTGAGTAGAACACGAATCTGCATCAAAGTTTGCATTAACCTTGAACATTCCTCTGCAGAAACTATTTGGATGACTGAGAAGGCTCTCAGGGACAATGCATTGAGTGCAGCCCAAGTAAAAGTGTGGCACAAACACTTCAAAGATGGTTGAGAATCTGTTGAATGTGATCCACTTTCTGGAAGGCCTGCAACAAGCAGAACACCTAGGAATGTTGAACGTGTATGGGCTGCAATCAAGATCAGTGACTAACAGTGTGAGAACTAGAAGCTGATCTGGGGGTTCCAAAAACTAGTGTCTGAGATTTTGAAGCAGGATCTTGGCATGAAACATGTCATGAAAAAATTTCTTCCATGGCTTCTGCTACCAGAACAGAAGGAATATCATGCAGCAGTTGTTAATGACTTGATTCAAACCGCTACCAATGAACCAGATTTCCTCAAGAAGGTCGTAACTGAAGACGAATCATGAGTCGATGGGTATGATCTGGAAATGAAGGCCCAGTTGTCCCAGTGGAAGTTGCCTGGTTCTCTATGCCTGAAGATAGCACGGCAAAGTCACAGCAAGATCAAGACCATGTTAACTGTGCTTTTTGATTGGGAAGTTGTTATCCATCATGAGTATGCGCCTCCAGGACAAACAATTAATAACGAGTACTACCTCAATGTTCTTCATGGGTTGAAAGATGCAATATGACGAAAATGGGCATGGCTATGGGCAACTGGTGATTAGCAGCTTCATCATGACAATGTGCCCACTCATGCATCAAGTCTCATGCAGTTTTTTGGCAACACATCAAATCACCCAGGTAACCTACAGTCCAGATTTGGCGCCCTGCAACTTCTGGCTTTCCCCAAAACTAGAATCACCTTTGAAAGGGAAATAGATTTCAGACCATTGATGAGATTCAAGAAAATATGACAGGGCAGCTGATAGAGATTCCAACATAGGATTTTGCAGTGTTTTGAACAGTGGAAGAGAAGGTGGTAGAAATGTGTAAGGTCCCAAGGTGCCTAGTTTGAAGGGGACTGAAGCATCATTGTCCTATGTACAATGTTTCTTGCATCCTCAATAAATGTCTCTATTTTTCACATTACATGGTACTTTCTGGACAGACTTTCATATATTCATATATTTACACATTCTCTCTCTCTCTCTCACACACACACACACACACACATACACACACACAAAGTAAAACATCAGCCATTCACTTATATTGTAAAACATCATCATCAGAGTCACTTAAATTTTCCGTGTAACTTAACCTTTGACCTCAAAAACATTTAGGCCCCAACTGTTTTCTTATGTGTTATTACTACACATTACGCATTGTGGTGTGGATAAATGAATATTCAGAAAGACTATATCAGCTATAAGCTGGGCAACATATTAGCTGATGAGTTTGATCAAGTTACGAACTGCTTTGAATCTTAGTTTTGACATCTTTAAAATGGAGATAATAATATCAATAATATCTATCTGTAAAAGTTTTAATAAAGATTCATATAATGTATATGAAACACCTAGCATAGGACTGAAACAAAGAAGGAAGATCTCTGTAAACAGTTGCCATTATTATTTTCAAAATTTTCATTGTCATTATAAGAGTTAAAGTGATGTACCAAAAAATGGTGTAACAAGAAAAATAGCAACCTCTTCAAATATGTATAACATAAGTTTTAGGCCCTGTCTGGGTAGCTCAGTTGGTTAGAGCATTAAGAGGGTCGTCCTGACACACCAAAGTTGTGGGATCAGTCCCTGATCAGGGCACATACAAGAAGCAACCAATGAATGCATAAACAAATGGAACAACAAACTGATGTCTCTCTCTCAAATCAATAAATAAATTAAACACAATTTTTTAATTGAGGTATAAAGTGTTAAGATTAAAGACCTCTGCTTATGGCTACAGTGAATTAGTAGGGACTATATTTACACTTTCATCTAAACTAGAAAACCAGACAAAATACATTAAGTAATAGTTTTCAGACAGGGGACAACAGGCATGGCAGGACTATGATTCTTGCAAAAAGAAAACTAATGAAATTATCCCTATGATTACTCATGCTGACTGCCTGGAGGTAGTTTTAAGGCAGTAGAGCAGCATGGGAGAATGCCAACAGGCTTGGCAGTCTCGCTGAGCTGAGGAGTCAGAGACTAGAATTCAGGGAGGCCAAGGCAGCTAGAATTTTCAGGACAGAATATAGGAAGAGATAGAAATGCACAGAAAAAGGCCTTCAGGTTGATCTGCAAGTCTTTGAGTGCTGATCTGAGCATGCATGAAAGGAAAGAACCATCAAAAACCAGTAAATTTAACACTCCAGAACTCACACAGTCCAGGAATAGCTCATGTTCTCCCAACTAGGATGTAAAGACCTTGTAACATGAGTAGGTCCTCAACATCTAGTAGTGGGACTAAATTAGCCCTATACTACAGCATGCTCTAGATGTAGGATGTTTACTGTGTCCTAGTTTGCTAGGAACTTTCCCAATTAAAAAAATAAAAGTCCTGCTTCTCAGAAACTCAGCCCTAGTTTTTCAATGAAAGTCTCATATCCTGGGAACCTCTTTAGTCCTAGGCACACTGGGACAATTAATTAATCACTCTGTGAAGACATGTCTTAAGAAAAGTTTAATAGTATGACCTGAAGGTATCGAGTTTATTCCATGACACTTAACTGCATCCCAGTACAACAATGTTTAAAGGAACGCAACAAAATCCAGCATCCAACATGTAAAATTCACAATGAAAATTTATAGAATTCAGTCATAAATTACCAGGCATGCCATGAAGTAGGAAAATGTTACCCACAAAGATAAATCAATCAATAAGAACAGACCCAAAAATAAGATACATGATGGGAAGAGCTAAAATGGAAGTCAAAATTAGGAAGTTAACTAAAACACTATTATAAATATGTTCCACATTCTCAAGAATGTAAAAAAACAATATTAACATAATAGGAGAAAAATGAAGTTTTTAAATGAAAAAAATTAAACTTCTAGAGATAAAAATATAGTACCTTAAATGGAAAATGCTCTGTATGGAATTAACAGTAAGAAGAAGCAATACAAACTATAGAAAACAAAGCCCAGGAACAAAAATACTAAAAACAAAAAACAACACAACTCAGCAAGCTATGGGACAATATCAAACAATCTAATACATGTGTAATTGAAGTCTGAGAATAGAATGGAACACAGAAATATTTAAAGAAAATTGGACATAATCATGATCATATCTGTAAATCCCTTTGGAATATCATTTTCACAGATTTCAGGGATTAGGGCGTAGACATCTTTGGGAGGCCATTGGGAAACACTAAAGGCTGCAGAGGAGGGGAGAGATTAGATATTTAACCACAAATATTTATGCAGCATTTTCTAAGTTCCAGGCTCTGTTATCACTGCTAGATATGGTTGGAATCATACCCACTAACAAAATCTTTTCTACAGCCCCCTACATCAGAAGGAGATATAAGCACTTGTTTATAATTAAACATATGTCTAGTTCCAAGAAAACACACATGTCTGAACATGTACACATACACACAGGAACAAGATGGAATGCATTCAGTTCCCTGTAGGGTCTTTCACTGCATTCTCACTGGAACCAGCACCTGGCAAGTTTGGGATGCCAAGCAGATAATATTACTAATGTAATTATTAGTTGCCAATAATTACATTAGTGATGATAATGATGTTGATGTCAGAGTAGAAAATGGTGATTGCAATCATCATTATTCTAATAAGTTGAAGGATGCTATTAGGCCAACAGATCAATGGGAAACAAAGAGAAATTGGGACTTGAAATTGAATGACTGACTGGAATGTACACAAGAAACCAAAAATGTGTGGGTGGGAATGTGGAGGTAGCCGCTATCAACCTTGACCGTGAAGCCTGACTGAAGGAAGATTTTGACACAAAGAGATGTTGTCCAGAGTTCCTGAAAAAGGCAAGATGCTGGCAGACAGACTGTTCTGCAACCCAGGGGTAGCTGATAAGATACTGGACATTCCAGTTAGTGAAGACCTATCTGGTCCAAACTGTACCCTTAAATCCTTAGAGTGTGCTCCTTTCCGTGGCCTTAAGCCCTCCATGTATTTTGCAGGAGAGAGACAGACAGACAGACACAGAGACACTGAGTCACTGAGTTGTGTTATGAGAAGGTGGGCAACCTCCAGTACCCCCAGCCCCAGTTTCTAATGCTAGGACAACTTCTGACCCTCTGCCCTACTCCTTACTATACCTCAGAGAGGGAAACTGCTAAGCAGTGGTCGGGGCATTACAGCGCTATAGGGTTGGCCAAAAAGCCCATTTAGTTTTTTACGTAAAATAAAAGACATTTTTCATTTTCACCAACAACTTTATCTATTTGGATATTCTGAGCATGTTGGCTATCTCCCACATGGTAGAACATTGATTTTTCTCAATTAATGTCTCGATTTGATTGCTATTAACTTGAACTGGTCTACATATCCGTGGTGCATTGTCCAGTGAGAAAACTCCAGCATGAAACTTCACAAACACACCTTTGATCACTCACAGTACCTTCTCCATATGCTGCATAAATCTTTTATTGTGTGTTTCAGCTGTGTTTTCACCTTTTGTGAAATAATAAAACATAATATGCTGAAAATGTGTGTTTTCTTCCATCTTCAGTATTAAAAGGGCTACACAAAAATTCACCAATTTTGATTAAGTATTTTTTTTACATGCACACTGATATGACAGCTGTCACAGTACAACTTAACAAAATTGTCTGAAATGAAGTTAAAAACAACCAAGCACTACTAGAACTATTTTACGGAAAAAACCAAATGGACTTTTTAGCCAACCCAATACATTTAACAGTGGCCAGGGGCACCGTTGGGTTGAAAAGCCAGGAGAGCACATGTGATTCTGGCTTCCATGTTCTGCTTCTCTACAGCTGAGTGTCTGCTGATCTGAGTGGCCACCCTGTTAACTTCCTCCCGCCTGCCTTGTAGCTCCTCAAACAAGCCAACCCCAGCATCCACCTTTCTTTCTGCCACCTCTCTTCCATGAATTGGCAGCAAAAAACCCTGATTCCCAGAAGGCCCAGATGTCCTGCTCTCTCTATAATTGCATTTGCTGTACCTTGGAACTCTTTAGGAAAAGAAGCCACAGATTTAGTAAGGAACACCTACAAGTGAGATTTGGGCTTACAGGAGGCTAAGAGGTGGCACTGCTTTGGTCTGGAGCCTCAACAGAGGGATTCAGGGCAGCTTTAGTGGAGAGCCCTGCACTGGGTGTGGTGGGCCTAGGCCAGCTAACCTTATTGGTATTTCAATTCCCATTTGCATTCCTCGTGTTTTCAGCTACCTTAGAAACCTGGAACAGGATGGTGGTGATTGTCAAGGTAGGATTAGAGCATTCCTGAGTCCTCTAACAAGTTATCATCAAAATTCCACTGTAATCCCTAACAGATTATTAGTCTTGGGAAGGAAATTGTGTCATCAACAAATTTCCTTTTAAAAAAAATCAGCATTCTGCATGTACTATAATTTTCTTCACGTATCTTCCTCAGAGTCTATAGAATCTAAAAGAGTCATTAAAAAGATGAATGGCAGTAATAATTTTTAAAAAGTTCTAAATATAGAAAACCTAAGCCCTACACCATCTATAAGGTCCCATATGTTTAGACTCAGATGACCCCTTGACATCACCTCCCACCATCTCCTTGCGCTCCACTTCCAACTCACTCTGCTGTTGTCATGCTGGTCTCCTTTCCACTGTGAAACAAGTTTCAGCCGCCAGTTCCCCAGCCTTTAAGTGCTTCCTGGAGTTGGCAGCATGGCCAGCTCCCTCTTGCTCCTCACACCTTTGCTCCATGGTGCCCCCAGAGGCATCTCCCCACAAAGCAGCTACTGTACTCAATGCCCCATGAACTTGTTTAATCTTCCCCCATAGTCCTCATCCCTATCTGACATAAATACTTGGTATCCCTCCCAATCAAATAATTGTCCATCTTTTTTTTTGCTAGAATGGAAGCACAGGGTGCGAGGATTCTGTTTCATTCACATCTCTATCTCAGCACCTAAACCCAAGGTGCTCAGTAATATTGAATGAATGATGTCTACTTTGCAGATGTCAAAGGTGAGGCCCAGGGAGGCAGAATGACTTTGCCCAAAATGACACCTTGGTAATTATGTCAGCTTGGACCCAAACCCAGGCTGACACCCTTCACTTTCCAACAGGTAGCTAATTTGAGGTGATTCATGTTCCAATGTGCAGAGATGGGCCAGCTAAAGGGCCACCTGGCTGGCCTCTGGCTTCACTTGTGTCTGTGGCTGCTCTCATTTTTACACCTTCCCATGTCTTCTCCACGTCAGTTTGCAGCGTCTGTCAGCGAAGTCCGTGGGCCCCTGCCCCTCCTTCCCCACTGCGCCTCTTCCAACTGCCTCACTGCTGGCAAACACCTGGCAGGCGGCCCAAGGCCTGCAGTCAGCAAGAACTGCTTCCTGTAGATTTCCCAGCACAGGCTGTGCTTCTAGCTCTGAGGGCCTGGTGGGCTCAGTGACTTTCCTGGCTGGCATCTCGAGACGGAGGTCTTTTCCAGCTGTTCAGACTCACCTCCTAGACAAAAGAGGCTTTGAGAGTCTGCAGACTCACTCAGTGGCCCATTCTTATGCAGGGGCCACACCTGGCATCTCAGTGAAGGCCCAGGCCCTTGGGGTCAGGGTGTGCTGCCCAGAAGAACTGCCCACTCCCCATGCAGAGCACAGGTGACTGAGAGCAGATGCAAAGACACCTCCTGCTCATCAGAAATCATAATATTCCTCTTTGTGTGTGTGTGCACCCACGTATGCACATAGCAGGCAGAGCAGTAAGAGAGAGAGATATAAAAGCACGTCAAAAATAAATATAAAAACACAAGAAAAAAAAAGGATAAAACTTACATTCCTAAATGTTCCAGTAAAGGAATATCCAAAATTAGGCAGTCACCACATTATTTTTTTAAAAAATCAAAAGCAATCATTTGCAGTTTACAAAGTGTTTGGTATAACATAGTGGTTTTTACAATCTGACCACATGAGTTTGAGTCTGAGCTCCACCCCTTACTTGCTGTACAACTTGGGCAAGTTAGTTAGCCTGTCTGTGTCTCAGTCCTCATTTCATGCAGCTAAGAATGGTGTCTTTCTAGGGTGGTTGTGAGCATTAAGTGAATAAATCAATTAAAAGCCCTTAACAAAGTGCAAAGTAAAAATAAGTGTGTAAGCAATTTTAGCTATCACAATTATGTTATTTAATTTGATCAGTACAATAATCTGTTGACATGAAGGTAGGTTTGAGCATCCTCATTGGCTGATGGCAAGGTGAGAAGCAGCCCTGGCTGGTGTGGCTCAGTAGATTGAGCACCAGCCTGTGAACTGAAAGGTCACTGGTTTGATTCCCAGTCAGGGCACATGCCTGGGTTGTGGGCCAGGTCCCCCAGTGGGGGCATGGGAGAAGCAAGCGATCAAAGTTCCTCTCACACATTGATGTTTCTCTCCCTCTCTTCCCCTCTCTCTAAAAAATAAATAAAATCTTAAAAGTGAGGATCAGAGAGGGCAAATGACTTGGCCAAGAACGCAAAGCTATTGAGAGCTAGAACTTGAATTTAGGTCTGGGAGGCTCTGTATCCATCCATTACTTCAGTCACTTAAATTATTATTGAACCGCTACTATGCCAAGGACAGGGACTGATGACACAACAGTGAAAATAACAGACAAAAATCTCTGTTCTTATGAAACTTACATCTGTTGGGGGAGATGGACCATTAACAATAAATAATCTCAGGAGAGGATTGCCCCCCAAATAAGGGGGGTCGGGGGAAGGTGGTGCCTGATCAGTGATATGAACAGAATGCTAAAGGGGGAGGGCTTTCCAGGCAGGAAGAACAAAGGCCCTGAGGCTAGAGCATATGTACAAAGTGCAAAAAAACAGCAAGAAAACTAGTGTGGCTGGAACTAGGCTAGCGAGGGGGTAAGTGGAAGGGGATGAGGTCAGAGAGGGGATGGTAGATGGGATCGTGGTAAGGATTTTATTCTGATCGAGATGGTAAGACGTTAGCATCACCACCATCCTTGTCACCAACATCGTCATCTTCATCATCACCATCACATTTGGCAATGTCAGAAGTCAGGGAGTCAGGTTTGAGAAAAGTCCCTAGTAAATGCATCATTCTGATTTTTAAGGAATATCTTAATAGACAATTTTGTTCTCCAAAGCATAAATGTATATTTTTGAGGGGTCATGGTGAGGTTCTGGTGACTGGCAGTAGGAGGACCCAGGCATGCCCTGGTTCTGTCCTAACAATCACTCCTTCCTGCTCAGATTCCCAAGATGGCTACACCCACAGAAACCACAACACCTGAGAATCGAAGTAAAACCTCCATGTCCTTTCCCTCAGTCAGATGAAACTACAAGGGTGGGAGGGCGCTTCATAACGTCCTGAGAAGGGTATTTATGGAAGGAGAGGAGGAGAGGGGAGGAGATGGAGGAAAGGAAGAAGAAGGAGGAGGAGGGAGGAAGAGAAAAAAAGGGGGAGGAAAAGGGGGAGGAAAGGGGGTGGGAGGAAGAGGGGACAGGAGGAGGAGCCATTCAGGGGGACAGAATGGTGGGACAACCACAGCCTCATCTCTCATCATCTCCAGAGCTTTTATAAGGTTGCAGGACCTAGAAACAATTTTGCTGCTGACAACAACTTTTGCTACCTGTGACAGATCAGACACATGCTCAGAGGTTTTAAAACCACAGCTTAGCTACACAGGAAAGAATGACAGTAACTGTCCCCTTACAACCTACTTCTCATTGCCGAGCTGGCCTCCACATGTTTCAACATCATTCTGCTGCATGTTCAGAAAACTATGCTTCTAGGATTAAGCAAGCAAGTGTGAAAGTCTCCCCACAGGTCTCCAGATGGACCCTGGATTCAGTTGGAGATCGGGATGTGGAAGCCAAGTCCACCGATTAGCAGCTGAATGTGAAGGTGACAGGGGCTGGCCGTCCAGGAGGAGAAGCTGCTTAGGATGAGAAGAGGTAAAAGATGCAGTGCAGCCAGTGTGACCCTGCTGAGTATGCTGGGGGGAGATAATGAAGGAGCTTCTGTAGGCCTGATGTAATTTAATTTCTGTAGATATTTTTTTCCACATTGAAAATTGGATGTTATAATGTGATGACAGAAACATCTTATCCATCAAAGCTCTGAGAAATGAAAATGCTCTAAAATGTTACTGACTTAACGTACTTTTGTTTGTGGTTTTGATTTTTTTTTTTCATTTTAAAGGTCCAAAATCATTTTCAGGGTTGTTGGGATGAAAAAAGAGCACCCCACTTTCCTTTTCAACCCACAGCTCCTCACAGCATGGACCTTTTCTTACAGAACTGCCTCACAGCTATCTCTCCATGTCCTACCTTCCCTCCACTTAATCTGATCTGCACCTCTGAGGGCAGCCCTGCACCCCCAGATGAGGACTTGCCACTTGCTCCTGCTGGGGCCTCAGGCAACACGGCCAGGTTTGGACTCCAGACAGGGAGGCCCTGCTGTTCTGCTGCAGCTCTGGCTCAGCACTGGCTACTTAGGAAAGACCAGCAGGGTTAGTACTCAGCGTGCTGAATGCTGTGAAAGAAAATGAAGAGGCGAAATGAGAGTGTGATTGAGAAGTGTGCATGGTGTGTTGCCCTTACAGAGAGAGTGGCCAAGCCTCTCTCTGAGGAGGTGACATTTGTGCAAAGAGCCTGAAAACAGTAAGGGCATGGGCCGTGTGAATACCTGGGGGGAGGGGTTCCAGGCAGAGAGAGCAGCAAGAGCAAAGGCCCTGAGGCAGGGTGTTCTCTCTTGAGTTTTTCAAAATTTGTTTTCATTGTGATGAAATGCACACAATGTAAAATTTGCATTTTAAGCATTTTTATACATTCAATTCAGTGCATTCACATCATTGTGCAACCAACACCACCATCCATCTCCAGAACTTTTTCATGATCCGCCCAAAAACTTTGTGCCCACTAAATATGAACTCCCCCATTCCCTCCAGCCCCTGTAAATACCGTTCTGCTGTCTGTCTCTATCAGTCTGACTGCTCTAGGAGCCTCACATCAGTGGAGTCATACAATGTGTTAATGAACACTTGGGTGACTTCTACCTTTTGGCTTTGTGAGTAATGCTGCTACGAACACAGATTTCCAAACATCTGTTTGAGTCCCTCTTTTCAATTCTTTTGTGCATATGTATATCTAAAAATGGAACTATTGGGTCATACAGTAATTCTATGTTTAACTTTTTGGAGAATCCCATACTGTTTTCCACAGTGGCTGTACCAGTTTACATTCCTACCAGCAATGCATATGGGTTCCAACTTCTCTATATTCTCGCCAACACTTGTTTTTTGTCGCCTGGTTTTCAGGAACAGTGAGAAAGCCAGGGTGGCTGGATCAGAGTAGCCAAGAAAGACAGGGGCAGGAAGAAGGCCAGAGAAGTCTGATCTTGACGGGCCTATAGTCATGGGAAGGACTTTGGCTCTGACTTGGGCTGAGATGGGGAGCCCTTGGAGAGATGTGGGCTGCGGAGGATCTTAATCTCACTCATAATAAGGCATAATCTCATTTATAATAAGGAAGGTAAGCCTAATGCTTCCAGCTCCAGAAGCATGGGGCCTCCAAGGCTAGCACAACCCTCCATTCTCCCAAGCTGCCAAAGGGTTAAGTAAATGCAAACATGGGTAAATGCGGTGAAAGGAGATATTTCCTTCCCTGGCTGACACACCTGATGCAGGAAGCAGACTCGTGCTCCCTGAGAATGAAAGGCCTGGCCAGACTGGTGCTTCGAGAAGAAAATGAACGTTGCCTGGACACAGGACGGCTTAGCACTTCCCATGTTAGTTTCTGAGAGCTACTGAACAGCCGAAGGCCCCATCTGTTTGCAATCTTGTTAAAAGGGCCTCGTGTGCTGGCGCCTATTTAAAATAATGCACACATGGAGTTTCTAAAATGAAGAAGAAAAAAGGCCCATGCTTTCCCTGCCGGCACAGCTTATATGTTTATTTTGGAGCAGGCTTTGGGAGTTCTGAGACAAGACACAGCTAATTTCTCTTCCCGAGGTTGATTTGCAAGTCCCGATAGGTTTTTGCTCCAAGCATTTAAGGCAGCTTGGTATGAACTGGTCACCCGTTCAAAAGTCCACTGTGAAATGTCTCCAAATTAAGGCTGGGCTCAGGAAAAGGGGGAGCCCAAGGGCAACTTTCCTCATTGCAAATAGGCTGTTTTCCCAATTCCTTTTTCTCAATAGGGACTCATATTCCTAAAGGCCAAATTTCTCTTCTTAAATGCTCATTTTCTTCCCAACGGGGCCACAGTAGTTCTACGACCTCATGACCCAGAGAGGGCTCAGAGCCAACCTGAACCTAATCCCCAAATGGGGACCACAGGGGTGGTGTCAGGGAAAAAGAAACCCCCTGTGGTCCTGCATTCGCATATCAAGAAACAAAGGCAAGATAGTTTCTCTGTCCACATGCTGGGGAGCAGGCAGGCCATCTGAGCTGCTGAGCCAAAGCCATTCTTGACTCACCATGGCTCTTGCACGTCCAATGCCACAAAGAGCTGTAACAAGTCATTTCTGACCTTGCAGGCTCAGAGAAAACACCTCATAAATGCAGAGCCACATACACAGCCCCACCAGAAATGGCCCTACATGTCTGGGGGCTTCATAAATAGCTTCCCCTAAACCCGGTGATGTCTGGGGAACTGCAAAGAAAGCAAGAGGCAGGACAAGCATGTCGGTGGTGGCCCAGGAGTGACAGCTTATGTGTTTTTCTGCCCCTTCGGTCCTGCTTTGACTCTAAGGTCCCAGTTGACACCGTTTTCACCTGGTAGTAGTAATGCCCAGTGGCAGTGATGGCAATAGTTATCCCAGTAGAAATAGCAGTCACAGAAGCAGTAGCTGTAGTCTTTAGAGAAGTAGAAACACAAGCAGTGATACTATTAAGAGCATGACTAGTGGTAACAGAACTAGATGTGGTAGCTGTATGAATACCATTGGTAGTTCCCCTGGCAACCTACTAATTATAGTGTAGCATATTTGTAATTGAATATCATAAATTACATTTATCTTAGAATTACAATTTACAATAGTTTTTTGAAGCACTTACTATACACCAGGCACTGTTCTAAGGACTTTGCCATGTGTTAACTCCATTAATTCTGACAGTGACCCCATAAGGTTGGTCCTATTATTATTATGGCCTCCTTATAGCTGGGAGTACTAAGATGTGATTAAATATATTCTCCCAAGGTCATAGGGCTGGGAGGTGACAGACCAAGAGTGCAAATATAAGCACTGGCTCCAGGGTCCCTACTTTTAACTACTCAGTCAGGCTCCCCCAAACTGTGGCGGAACTTTAGGCCAGGGAAGCATTAGGAGGACTTCTGCAGGCAGTCGAAGGGAGGCCTTGGACGTGTTTTTTGGAGGTTGAAATGATTCGGGGTCTTCTAGCTATGTGTCAAACTGAATAGTCATTTTTACTTCTAAATGTGTATGACTATTGGGTTCTATATAATATTTAGTTGGAAACAAGAGTCCTGTTTTGTAAGACTTAAAAAGCAGCTACGTGGTGAAGCACTCGAGTTAGACAGGTGTATTACCGCCTTACTTTCTAATTTCTAATGCTTTGACAACTCAGGGCCTGTTGGCCCTGGGGGGACTGCCTCTCACAGAGTTAGCCAATTCCTAGAGAAAGTGAACAACTCCCATAGGGAGCACCTTTCCAATGTAAGCCAGCAACCCAGAACCTATGCTCCCTCATGGGGCTCTCACTCTCCAGGCCACCACCCCCTGCCCTATTACCTCAGAGTCAGATACCAGCCCATCAGGAATAGCTAGGGCCCCACACCCCACAGCCTGCTGACATTACTCAGATTAGCCAATCCTAACCACAATAAAGACTCTTGCCCACGTTTACCCCCAGCTCCCTCTGCCTCCTGACTGGCCATGGTGCTTCCCCGTGTGGCCCCCCAGCATGGCCTGCCACGCCTCCTGCTTTTAAGGGGACTCTAAATACAATAAACTTCCTTCATGACCATTGTATCCACGTCTGCGTGTCTTACCCTACTTGACTAAAACACACAGTGGGTATCTTTACAACAACAGGCTCCATCCAGCTTTTCGGGATTTCAGCCAGCTCTGGGCCACAGCTGGGCTACTGGGTGAAGAGCCAGCAGCACGCTTCCTGGGGTGGGGTGTGTGGCAAGGATCACTGAGCATGGGGTAAAGTAGACCCACATTTCAATTCCATTCTCTGAACTTCCTAGAAGTCAGGGAAATGGCAGGGACTCCTGACTCAGTGTCTTTGTAAGAATGAAGTACAAAGTCCCTATCTCTGTCCCTGTCCCAGTCCCTGTCCCAAGGCTACTGGGATGACTCAAAGGAGTGGGGAGGTAAAATTCCTTCAGAGTAGTCTGTGAACTCACATTGTCATAAACTGGATGACCCCCTCCTCCTGCCTGTAGGGTCCAAGGGCATCCCGCACCAAAGGTCTTGGAGTTGTCTCAGTCTAGGACAGCGTCTCTCTACCTTGGCACACTGACATTCTGAGCTGGCCAATCCTTGGTTCGGAGGCTGTCTTGTGTATCACAGGATGCTGGCAGCATCCCTGGCCTCTACCCATAGAGCCAGTGGCATCCCCTTGCTGTGACAGCTGAAAATGCTTCCAGGCATTGCTAAATGTCCCCTGGGGGACAAAACTGTCCCAGGTGCAAATTATTGATATAGAGAAGGGATGAGTTATTCTCTCTGTCTATCTATCTATCTATCTATCTCCCTCCCTCCCTCCCTCCTTCCAATTTGCTCACCAGTTTGCAAGCCCAGATACCCCTGTGCAACACCAGGCCTCTAAGAAGT
Organism: Anoura caudifer; assembly: GCA_004027475.1. Classification (NCBI taxonomy): domain Eukaryota; kingdom Metazoa; phylum Chordata; class Mammalia; order Chiroptera; family Phyllostomidae; genus Anoura; species Anoura caudifer. The sequence continues at coordinate 147,232 of PVKU01000530.1, forward strand.
ACAACTGGAAGACAGCTGCTTTAGTCGACAGCTCCCAGTTGGAGATTGCCAGAAGAGAATTCAGAGCTCTGCTGTTGGTGGGTCTTATTCCCATGATATATTTACCAACTGAGCTCATCTGTCCAGGATCCAACCACCTTCTCCATAATTTACCATCCTTTTTAAGTAGGCTTGTATCAAACCCACAGAAAGTAAGAACTGAAAGTTCCTTTGGGGTCACTGAGTAGGTTTCATCTTGTGCCAGCTCGGGTTGCTGTGTGCAGAATAATGAGGCTGCCCTAAGCTTGGCTGGGAAGCAGGCCTTCATTGAGCAATGATGTCTGCTGTGGCTGGGGGAGGGCTAGCAGGTAGAAAATGCTCCAAACATTTATCAGTTCCTCCTTCTATAAACAAGTCAGTCTAGATCCAGGGTCCTCTCTGAATTAACTAAGATGGACCAAATTCATCCAATGTGATGAATGCAGTAATAGCGCCATTACTAACCCCATTTTGCAAATAACAAAACTAAATCTTAAAACATTGAGTCCCCTGCCCTCAGTCTCATAGGTAATAAGAGGAAGACCAGGGTTTGATCCCATGTTCTTCTGATCCAAGACACAGCTCTGTCCCTGATACCAAAATGTCTCAAAATCTCTTCTTTCTTCTGAGGCAACAAAATATTTTCCTCTACACAAATAAAATACTACAGAGTAGTAATAAAAATTAGTGAGAACAAACTGATTTATTTTCAGAAAATATCATGGAGGCATGGTTGGAAGAACAGACAGATGTTCATGGAAATAACATTTTTGGAAACCAAGATGCAGAGCTGGATGGGAAAGCCACTATAAACAAGAGACCATCTAAATGAAGCATTTGCTCCTCCAAAGCCTTTTGGGGGACCATGGAGTAGGGAGAGGAACAGAGAGGTGGGGAGAAAGCCAGGCGGGTGCCTGGATGGGAAGGGCCTGGGAGCTGCCTAAAGGCTTTGGCTGTCATCCCATAGACATCCAGGAGCCTGGATGGGTGAGCAAAGGGAGCCGGAGAGAGACCAAGGCAGCTGTACAAGAATAAGCAAATTAAGACAAGTGCTCAAAACTTGGTTCTGTCCATTGAATGTAAAGTCTGGGCTCCTGGCACTTGGCACCAGCCAGGGGAGGTTCAACTCCTCTGTTTCCCCTGCTTTTCCTGGCAGCGGAGAGGTGGGCTGCCGGTCTCCTCCCTGTCTGGACAGAATGCAGGCCCCAAGGTGGGGTGGGTGGGAGGTCATCTGGTACAGTTCCATCTTCAACAGCCGGAGCAGCCACTCATGAGCCCCTGAGGGGAGCCTCAGGGCTGCTGCTCAGGGAGCAAAGAAAGGTTCCAGGGGCACAGATAAGGGTAGGTCAGAAAACTGAGGTAGGCTGTTCCTGGGTTCCGGAAAAAAAATTGATCAAAAAACTGCTTTAGGCCAGAGGAAGCAAACTTTTTTCCCAGGTCTGGCTGGGCAACAAGTTGAGTGGAGGGGGAAATTATGAGCTTTGGAACCAGGAAGACACAGGGCCAACCACAATTCTGTCACCAACTGCATAAATATAGATCTTACCTCCTTCAGGCCTTGACTTCCTCATTTGGATAATAATGAGACACCTCAGGAGTTGCTGAAGGACTAACTATAGCAATATGTGAAAAATATTAGGGTGATGAAGAACATGTAGCTAATCTTCAATAGTTAATTTTCCTTCCTTCCTTCCTTTAGCATGTACTTGGGACCCCCCAAATGGAACCTTGATGCCCCATAGTAAGGCTCCATTCAGCTTCTTGTCTGGCGCTGCCCTCTGATCATTGCCAAGTTCTTCCTCTGAGAATGCCCAAGCCGAACTTGGCAAGCAGGGGATAGGGTGGGGCATAGTTTGGCTCTACTATAACCAGAAGCATGACCGTGGAAGAAAGTGCATCATGATGAGCCCCAGTTCTACAGAATGATGAGAGGCATTCACATCTCAGCTCTGCCACTTGTGAGCTGTGTGGCTTTGGGTAGGACCCTTAACCTCTCTGAGCCTCAGTTGCATCAGTAGTTACTTGGTGGGGTTGTGGTAAGGATTCAATGAATTTATACAGATGAACCTTAAATAGTGGCTGGCACACTGTGCTCACACAATGTTAATGTTAAACATTGTTTTACCTGCATTGTAAGTGTTACTTCTTTACCTATATCATAGTGTCAGATGGGTGCTTTATCTGTGTTTTTACTGTGAAAAAGGACCTGGGTGGGTCTGTCTACTGGGAAGTTCTTGTAGTAGATCCAATATTTTCTCTGTAGCTTATTCATTTTGCCCTATTCATTTCAGGTAAGTTTGATAAATATTGAGCAGAGATTATGTATCTGGGTACTTGGATCATCTACTATGTACCTGAATAAATGCCCAGTGCTGGTCTACCTACCGCATGCTACTCTAATACTGTGTGTCTTTCTTTCAGAGATCCTAATGTAGTTTGTAACTCTGTGTATGTGTGTGACAGAGAGAAACCATGTGATTAACATCTGTCTCTCCCATTAGACTTTAAGCTCTATCTGGTCAGGACTATATCTGTTTTTAATCACCACCATAGCCCAAGCACCTAATGTAGAGTAGGCACTGAATAAATATTTGTAGAATGAATCAAGATACTCTCCATGTTCCCTATGAGCCCAGAGTCTACAGGGAGTGACAGGCAGGTGAACTCATAATTTCAAGGTAATCTGGTAAGTGTAATGGTAGAAATGCGCATGAAGTTTGTGGTTGCATGGGTAAGAGGAACCTTGCATGGATAGAAGGAGTGGCCAGAGGAAACAGACATAATGCCTGAGCTAAACTCTGAACAGAGTTGATGGCAAACTGTGGAAAAGGATGTTCCAGGAGGAGAGACTGACATACGTGAAGGCATGGAGGTGTGAATACTGACAGGATTAGGACACGTAGGGAACCACAGCAGTTGCTGGGACTACACTCTAAGTAGACAATGGAGAGGATGTGGTAGAAATGGTGGTGAGAGCTAGCTCACAGAGTACCTCGTGGGCCAAGCTTAAGTCCCATGGAACTAATCTAATGTATAAGCCAGCCCTGTACATGTGAGAAAAAACAGCCCTGTACATTTCTGTAAGTTATACCTTCCTAGGTAAAATAAAACCTGGAGTTAAGACTTCTATTTTTTTAATTCTTATGTATGTATGTATGTATGTATGTATTTTTAAGTATAGTTTGATTATGGTATTACAGTTGTCCCATTTCTCCTCATCGTTCCCCTCTACCCTGCACACCCTCTCCCACCCACATTCTCCACCTTTAGTTCATGTCCATGTGTCATAAGTTCTTTAGCTTCTACATTTCCCATACCATTCTTACCCTCCCCTGTTTAAGACTTTTAATTCCTGTTCTTTCACTTGTACACATGTGGCTTTGGGTAAGCCATACAACCTCTCTTAGCCTTAGTTTTGTCATCTCTTAGTTTTCTCATCTGGAGGATGGGGGGACTTATAGTACCTACTCTCCATTAGGTGGTGATGAGGATTAAATGAATTAATCCATCGGAAGCACTGAGCATGTGCCTGGCACTTAGGAAGTATGTGCTTAGAGACTTGCTATTACTATCAACCCCTTCTGAGCCCAGGCTGCACAGCTGTCATCTATATGACAATGCCACCCTATAAAATTCCTTCCTGTCACCCTGTAAGTTCTCTGAGAGAAGTGGTTGAAGACAGACTCAGCTCAGGCTGAATTCTAAAGTAAGTAGTGCCTTAGAAAAGCTCACGTGCAGATAGACACGGTAGGTCATACACACACATTCTCAGATATCAGCCTCCCTCTCTTTCCCAGGGAAACGCAGCCAGACTGGGTCTGATCCAAAAGGAGCCATTTCAAAGCACAGTCCCGTTGCTGTGTCCGGTTTCGGCCCCACTCCCCACCTCAGGAGATTCTGGTCAGGGTGGGCTGGGAGATTCCTTAGACAATCTAATAGATTAGTTTCCAGTTTAGCATAACAGCCAGACAGATTTTTGCGGTGAAGTCATCCAAGTCAATTAAAAGGCATTTTTCCCTGCTGTGAGTTCAGAAGTCCCTTTGGTTCATTCCAGCTTTCTGGGACGTTTCATAATAGGTTCCACCCTGGGTTAATTAATAACCCTTGATTCCTACTGAAATGCAAAGGCTGAAATCCTGTGTGTAAGCACATCCGGGCTGGGCTGCTGGCAGGGCTGGGATGGACTGCGGGGCTCCACTCATTAGGGAGTGGGCCAGATCCCAAATGGTGGGGATGACAGCAGAGCTGGCAGCAAACATAAAGAATGGCCAAGCAAAGGCTGAAGGTCAGAGCTGGAGAAGCAGTATGAGGAGGTCAGGAGTGGGCACAGGAGGGAGATCAGAAGCAGTCAAAGGAATCACAAGGCCAGAGAGGAGGGAGGTTGGGAGTAAGCTGAAACGAGGGATGTGAACTGGATCAGGGCAAGTGGCCAGGCCTCAGGTGCTACGTAAGATGTGGTTGACAGTGGCTTGCTTTTACATGATGGCAGCTCAGACACACCAGGTGGGTCTGGTTCCATCCTATCTGTTTTAAGGAAAGTGGGTCAGCACTTCTCAAATACAAGTTACAGGTATGAGAATGAAGCTTAAAGGGCCAAGAACACAGCAGCAAGAACATATATGCGTTCACTTAGCAGTTATGAAGGCTTTTCCCTGAACCTCACTGCCAAGCATAACATTCAAGGATAAGTTGCCTTTTCACCTAATCCAGAGCTGTTTCCCAGCCTCCAGTCTCCTGCTTCCATTCCTACCTGGGCCATTTTCTAAAACCACTATCAGCATGTGCATCTTAAAAATGAAAATATTATCACATGACTCTGTGGCTTAAAAAGTGAAATAAGCATGTCCCCACGGCCTCTGGGACACGAGTTCTAGCTGCATGCCTTGCTACATAGTGCCCACCCTGAGTACACTGTTCTCTGCTTTTCCAGCATCGTCTCCCACCACCCCTTCTCATGCACCATATACTCTGGTCATTTTCCCCACAGGTAACAAGCTGAGATTTAAAACACAATCTTTGGCTGAGAGGTCTGATGCGCATGTCTGCTCCTTTCTCAGCCCGACACAGCTAATTCTCTCTCCCCACATCCCCGTTTAGCATCAGCTTCTCTGGGAAGCCTTTCCTAAGAACATTCCAAGGCAAGGCTGATGACCCCTCTTCTGTGCTCCACTATACTTCAGACACATCTCTACAACAGGCCTCCCCACAGTGGATCACAGTGACCACCCAATGTCTCTCCATCCACCCAAGGAGAACACTTTGAATGTGGAGGGCTGTGTCATTAAGGCCAAGTACATAGCAGGTGCTCAATAAGTGTTTCTGGAACAAAGAAGCAAGACAGTTTTGTATCTTTTTATTGCATATTCCTCAAGAATTAAAGAGTTTATTGAGTTTTCCTTTAGAATTTCCACTTAATTTCCATTGGTGTCTTGTTTATTTGATACTAATGGGGGCAGGGCAGAGGTTGATGTAGTGGGGTGGCAGTTAGAAAGGGTGGATTACCACACATAATAGACAGAGGCTAAGGAACTATGAGCTGGACTTTCCAGTACAAGAAGATGGACTTGCTTTCGTTCCCAATGCTCCTGTCTTCTCACCACAGATTAAGGTGCTAACAGGTGGCACAGCCACACCAGGGAGGATGGCCCCAAAGGATCATCTGCCAAAGCAGTCCCGTTGCACTCAGAATCAGCAAGGCTCATCCAACCACGGTCTCCATGCCCTCCATGCCAACATGGCCCTCACTGTTCAGCACCCTCCTTTGGCTATCAGCTGTTGCTCAGCATTCCATCCTAGCCCAGCCCCCTCCCCAAAGAAGAAAGCCTCTTGCAGGTAAATGAGGAAAACATGGACTTCATGACCAGAGCATTAGATTAATTTGTTTGCTATTAAAACCACCAGAAGGGACTAATGGCTTCTTCAAAGAGGAAGACAAAAGGCAACATTGGCAGGTGGGGAAATGTAGCGGGAAAAACAATGCCACGGGAGACGGGAGCCTGGGTACTCCACACTTTGGACTCCAACAGTAATTTGATGTGTTTGCCTGGTCTAGTCACTTCCCCTCCCTGAGCCTCTGAGCTGTTAAACAAGGAGGTTGGATTAGATCAGCAGTCCCCAACCTTTTTGGTACCAGGGTCCGGTTTTGTGGAAGACAATTTTTCCATGGACCAAGGTGGGGGATAGGGTTTCTGGATGATTCAAGTGCATTACATTGAAGCTCACCCCCCACCCCACCCTGCTGTGTGGCCCAGTTCCTAACAGGCCCGGACTGGTACCAGTCCATGGGCCAAAGGTTGGGGACTCTTGGATTAGATAACCTTCAAGGCCCTGTTCTGGCTCCGTTCTTCTGTGACTGTACCACATCATCCATTCACTCACGCATTCACTCAGAAACAGTGAACACCTTGACCAGAACCTGCACTGTCTGCTAGTGAAGAAAAGTTAGAAGTTTACACCAAGTGCCAATGACTGTTATATGTCAATGGGAAATATGACTGGACATGTGTTAGTAAAAAATACATATTAAAATATACCACAAACTTTTGATATTTCTTATCTTCCCAACTATACAGCAAATTTCTTTAGAATGTGGATTATATCTTTTTCATTTCTGAATAATCCCAGAGACTGACACCTAGAAACTACTTAAGGTAAGTGTGTTCAAGAATGTGAAGGTTATCTTAAAAATAGCTCTAACACTTATTGTGTACATTCTAATTTCTAGTATCTGTGTTGAGTGTTTTAAATGTAGTATTTTCTTTCAATCTCATAATGCTATAGGTATATATTATTATTGTTGGGTTGGCCAAAAAGTCTGTTATGCTTTTTCTGTAAAAAGAAGACACGTTTTTCATTTTCACTGATAACTTTATTGATTTGAATATTTTGAGTATGTTGGCTATCTCATGCTATTGGCTTCCAGTGGGTAGAGGCCAAGGGTGCTGCTAAACCTCTTCCAATGCATAGCAGAGCCCCACAACAAATAATTATTTGGCTAAAATGTCAGTAGTACCAAGAAACTTTGCAAACCACTTTTGACATTTTTGATCAGTCACAGCACCTTCTCCACAGGCTGCGTGAATCTTTTTTGTGTGTTTCAGTTGCACTTTTACCTTTCTTGAAATAATAAAGCCTAATATGCCAAAATGTTGTGTATTTTCTTCCATCTTCAATATTAAAATGGCTGCACCAAAATTCACCAATTCTGATGTTTTTAAATGCACACTGATATGACAGCTGTCACAATACAACCTAAGAAAATTGTTTCAAATGAAGTTAAAGACGACTAATCACTACTAGAGCCATTGTGCAGAAAAAACGAATGGACTTTTTTTAGCCAACCCAATACTATTATCGTTTTAATTCTACCTATGAAGAAACTGAGGCACAGAGAAGTGAAATGACTCAGGAAGTGGCAGAGCCAAGATTCAAATCTCAGTGGTCTGGCTCCAGAGTCTGAGCTATCACACTATTCATGTAGTCCGAGGACATACAGTTACACCTAAAGACAAACAGCGAGTATTTACTCTTGGGGGGAACAGAACAAACAGCATTGTGAACAGGGGGCTAGCAGCAATGTGCCAGAAACATTAAATGCTGAGTAAGAGTCATTCAGAAGAGCCTTTTGCTAAAAGAACGTCTCCTAAGAATTTGTAATTTTTCAGTAGATCAAAAGAGCAGAGTGACATAGAAGAAGACAGTGGAATTATGGGTTCAAGCACCCTAAGGAAGAGGGAAGAGGCAAAAGCTCGATATAAATTCAAGGCCAACATACACACGGATGGATCTACTTGGTTAAGAACCGGACATCTGGAATCAGCTGAACCTGCGTTCAAATTCCAGCTTCCCCACATTCTTCCTTGTTGTAGGACTCTGCCTGGGCAATTTATTTAAGCTCTCTGAGCCTCAGTTTCCTCCACAATAGGCATACTGTGTGCGTGAATTGAGTTAATGCATAGGAATCACTTGACACGGCACCTAGCATGCAGTAAATGATCAATAAAAGTTTCCTACCACCACCATTGCTATTGTTTCTCCATTTCTCTATTGTCTTCTTGAAGTAGTGAGCCTAAAAATAGATCCAGGATAGTGATAAACCTCCATTAATCAATGCCAGGTTGGGAGAAACACTTGCTCTTCTAATGAGTTATGTTTCAGCTAATCTACCCTAGTGGCCCACCTGCTTCTTTTATTTCCCCAGCTGGTTCTTAGATTTGAAAAGAAAAAGGCTTCCATGGAGACCTGCACGCTTTTAAAAATAATACAAAACAGAACGTCTGAGGTCAGGGTAAGCCAAGCCAAACAAATAAATCTTGCAGGATTGTGTTAACAAAACAAGGCTTAGTGGATCAGAGCGGGTAGAGTTCTGTCGGACTCAGCCCTGCAGAGAAACGCCAGGCTCTGGTGAATTTCAAACACAAGGAGGTCACATAGAAAGATCGAGTTATGGAGCACTTCAGAGTTCAGCATCAATGCTTGGGCTGTATCCAGGACAGCATTCTGCACAGGATGGACTCCAGAACCACGGGTCACAGAGAGTCCTAGGAATCTAGATCAGAAGACTCTTATAGATCATCTACACAACCTCAACAGAGGTAATTTGGCAAAGTCTATCAGAATTACAAATGTCCTGGGAGGTAGACTCTGAGAAGGACATTAGGGAGTGCTCTGGGGAAAGGGAAGGAAGCAGCGGGAGAGGTCGGGCTGCACTGCCGTCTCAGTGGAGGCCTCTGCCAGCTCGAGAAGGAGCTCTGAAGCTTGGATGGGCCCTTCACAATTGTCCCAGATTGGGGTCAAGGGGCTAGATCTCTGTACCCTGTGCCAGCCAGTCATTGAATATAGCTTCCCCCAGGAAAGAAGTGTGACCTTGGGCAAGGCAGCTCTCCTCACCTGAGTGAGCTTCTTCTGAAAGCAGGCTGCCCGCAGAGGGCTGCCTTCTGGGGGGACTACTGCAGCTGGGGGAGAAGCTCTTCATTCCTCAAAGTGTGTTACAAAACTCACTACCTACAATACTTTTGGGACCACTTGCTGTATTTCTAGGAGAGACGCTTATGGTGGTTCAGCCCACATGCAGATAAAACCTGGGACCAAATCCCTCCTTTGTCACTCATTTCAAGCAGGGTGTTTAACCTTTCTGAGCCTCAATTTTGTCACCTGTCAAGTGGGGAGAGTCATAGTACCAACCTCAAGGAGGCTGAAATAAGAGCACGTATGCAAAGTGATTTACCCAATGCATTTGTTTTTTGCTCTTGATGTCTGCAACAATGGCAGAAAAATGTAGTAGATAAGAGAGGGGCTCTGAAGTCAGACTGCCTGGGTTTATAAAAAGGCTTCTGCCAGTTCTATGTCGGCAACCTTGGGAAATTCACGTATTTCCTCGGAGCCTCAGTTTCTGTAGGATGAAGGTAATGCCAGTGCCTATAACAACAATAAAAACTATTAAGCCTTATTTTGTAAGTACAGACAAACCTCGGTTCTCAAACATTTCCCATCTCGAACAAGTCAGTTCTCAACCAAGTTGTTCACTGAAAAAATGTCTCAGTTGTCGAACAAAACTTTGGTTTTGGACCTGCCAACACTTCACGCTGATACAGTGGAACTTTGGTTCTCAAACCTAATTTGTTCAATTTGGAATTGAAGAGGTAGAAAAAGAGGGAATGAAAGACATTCCTATTTCACTAATCAAGGAAATGCTTGGGAAATGGGGAGAAACTCAAAGTTTTATTGAGAAATATCACCCTGACAAAGAAGTAGCAAACTGTGTCATAAGCTTGTTCAATGACAATGCAGTATTTCACTTCAGGCAAGTGTTAAAATGCAGGCAAAAACAAACATCACTGGATAGGTTTTTAGTGAAGCAGAGGCCCAGTGAGCTTAAGGCAAGTTCTAGCGGAGCAAAGAGACAAAAGAGAGAAAGAACTCCACAAGAACAGCTACCTGTCATGTTTATGGAAGGCAACTCCCCTTCCCAACAACAACACCCGCCCATCCCACCTCCTCATATTCAGTCATCAATAGATCTCAACACTACAGGTAAGTTCTAGTGTGTACATAAATTTTCAGTTTTTACCATACATTTTATTTCCGTTTTGTTAAATTTTCATTTGCATTTCATGTCCTTTTTGTTGTTAAAGTATTTATAGATTAAACAGTATATTAGACAGGTATTGTACATAAGAAATGTTAAAACAGGAAATCATTTGGGGGTCTGAAATGGATTAATTCAATTTACATTATTTCTAATGAAAAAAAAAATGATTCTGTTTTCAAAGAAATCGCTTCTCAAACAGCTTTCTAGAATGAATCAAGTTTGAGAACCGAGGTTCCATTGTACTCAACAGATGACAGCTGTTACTATTTTCGACCACTCATTCAGGGGGTGGATATCTGCAAAGAGTAGACCTGGTCCTATCAGAAACTTCTCTTTTTCTGGACTACCTAACTCCAGATCCTCACAATGACCTTCTTGCTCATAGATGACCATCTTCTCACTCGAATCACTGTCTGCAGAAGGCATTCCAGGTTGCGGTTACCCCTTACAGTGTGACACTCAGCTGGGTCTCTCACTAGAGTCTGACCAGCACAGTGTGTGAGTGTGTGCATGCGTGTGGGTGCATACCATCACCTTCCTGTATTCCAAATGCTGTACTTTGATTATGTAACCTGCAGTGGCATCACATTTGGGTGTATTAACAACCATAACCATAGATTATTAAGCACTCAATCTGTGTGTCAGAAACTATGCTAAGCATAATACATATACTAACTCATTGAATCTACCTGATAACTCTAGGGGGTAGAAATTATACATTTTTTAAGATTTTATTTATTTATTTAAAATGATTATTCTCACTTTGTAGATAAGAAAACAGAAGCTTAGAGATATTATATGCATAAGTGGAAGGTCAACACAACTAAAATACGGTGGAGCTCAGATTCTATCTCTAGTTACCTTACTCTGGAGCCACGATCTTAACTGTAAATAGAGTCTACACCACACTACCTCCCACAAATATTAAGGAATTACTCAACTCAAATCTTAGGTATTTTTTTAATATGATTTTAACAGACTAAGGCTTCCCAATCCTGCTCCTCTTCAGCTAAATTTTTAAATAGCACCTTATAGCATAACCTCATCCAATTTGATTGCATCAAATTTAATCCAGTGTATTCTCTCTCCCATTCAGCTTCAAGTCATTGGCAAATGTAATTTGATAAATTGCTGCTGAGAAGGAGGAGTGGAGCAAAGCCAAGGGCAGAGCTCTTTAGCAAGTCGTTAGACAAATTTCTCTCAAGGTGTATTTCTACCAAGCAGTCATTTCCTAATGGGGGTAATGTTTGACCTGTTACCATTCCACCAAACTGAATGAACATCCAACCTCCATTTCTCTAGCTTATTGATGATTATTTCTTGAAATACTGTGTAGTGTTTAGGGTTAGTATCTACAGCCAGATTCATTAATTCATTCTAAGAAAGGTTGCCCCAGGAAGAATTGTGGATGGCAGGCAAATGGGTATAAGAAAAATATATATATGAGTATATGATGATCTTGAGTGTTAAAAATATTTAAGGGGGAAGAATACCACTTTTGCTTCCAGGAGATATTTAAGTTGAGGAAATATATAGTTTGAGGGTAAAAGATTAACAGAACTCCACCCAACAGCCTTCCCTGGGATCAACACACATCTATCTAACCTCATCTTAACCCAGTATCTCGCAAGGACAGGGCTCGAAGGGAACCACTGGCATTCGTGCAGAGGAGGACCCGTAGAAGGACTTTTGCCTTTCTCTCCATGTGCTGGAACAAGGCACTGTTGTTCATTATGCTTTAGCACCTGTAGTAACACCAAGGAAAGACTGACCATGGTAATTTTGGCCCTTTTTGTTAGACAAGAATGAAACCCAAGGCCTGTCTCATTAGCCCTGGTCCACTAGTCATGCAGAACTGTGAGCCTACTTGATATTAATCCATTCATCAACCTCATCACTAGTCCCACAGAGGGGGGACTTGTACCCTTTGCCTCAAATATAAACAGAGGAGAGCTGGACACGCCAAGCACCCTGGCCAGAACCCCTCACACCCCACGAGGACACCGCTGTGAGGCCCTGCAGAGCCAGCAGGGCATACTGGGTAATGGAATGCAACACTATGCAGTTCCCCCACTGGCCTCCTCAGGGTGTCTTGATTTCTGGCTCTGCAAGAGCTGAGGCAAGCAGTTTTTGAAATGGGGGGAAAAGGGTGGAGAGAAGGGGCGGAGGCTTTCTCTAGGCCAACCACAACTAACTCATTCACTCTGTCCAGCAAAACCCAGACAGTGCAATTATCTGGTTAATTTGGCCTTTAGTTGGGAGACAGACTTCCAAAATGTGAGGCCAGCTCAGACTAAACAGTGGCTTCCATCCTGAGACTTCTCCCAAGCGCTAGAGGATGCATATGAGATTCCTGGGGGTTGCTTATGTGACCCACCCATTGATCCAGATGGAAAAAAGACAAACAATTCATATTCTAAGATGGGGTTTAGGAAGGCATGTCTTCCAAGGAAAAATGTCCAGATTATCTGCTAATTGGTCTCCTGGCTAATTTGTCTGCTGGCTTCCAAGGAGGGGAATGGCTGGAAGTCAGGAGAAGTCTAAATTAGCCTATGTTTTTCAGTGTGACTGTAGCCCTCACAGACTGGCCAAGTGTCCCCAGGGCCCCAGGATGAGTTATTCTTAGGGCAATTTCCTTGGATGCTCCTGCTCATAGGTGTTGTGCCCATAAGTTGGGCCAGGGAGGCAATGACATAAAAGGGTAAAATTAAAACATGCCTTTGGGGTTTTCACAAATGGAATGAGACAAGGCTAACTAAGCTGACAACAGAGCATTTACCAGATGGTTTATGGAAAACTCAGATTTTTGAAGGGAGATTAAAGAGCAGGGATTTATCTCCCTTGGAAACTGACAAACAGCCTAGAATATGTGAAATCTATAAGTTATTATTCAGCAAATATTTGCTTCAGTTCTAGTATGTGCCAGGCCCTGTGCTACATAGAGTGAGAGCTAAACAGCAACGCCCCCTACTCTCACGCAAATAATACCACATCCAAATATGTGGTTAAAACTCAGGTAAGGGCCAGGAAGGAACAGCTGGAGTGCTATGAAAGGGAAAACTCAGGTAACGGCCAGGAACGTAGAGCTGGGTTTACCTGATTGAGATTGGGGTGTGAGGGCTCAGAGAAGGAGTCTTTGAGGAAGGGTTTTTAAAGTTAATACTTTTAAGAATCTAATTTGCCTTTTAAGAACAATCCCTCTGGCTTTAGTACAAAATATAAGTTGGAAGTGTGTGAAAAGATGGAGTTGGAGGCTGTTGACTAGGAAGATTGTGGATGAGAGTTGATGATGCTGGTTCAACCAAGGATCTAGGCAATGGGGATGGAGAGAAGTGGACAGACTAGGAAGATATGCTACATGGAGTCAACAGGATCTGGTAACTGAATGGGCACAGTGGCAGAAGGAGAGGGAGGAATCCAGAAGACTGTGAGGTTTCTAGGTAAGGTGGGAGGTAGATAGTGGCACTCTTTGCTGAGAGAGGAAACTTGGGACAATGAGTAGGTCAGGGTCAGGGGAACATGATGTGTCCTGCTTTGGAGTCAACCGACCTGGACTTTCCACCATTCCATACCCTGTCCTTCTGGCCTCTTTACCTTGGCTCATACTGCTGCCATCGCATATACTCTTCATGTTGCCTCCACTTGTTGACAGCATATCCATCCTTCAAGATCCACTTCAAATACCACCCTCTCCTTAAAGCCATTTGACTCCCTCAATTAATGTGGCCTCTGCTGCCCATAGTGGTAAGTTTGGACCTCTCTCTCCTGGATTCCACCTGTGTGGAGGTTCTGTGAAGACTTACCTTGCCAGCTTTTCTAGACCACAAGCTTTTTGGGACAGAGCCTCTGCTTCTATATCCTCATTCCCCACATTAACTAGCTAGCATACAAGATGTTTGACAAATATTTGTTAAGTGAACAAAAATAACTTGCTCTTTGCCATGGAAGGAAAACCAGTAGACATTGGACAGACTTGAAAGCCACAGGATCACATTGAAATGCAAGCTGTAGGTGTTTTAATTGAAGCCAACTCAAATTTGATGCTCAGAAAGGCTTTCTGTTCCTCCAACACAGCAAACTCAAAGAGCTCTGAAAAAGTCCACCCTTCCACTTTTTTATTGCACTTTTCTGAGTTTACCATATAGCAGGGACCTTTCCTATCTTATTAACTATTTGTCTATGATGATGATGATGATGATGATGATGATGATGATGATAAAAGGGTAACACTTACTAGGTGTTGGTATGTGCTGGGCACTGTTCTAAGTATTTTTCGTGGACTAACTCAATTGATCCTCACAGCTACCCCATTGGGTTGATGCTCCTCATCACCCAATTGTGCACACAAAGAAAATGAGCTGCAGAGAGCTCAAGTATTACTCCATCAAAGCCACAGTTAGTTGGGATTTCAACCTAGAATCTGGCTCCACAGCCCATGTTCTGACATGCTAAAGCCAAGCACTGGGTAGGTCCCCAACAAGCATCCACTGATTGAATGGGAGAAGCCCTGGATCTGGAACCATATTCTGCCCCTGACTTCCTATGTAGCCTCAGGTGAGTCGTGTTTCTTTTCCCCATAAAATGAGGGAACTGGATGTTGATATTAATGTTAACAATCAGAGCCAACATTCATGATTCTAATCTTTGAAGTTCTAAATAATTTAATCCTAACAATGACACAAAACAGTAATATAAGAGAAAGATGATACAAAGAGATAAAGTCACCTGCCCAATACCCAAAAAATGAGGGAGCCAGGATTCAAACCCACCATGCTCCCAGCCCAAGCAGTTCCATGCATGGGACACCATGGCAGGCGTGTGGGGAGGTGGAATAATGGAGCAGATGGGCTTTGGGGCTCCCCACACCCATGTCCATCAGAGAAGCTCTACTTGTCTCTACTTTGTAGAATGAGCTCCTACTTGAGATCACCTTTGAAGGAAGATTCTGCTGCTAACACAAAAAGGTTGAAAACCATTGGACTAAATAATTCTGGAATTTAATGAGACTCCCAATATAAGCCAGAATTTTTCTGGTAATCTTGGCTCACTATAACCACATAGATTGGGGATCAAGGTTGCTCCTGGGGATGGTGCCAGCTAGAAAAGTTTAGGGCGATAGTGCTAAAGACTGCTCCAACCTACCTGCTCCACTCGGATCTCAATCTCTCCATTCACCTTCTTTGCATGGAAATACTTGGCCCTGTGAAGGAAAGGAAGAAATCTCTGAGTAAGGATGCAGACTGCTTTTCTCTTTTCTCCCTTCTCCCAAAGGTCTTATTACCCCCTGAGGTGCATATCCAGACCCTTTCTCTACCAAACTGCTCTCACCTCCCACCATGGCTGCTTCATTCCTCACCATTTATACGTATCATGTGGGAGAGGGGGAAGAGCACTGGATGGGAGGACAGCAGACTCAGGTTCTCGTTTCACCAAGTTGCTTGACGTTCCTGAGTCTGTTTTATCCTCTCTGAAAGAATGGAATTCATACTTGCATGATATATATCTAAGGGTTATTTTAAGGATCAAAGGATATAAAGGACGCTACATAAATAAATAGTGCAGAATTATTGAGTTACACCCCATAAACTTCATAAAGGACTTACTGAATTAAATTAATCTATCCATCTACTCATTTCTCTATTTGTCCATCTGTCCTGTAAAGTAGACCTTACTTGTTCCTTTGTGCTTCCATCCGTCCATCCATTCACCCATCAACCAACCATCCATCCATCCATCCATCCTTCCACCATCTTTCCTCTACACCCCTGCTTCTGTTTTCCTATTATCAATAAATGACATCCCATCTGCTCATTACTCAAGGCAGAAACATGGACATCATTCTTCTTACCTCTTTCTCTCTCCCTATCCCCATTGATTCTACATTCTAATTATTTCTCAAGTCCACCCACTTGCCCACTTTTCTTTAAAAGCACCCTAGTCTTGGCCTCCTTCAACTCTCTTCTCATATAGATCCCCTTGTCACGCTCTACTTTTCTTTCATAGCACTTTATACAATTGCAATGAGTAACTGTGTTTAATATGTGTGTCCAACTACACTACTGCACAGTTCCTTGAGGTCAGGAACAATCAACCTTATTCATCATTCTATTCCCATTAGCTACTAGCATGCTTTACATGCAGTATGAGCTCAATTAATGCCCGTTGGAAGAGTGAATGATGAAAGAGATAGATTCTTTTTAAAAAAACACTTGTTTGCTGTGCTATAGGCTTTAACCTATGGGTCTTTCTTATTTAATGCTTACAACCACCATGAGGCAGGCGTTTTTATTTCCTATAGACAAGGACACTGAAACCCAAAGAGAAAAAATACTTTGCCTAAGTGGTTTGAGTCCTGTCCTTCTAATTCCATACCTATGTTTTTGCTCACCCCTGAAAAATGGCAGTGAATGTTAGGCTGCTCCTGGGTTTAGATGTCCTCCTACAAAGCAAAAGTAGCAAAAGTTTCCATTTGCTTTTTTAAATTGTTGATGAAATGAATAGTTCTTAGTCACTTGCTACAATCTGAACACTATGTTAATAAGCATTTCCATAAACCTTTCCTGGGGCAGAGACAGTTCTTTGATCCCAATACCCATTTTCTTCTTTTCCCACAGTAAGAGAGTTTACAGATTGATACACAGAAATATGTACACCCCAACTCTCCATTCAGCTAGGTATGTATGGACATGAGATTGAGTTCTAAAGAATAACTTGTTATCATGATATCCAAGAATATTCTTAGCTTCTTCTTCCATTCTTTTCCCTGGAACAGCAATGTTGCCATATTTTTTTTTTCATCCTTTCATTTGCTAAGGAAAGAATTCTTTCTACAAATTCTCTGACCCAGCTTCAGTCTGTCTGCTTCCAAAGTCTGTCTACACTTACCTGATGCCAGTGGAGTTCCTCTCTTTCCAATACTACCTGCATCACTGACCAACAGCTCTAATATTAACACCCCTTTTTCCTACAATGTTCATAGGCTTAGATGTCAACAAGGCAGGATTTTAGTGGGACAGGAGCTGCTGGTGTGAACTGAAAACAAGATTTTGTGTTTTATTTCTCCCAGGATGGTCTTAGACAAAATGTGTGTAAACTCAGACTCATGCAAAGGGAACTTTTTCACGTAATCTGTGGATTTTATCACAAATCCTCAAAACGTAGTGTCAGCAAACTCCAGACACTGGGATAAGCCCATCCCTAATGTTTTGTAGGACCTGGGGCAAAAGAATAAATGGAGGTATATATCTCACTTAAAAATGTTATCTAAAACTAGCAAACATTTAAATAAAACACATATGTCTTCCCTCCTCAATACATGCAATTTCATAATTTTCTAGAAGGGTCATAATTTAGGCTTCTCAGAATTCTTGGATTTCTACTAGAACATGGCAATGTGGGAATTGTCGTCTCTCGGTTCCCATCGACATCCTGATTCCCCTTTCACCCTCCTCTATGTCCTGTGGGTGATGGGGCTTCCTGTGCGGGCTCGTGGATGGCCCAGGCCTCATGGCCCATCTTTGTCTCCTTGCCCGTGGCCCCATCGATAGTTGTCCCTTGGCCATGCCATCAGAGGATGGACCAGAGAATTGGCCTATACAGGCCCTAGATTTAGGCCTGGTCCCTTTGGGTAGGGAATCCTAGGGTGCATGGTCCTAAGGGTGCAATTTGCAGGGCCCTCCTCTGCTGTCAGGAAGGGATTAGCTGGTAAGGGTCACAGCAGGACTTAGGTCAAGAGGTCCTCTAGTTTGGGTTTAATAGAAGTACTGGGTGAGCCTGGGACCTCAGGATGGTAACTCATGAATGCAGTCACTGCTATACTGGAAGAAGCATGGATTTGGAATCGCACAGGCTTGGGCAAAATCTTAGCTCTACTACTCATTCCTCACCACATGTTCTAAGACAAGGTACTTAACCCTTCTAGGTCCTAGTTTCCTCATCTGTCAAGTGGTGATAACATCTACCAGCCAAGGCTGTGGTGAGAAATCCACTTGATCTTTTATGTCACAGGGCAGTGGAGTGGAGTGGACTCAGGGATGGCCTGCCTAGATGCAATCCCAGCTCAATTACTCACTCGCTTTGTAACAGGGGTTACTCGCTCAACCTCCATGTGCCTCAGTTTCCGTATCTGGGAAGTAGAGATAATCCTAGTAGCTCTCACACAGGGTAGTAGTGAGGATTAAGCAAGACAAGACGGCGAGAGCACTCAGAACAGCTCCTGGCACATAGTAAGCTCTAAAGCATACAGCCCAGAGCCTGAAAAGGAATCCGCAAGAACAACGAAGAACTATCGAGTGTTTACTCTGTGCCTGTGGGTGCCGTGTGGTCTTACCCTAACGGAGGTTACAAAGCAGAATTACTATTCACCTCACTTTGATTTGTCCCATTAGTGCAATAAGTGATGGAGGACGATGAAAATAATAAATAGATGGCCTTGATATATAAGGCCTCAAGCCCCTTCACGTCCTTCCTTGTATTTGACCCTAATGTCAACCCTATAAGGTGGTCAGGCAGGAACAGTCTCCACATGGCCCAGTTGGAGAAGTCCCTGTTCCAAGTCCCGTAACATCTCTAAGTGGCAACAATGAATGACACCTTAGGTGTTAAAAAATTTGGGGGATTCGGTCCAGACCCTGTGGGTCCTTTGTGATCTGGACCCTGCTGACCTACAGCCCATTTCTCCTCCACTTTTCTGCCCACCACACAGACACACTTGACTTTCTGCTATGCCTTAAACACGTCCCATGCTTTCATGCCTGTGAGCCTTCCCACATGTGTTCTCCCTGACCAGGATGGCTCTCTGCTCTTCTCTGCATGGCTGCCTCTTCCTATCAAGTTTTCCTTGAAAGCAACCCCCCTCCTCCAGCGAGGATGGTTAGGTATCCCTCCTCTGGGTTCCCACAGAGTTCTGTACTCAACCCCTATAATACATATCATCCTGTGTTGTAATTACATATTGTTTGTCTACGCCCTCCCCCACACGCTTAGTCTGTGAGAGCCTGGAAACCCGAAACTGTGTCTCAACGCTCACTGAATCTCCAGTATCCGGCACAAAGTGCCAGGGCACAAGGCACATGTTTAACAAATGTTTGCTGACTGGGTAAATGAATAATGTCTTCCAGGGATAGGGTATCCAGTCCTCGAGACACGTTACCACCATCTACTGGTACACTGCTGTAATACACTTAGGAATCCACACCAAGATGTGGGGTCAGATTGTGCTGTGTCCAACCTGCTCAACTGGAAGCCCTCGACTTGATTCTAACCTGGAACCCGGAGCACTTTGTACTACGCGAACACCACCCAAGTCGCTCCGGCCTTCAAAGGCCTCACCTTCCCAGGAGAAACACTTGTTTTGCCCATCTCTGGGGTTTTTACTGCAGGGCCTGGCAGACAGACGCAAGGCTGAAGCTGAGGGTCAGGCGGTCCATCCCCCGGCCTGGCCGGGAGTCAGAAGTCTGTCTCCTGACAGGCCACACAGACTGCTGCCTCCTTGCCGGGGGCTCATTCAGGCTTGAGCTGCCTCTGAACAGTTCTGTCTGGCAGCAGGAAAGGTAGGGATGGTGTGGAATTCTAGATGGCTTGGGGCTGGAGTTGCTGCCTCTGTAATTGCCTGGCCAGTTTGACCTCAGGTAAAATGGACAGCCCTGCTGTGCTGAGAACTCTGTGTCCCTAAAGCAGATCTCTTCCTGATGTCCTAATATGTTTATTCCCATAACGCACTCCCCGAATCTCCTGGCCAATCAGTCAAGTCCCTGGACTTGGGAAAGAGGTGGGGGCAGCTCTTTATTCTACCAAGCTTCCATCTCTGTGGGTGGTCTCATTTTTTATCGCCACATCAGAGGCACCAGGAAGGAGAATATTATAAAACTGGCGCTGCCTGGGGTGGGAAATCCCTATATGGGGAGGCGGGATGTGGTGTGAGAGAAAGATTTATGAGCAGCGGGTACCTAGTCTTTCTCAGCTGCAGCAGGGGCAGAAGGAAGAGGAGAATGCGCACAAACAGGATCCACCTGTGTCCAAGCAGCTCCCTTCCAATAAATCCGTCTGGGATGTAGCGTCGAGGTCTAGGCCTCCGCAGTGCCCTTCCCAGGGAGGAGAGGTCAGGAACGTTCTGTCTCAGGCACAGCCGCCTTCCCACAGGTCACCCCTGTTGGGGCAGGGGCAGGGGGCAGGGATGCAGGAATCCAGTTCCATTAAGGTATTATCATGTTTCTACTGCAACACAGCAGTTGCTCATTTGTGGCCTGGGCAGAAGCAGGGGAGATGGACCACGCAGGAGACCACTGAAGGTAGACCCACACGAGGCTTTGCCAGTTAGCAAGACAGGGAGAGTCACATGGCGGTTTGGCTGAATGGAGAAGTGGTCAAAGCAGGACCTTTGAACACAGAAGTCCAATTCAGAGATCCAATTCTAGCACCACAATTCACTCCCAGAATAGCTAACCCTCCTGGCCCCTTCCCACCACCAGAGCGGACCCTTCAATGATGGGGCAGTCTCTGCATATCTCCTTTTAACTTGAGGGCTCCAGTGGGTTAGGAAAGGGAGGGACCCTCTGAGGGTAACAGGACCCTTGCATCTGTACAAGGACCTACTAGGAGCTGAGACCTACTGGGGTCCCAAGCCACAGGATATGATAAACATCCCCTCATTGGCTTCTGATAACAATAGGGAAGGAGATTTTTGTGGATAGGTTGGGCCACAACTCACATCATCTCTTCACTCCCTCACTTTATCACTATTTACTGAGGCTTGTATGGACTGGGCATTCTACTAGGCAGGAAGGCAAAGGCTGATACAGTTTCTGCTCTTGTGGAGCTAACATGCTCTTGGAAAAGTCCTAAAACTAAGCAAGTGAAAAAGAAATGATGAGCGCTGTGAGTTAGAAGAACAGAGTGACAGAGAATACATGCAGGGAGCAGGGGGGATCTGACTTAGGTTGGCCAGGGAAGGCTTCTTTGAAGGAACTTAACACACTTTTATTGACCACCCACTATATGCCAGAGCCTGCAGGCTCTAAGGAAACAAGGATGAAGACAGCATCACCAGACACATAAATGGATATGACCACACAGGGCGTTAGCCCAACGATTCAGGTCCACCCACAGAAGGGGATCCCAGCCCAGTCCAAGAGCCAGGGGCTGCTTCCCTAGTGAGTGACCAGTTCAGTCATCAATCCATCCCGTATATGGTACCTACTCTTTGCCAGGGCCAAGGGCTTCGAAGTTGAACATGGGAGGGCCTGAATGCATGTGTATGCATGAGAACAAAGAAGGAGAAATGACTGAGGTAGACACTGTGGGCACATGGGGAGGGTGATGAATTTTCCTGGGGCATATCCCTAAATGGGCAGGGAAAATGAGCAACAGGCATGGAGCGGAAGGTCCAGATTTGAGTTGGCAGCTCTGGCACTGGCTGCATGATTTTGGACAAGCCTCTACTTCCTCATCTGTAGAATGGGGACAGGAAAATCTACTCACAGGGTTGTCATGAAGATTACATGAGGATGCAGCCTGGAAGGCCTGCTAGCCTGTGTGCTGCTCACCTGTGGGCTATCAGGGTGGGACTTTCCCCCTCCAGGTAAAGGGGTGCGCGGGCACTGCCAGCAACAGAGACAGACCCAGGTCCTATTCAGCTCTGCTATCTATTTCCTAGTGCTGCCTCAGACGAAGTCAACTGTCTCGAGTCACAGTTTCATCAGTAAAAATAAGAACATTACTAAGTCTGCCACAGGGCCCCCATGAATGACATCCCTGACACATGGCAGGTGTTAATGTTCATCTCTTTCCCTCCTATCCTTCAATAGCATAGGTAGAGGGCTGAGGTCAGTTGGGTATGTCCTTGGGGAAGAGACGAGTCATTTTCTCTCTCCAAGAGGAAGAAGGTGGCAGTATCTTCCTTACTCTGAACAGATCTCCTGCTTCATGTCTAGCATGATGGAAACCTGCATGGACGCTCCCTGGCATAGGCCTTTAGGGGAAACAAGGTCATCAGTCACCCACTTACTGTGACTGCAGAGATGGGCTAGAAGGTCATCTCCCAGCCCCTACCCCTCTCCTCTCCAATGACACAACACCAGGTCTCCCTCATATACCTGAAAGTCCGCAACTTTCATTCCACCAACAGGGTTAACATTTAGAAGGCTAAACTGTTCCCTCAGCAAACATTTACTGAACTACTAAGAACCCAACCAGAGGAAGTTCCCATGGGAAAGGTAATACACTAGGTAATTCATACCAAGGTGCAAGTGACTAATACACAATCATTCCAGAAAAGGGGTATGGATGGTACATAGAGGATGAGAAGATGAGGCCCCTGAGAATACTTAGTGCACAGGAGAAGACTGAGAAGACTTATCTTCCCTCCTTCCTCCTTCTTCCCTCCCTCTACTTCTCCATCCATCCACTTCTCTATATATTCACACATCCTTCCATCCATCCCCTTATCCATTCATCCATCCATCCATCCATCCCCCATCCATCCATCCATCCATCCATCCATGGTCTACTATGTGCTCAGCACTGTGCCAGTCCCTAGGAACTGCCCTGAACAAAACAGCCTCTCTGCTGTCCTGGAACCTACGGTCTAGTCAGGAGACAGGCCCAGAGAGGAGCTAGAATGCCTATTTGCCCTGACCCTTGTCTTTGTCAGAAGTTGCCAACTGGCAAACCTCATGGAGTCCAAAGTCCTATTTTATTAGACTTAAATTATATATTTCCATTTTGAAATAGAAACTTCACATAAAAAATTCAGACTCCTGGCTTCCTTTGAAAATCAACAACGGCACCATCAGGCCCTTATTCCCACATGGTAGAAATCTGCTGAGTGGACCCCAGCTGTTGCTTTCAAAGGGGACATCAATTCTCATGTCCAACACAGTCCCCACTGCTCCCTGTCATCTCAATGAAGCTGAAACCAAGGGGCAGATACATTTTTCATAGAGCTTGTGCTGCTGTTTTCCTGATAGCAAGGAAACATTTCTCTGTGCCTATCCCTTTTCCTACCACCTGTCCCTTCACTCACCGACTGGCTTGTATCCTGTGAGCAGCTGCACAGGCAACCCCTAATTTAACTAATTCCATTCTGAAGATGGCAATTAGCTTGGTGCAAATCTTCAGGAAACACACACCCCTGCCCTTCCTGCAAACCCAAGGTGGGAGGTGAGGAAAATGGACACGGAGCACCATCCCCTCTCTTGCCATCACAGACAGCCTCCCTCCTGTTGGGGAAACACGTCCCAGGCAGGCTTCCACAGGCCCCAGGAGAAGGCACGATCTGTAATGAGGCTGGCATCTGCCCAGGGACCTGCACCCCCCAGGGCAAGGCTGTGAGCGGGCAGAGTAAAAATCTGTAGGAACAAGAACAGCTATTACCAAGAAAGCCCATGGCCTGTGAGGGACTCCTTCAAAAGAAGATCATTCAGAGCGGCTGGGTGAGAAAACCACATTTTGGAGGACCAGGAAAGACTCACAAGTTACATTTTTGAACTCCTCAGAGAAAAATCAAGGCAAGAGCAGGAAAAGTGCCTGATACACAAAGTCAGAGAGGACAAGATGAAAAGTTTCAGGCCCAAGAATCCTTTAAGGGCTTGTAGGCTGACCCTTGTATAGTCTGGCCTCCTCTGCACGACTCCTACCAAACGGCCAGCCCAGCCATGCTTAAACACCTGTACCGAATGGGAAGCTCACTTCCTCCCCAGGCAGTCCACTGGGTCTTTGGCTGACTTTCCCTTTCTGTATATTGAGCTGAAATATGTCTCCCTCTTTGTTGGCCCCATTGGTCCCAGTTCTATCGACAGGGAACCACACGAAACAAGTCCTCCACCTCGACTGTTTCTAAACTTGGCTGGCTCTATACTATTTTTAAAAATAGAGTTTCCCGGCTTCACGCTAGACATTCTGATCCAGTGGTTCTAGTGGGACATCTCACCCACTCTGACTTCTAGTAACAGCACCCCCATTGCCTTTGCACTGACAGAACCAAGCCTGTCTCTCGCACAACCTTTGGTGGGACTCTCCCCAGGACATGTTGTGGAACCGGCCAGCTTTCTTCTTCCCTGGAATTTGATTTTTGAGCAGAGAGGCACAAGGCTGGAAGGAAACAAGTGCCTTCCCCAGAGACTGTCCACAAGTCCCTGCCCACGAGATCCTGGCAGAGCCCTGGGTCCTGGCCTCTCTGAGACTCAGATCTTCATATTTTCTTTTGGTTCTATGAGCCTCCCACATATTCCAATAAATCGCCATTTTGCCTGAGTCAGCCAAAGGCTATTTCTTTTTCTCACAAACAACTCTGTCCAATACAGAAGAGGCCTGGGAGTCTGAATGCCATTCGGATGGGAGCAGTCTCTTGGGGCCGGTGATCTTGGCCCAGTGTCATTGTTTGAGGCCGAGAGGAAATGGGCTCCATCGGGATCCCACTGCATCCGTGGGGAAGGGAGAAATTAGGAAGAAACAGCATCTGTCAGATTTTTCCCTATATCCCTTTCTGCTCAGAGACATTTCCCCCAGATTTCCTAGCCCCAGTTTCAGAGGGTGAAGACTCTACCAGGGTGGGAGAGACAACTCTTCACTGTTTTCCCCTCCCTCCCCCTCTCCCTGCAGAGCTGGGGTAGGAAGCAGCGCGGGCGCCAGGCCTCTGGATTGGATGGCTCAAAGACCTCACGGAGAGAGGTCAGCACTTGAAAAATTCCTCAAGTCAAAGGGCTTGGGGCTTGGGTGCCACACAAGGCCCTCACTGTGTGCGCACATTGTCTGCCTGATAAAAGGGGCTGGGCCTGGGAAAAAGGGAGCCTGTCTCCAGGCAACAGGGCAGGCTGCTGGGGAATGCCCAGGGCCCCTCCCCACCCCCAGGCACCAGGGCCAGGCCTTGGAGGTGGGGGGAGGGACCGGGGGTGCCCAGGGTGGGAAGGATGAGCCCAGAAGTCTAGCGCCACTCCAGGTGGGGCTGCCTGGCCTGTGCTAGGCAGTAAAAGAAGTGAAGGGGATGTGACCTTAGGCCTTTTCTAGCTCCCTCTCCTGCCCGCCCCTGCATCTGCCCACAGGAAACAGACAGGGCCT
The DNA here is from genome assembly GCA_004027475.1 of Anoura caudifer. Taxonomy (NCBI): domain Eukaryota; kingdom Metazoa; phylum Chordata; class Mammalia; order Chiroptera; family Phyllostomidae; genus Anoura; species Anoura caudifer. The sequence goes on from PVKU01000530.1 coordinate 172,394, forward strand.
GTTCTTGTTCAAGGAGTTTAGGGGTAGCAAAGTGGTGGGGGGAGACATAAGGATTGTGTTCCCCAGAGCCAACTGTCTTCAACAGAGAGGTGTGTGTCTCAGCTTTGAGCCCCCCAACCAATTCCAGGAGGAGGCGACCAACTCCAGCCCACATGTCTCATCTTCAGAGGGGCATGTCTGCCAGTCTCCCAACTTCCAGATACCCCTCCTCCAGGGCTTCTGGAAAACAGCCCTCAAGCAGATCCAGCTGAACTGAGAAGCATGCCAAGTGGCTTCCTTCTGCCTGGCTCCCAATGCTATTATATTCACTAGCAATTAGTAATTGCAATTAATTGTTAATAACAGTTACCATTTCAGTGTCTGTTGTGACAGGCTAAGCCCTGTACCAGCCCCACCCATGCCACCGCTAATCTTTTCAATAACCATTCACAAAAGACACGGCATGGTCCTGCCTTATGGCTAAGGAACGTGAGGTCTGGAGGTCAGACTTGCTGAAGGTCACTAAGGGAGAGAAAGGATGGGGACCCAGGCAGTCTGCCTCCAGACCATCAGCTCTGTTTTGCTCCCTCCCTGCTGGTGACTGACAGTCCTCAGTCCTCATCAAAGGCAGGAAAAGCTGCTCTCTGAAAGCGGGGTCATTTGCAGGTCCTGGCTCGGCTCCCCAAACAGGATGCAAAGAAACCCAAAGGCCAGGCTGTCACGGGCCCGTGTTAGTAGGGCTGGGCACTGTGTCTCACTGCCACCCCCACACATGGGGGACCAGATAAAATACAGGACAGCCCATTGAATTTGAATTCCAGATAAACAACAAATAATTTTGTAGAGTCTGCACCAAATATCGTACGGGATATACTTATACTCATTGTTCATCTAAGTACTAACTGGGCATTCCATACATAGTATTATTTGCGAAATATGGCAACTCTACCCGCAAGCCACTGCTGGTGACTCCAGCTCTGAATTCAAACCCTCTGCAGGTGGCACAGTGAGAAGCAGAATGTCCTGGTCACCATGGGGCCAATTCAACTCACTGCAAGGCTTCAGGGTGGCGCTAAGACACCCTACAGTCCTCATGCCCCCGAGGTGGAGGCTGGAGCCTTTGGGTTACCAGCTGGGTGAGAAGGAGGAGGGGGACCCTCAGGGATAGCATGGATGGACCCATCAGGTAGGGGTCCTAAATTCTAGAGCAGCTGAGCATTCCGTGAGGAAGCCTCTCCCCCAGGGCAGTCTCAATCCTGGACTTGCCTGAAACGATAAGAGCTTTAGCAAGAGCATCCACTTATTCATTAAGGTAAGGTCGGAGGACACTGTGGTTAATCAAGGTGTAACCTCTTACACAGAGGTGTAAGCTCTGCCTCTCGGACCTTAGATGTCCTAGTGCAAGACTGTGTCACAGGTGAACAAACCGGACACCCTGAAAAACACCCATGAGGGAAAACAGCAAAGAGCTCTCAGTGGAGCCTCATAACCCCCCCATGAGCTCAGCGACATGTGGTGAAGGCAGTGACATTATGGCCCCCACTTTACAGATGAGGAAACTGAGGCACAAAAAAAGTGGAGCAGCTTGGCTGAGACCAAGAGCAGGTGAATGGCAGGCAGGGTTGAGATTTCAACCCCAACCTGCCACCTGAGAGCTCTGAGTTTGCTGCATTTTATCTTCTTTCCCATTTGAACTCTCTTGGGAAACTTGTCTGACATGCGTTAGGAAGTCCCATCTTTCACCTGAAAGCACAGGGGAAAGGGACAGAGAGCCCCTGTCATGCTCCCTTGGTGATTCATAAAGAGGCAAGAGTCCCAGGGCAACTTCTACAAAGGGGCCAGGCTCCAAAACTGAGCTCCCGAGGGTCTGGATGGCTCCAGGTGCCCTGTGCCCCTGGCACTTTAACATCCCAGCCACCCATGGGCTCCAGAAGGATGGGGCTGCCTGCCTTGAGATGGGACGTTGTCCTCTGAGGGGGAGGTCACCAGGATCCTGTGCTTGGCCGCTGGCTGTGACAAAGAGTCCTACCACTTTGTGCCCTCCCAGACCTCAGACACCCGCAGGTACAGGTGTGAGGGGCTCGGTGTGCCAGAGCTCTCTCTCGTGCAGTGCAGGGCCTGCGCGTGCTCAGGGCACAGTGCGAAGAGTGACAGGAGAACAGGGCTGCACAGCATGGTCTGAGCTGGATCCCACAGCCACTGGGCTCCCTTTTGATTAGGGCTCACAGCCTCAGTGTTCCTTATTTATAAAATGAGGACAGTAGTCGCACCCCTTATAGTCAGTTACTGGGAGGGCTAGAGAATCAGTGAAAGCCATCTAACACAGTGCTGGTCATGGAAAGGCACAATGTGTGTCGCATGGCAGTGATGAAGCCATGATGCCATCTTCAGAGAGCTCATGCTTACTCATCTGTGTGGTCGTTCATTTCTCAGCCAAGACCTGGGGCATCTGCCTCGTGCCAAATACTGGAGCCCTGGACAGCGGTGGGCAGGAAGCGTGGCACCATCAGAAATGCCTTATCAGAAGTCAGTCTCCTTCAAGTGCCAGACTAGCCACTTTCCTGTTCTGGTTCCTTGAGCAGGTATGTGATCTCTCTATGCTCTGCTTCCTCACCTGTGAAATGCACTCCCCACCCGCCCTGGGAAGTGCTGAGCAGGGGTCATGCTGGCAAAAGCTTAATAGACGGCTCTATGGGGAGACCTGAAAGCCCTGGTTTGTAGCATTTGCCAATTTCTGTGGTGTAAACACTCTCACCAGGGCCACCGTGACTTTCTGTTGGACTGAGTAGGAGATGAGAGAGAGAAGAGGGGGATTTAAGAATGCCACCAAGGTCACCCCACGGTTTCACTGTCATACCTTTACTCATCATTACCAATAATGCATCACACTCCAAAATCACTCATTCAATCAACAGACATTTCCTAATGATACAAGACAGCACCTAGGAGTAGGGGGGTGGGGGGTGGCGGCACGAATTCCCATGCAGTGGTATCTCTGGGTGAACCTAGAAATGCACAAGTGCGGCCTGTCTGTAGGCTGGAAGGACGGTGGTTTAGGGCGTTTCAAACCAAGAATCAATCTTCTTTTCATTTCCTCCCCAACCAATAAAATGGAAAAAAAAGAAATCATTGGGAAGGGTGGAGAATAAAAGGGAAAGTAACAATAGATCATTGTTGAAAAGGAATAGCAGACGTTCTAGGAACAAAGCCACCGGTGAGGTAAGAGAAGAAAGGAGTTCCAGAGGCCCTGGAGGGAGGGCCTTGGGGGCACAGGCTTGGCTGCTGCTATGCCCCCCTCACCCCAACACCCCCTTACCAACCCCATCCAGGCTCCTGGTTAAGAGCAATCTTTTTTTTTGTTTGTTGTTGTCATGATTCATGTTTTGATTATGAAAATCAAAGGTGGAGTTTTGATACATTCTGTGGGCGATAATAAAAAGTTTTGCCTATTTTTTAAACAATCTCAAATATCTACCTTACAGTTACTCTAGCATCCTGGAAAATCAAGAGCCAAGATTTTATAGACAGGTGAGTAGAAAGAGAAACCACTCAGCTGTGTGTACTTTATTGCTGACTCCTAAGGTAAGGTGAATCTCAGGTCCCATTACACCCATTAAAAGTCGCCCTGGTTGGACCGGGGTGGGGCAATGACAGATGCTAATTGAACACTTACCGTGCATCGAGCACCAGGGATGTAAAGAAGAATAAGACCTTGGCCTTGTTCTTGCAGAAAAGACAGCCACCGAACAGCCAATTATAACTCCATGTGATGTGGGCAGTAATGGCACAATGAGATATGTGTTAAGTTATATAGGGAGGTGGTTGTTAGCACTGATGGCAGGGTGGGGTGTGTCAGAGAAGACTTCATGGAGGAAGTGGCACCTGACCAGGCTTTTAAGGATGAAAGAAAACTGGCCAAGTGAACAAGATAGAGGAGGGTATTTCAGGTAGCAGGGAACAGAATATGCTAAGGCAAAAAAGGCAATGTTTGAGCAGTACGAGTTGTTTGCTATTTCTTTGGAATAAGCAGCAAGGCAGGAAGTGGAACTGAGTGACTAGAAGGAGGGCAGACAAGCTTAGGACTTTGAATTTGAACTTGAGGGCAACAATGCACTGGCATAGGGTTATAAAAGGGAATGCACAGAGGGCATGGGAGCACACCAATCAGATGTGTGTTTCAAAAAGACTACGACTTGGTGGCAACATGGAAGGTAACCAGGTGAGGCCTGACCCCAGTGAAGCTGCTGGAAAATTCTAGGTAAGAGAATAAGCCGAGGGATGGTAGGGCTGAAGAAAACTGAGCTTGAAATCCACATATTTTATTTCTCCTTTATCTTTAGTTTTCAAGACTGACCTTCCCTCATCCCAGAGGGCAGCATGAACTTTGGTTCATACCTACTCCTGAGCCTGACCTCGGCTGGGGGGAAGGAGGGGGGCGGGTGAAGGGGGTGCTGGTTCAAAGCTCCCCAAACTCATTGCCCTGGCCGAGCTTACCTCCAAGGAAAATCTCAAAGAGTGGTAGGATCTTAAAATGCTAAGCCACGAGTCCTTCTTCCCAGCAAAGTTGGCTTTGGAACCCTCTATTTCCACTCAGAGGATGGAAAGTCCTTTCCCCCAGGTCACTGGCCAGGTAGCAGAGCATCCTTGGGGGCCCTGGCTGGTTCACAGAGTCTGGGAGTTGGCCCCTACCAGGAGGGAAACAACGGGGGGTTCCTGCAACTCCCTCGCCACAAGGAAACCGAACTGCAGGAAGGCCCTAGTTGGGGACAGGAAAGACAGAGGACCTGGGGCTGAGAAGGGAGAAAAGGGAGCAGCGTTGTTCCCGGTGGGTTCCCTCTGGGTCCAGACAGGGGAGCATCTCCCCCCTCATTATCATCTCAAAGGGGGAAGAAAGGCTCTGTGTGAGCCGGCTTTCCCCCTTTAACTACTTTTTCCTCTTGGGAGACAGTCCCACAACGAAGGAGGGGCTGGGCAGGGGCCTGACAAAGGCAGCCCAGGCTCTGCCAAAGCCGCCCAGGGACAGTGGGGTTGGCCTGCCACCTGCTGGCCGCTCCTGGAAGCAGGGATAGGAATCTGCAGGGGAGGATCAGGATTCTGAGATGCTGGCATGCATTTGGAGAAAGTTAGGAATGTACTGAGATTATGAGAGATTAGGAAATTTGCAAAGCATGTAAAATGGAGTCCCGAATAAGAAGCTGATGTGCCTGAGGACAGGAAGATTCTATAACAAACATCCGATGAATGCAGAGCCAACTTCCAGGTAAGGGAATGAGTCTCAGCTTCTCACTTCTCTTTTTACCCACCGAGGGGCAAGCAAAAAGACTGTGGTTCTCAAGACCTCATTAAATTGTGGGTATACGAACATGACTGAAATATACTGGGAGAAATTCCTTCAGTCAAAATTGTGTCCCCCAGTGAGCAAAGACTAAAATTCACACGTTGGTCATGGCTGCGGTTGCAGAGATTGAAGACCAGAGTCAAACTATCCCTGGAGGAGACCACTCATTGTATTTCAACCTCCTTCATTGTGCCCTGACACTATACTGCACGTCACATGGGCACCGAGAGGACAGAGATCAGTAAGACCCAACTTTGTCACCCAGGAGCTACCAGGGAAGAGTGACCAGCAGAAAATCCCATCACACTAGGGAAACCCTAATCCACTCTGCCCAATATGGGCATGAAGAGATTAAACAGGCAAGCCTATGCAAGCCTGCTGTCAAAATGATTAATGCTGCACAGAAGGCCACAATAGTCTGTGGTAATAATACACACTTACTGTCTACCAGCGCTTTTATATTAACTCAGATTTTAATCCTATTCACATTTATTAACTCTGCAAGGCAGGTATTATCATTATTCCCACTTGGGTATAGTAACTGGCAAATGTCATACAGGTACAACGGCATAAAGGTTGCATCTGAACCCCGAGCCTAGCTCTGAAGTCTGTGTTTAACCACTGCACCATGCTGCCGTTTATTATCTCATCCTCCATAGAGAAAGTAACTTTCCTGACGAGTAGGTTTTTAAGTGCCTGCCCCTCACGAAATCATGGCAAACCCTGACTAAGCCAGGGATAACACAGTCAGCAGAGAACACTCAAAATCAAGGTCAGACACTGGCTAAGGAGAAACAGAGGACTGACAAAGACCACGCAGGCATTCTGATTCCCGGGTGGGCTGCCAGCAGGATTGCACAGGCAAGAATCCCTGGGGGCAACGTCTCTGCCAAAATCATCCCCTAAACTCAGAACCTAAAGACGCTGGTTTACATAAGCACATAGGCAGAGATGAACAAGGCTTCCTGGCGAAAACCCTTCAGCAAGCAGACAGTGCAGACTCGATCAGAACAGAGGCCACGCACAGGACCACACTGGCGGGGATGAAGTGATTTCTTGGCAGGAAAGTAAAGATTGACATCTGAACCTTTAATGGTCACTGTATTGAGTATGTATTTTAAACTATAAATATCTTCCACTCGATCATTCCCAACCCGAGTTACCTTCTCAAGGAATGAATGCAAGCGCACACGTGCATGTTACTATAGAGTAACAGTGCATCTGGCGTGCTTCGCGAACTGGGCGTATTCATTCATTCATTTAATATGTATTTAGTGGGTGCCTACTATACGGCAGCCTTTGCAGACACAGGCCTGTGACCTTGTTCTCCAGCCCCCAAGGCCACCCACGCATGAGTTGACTGCCAGAACTGCCCTGGGTGGGGGTCTGCCATGTCTCCGAGTTTTTGATCACTTCCTGGGCTGCAGATTCTATGAATAGTGATATTTATCACCTGTCTCTACCAAAATGTGGAGTACAGACTTACTCTCCAAATGCAGCCCCATGTGAAAAGGGGCTGTTCACCACTTACCTGAGGACCTAAGGCTGTGTCTTGCACTTACCTGGTGCTGAGTAACTACCTAGGGAACAAACCCTGCAATGATTTTGACACACTTGTCAGGTCTCTGCCGCAGGGAGCTTACCATGGAAAGAGGCTGGAAAACATGTCACTTCTGTCCACCTTCGGTGTTAAGAGGCCAGACTACCAGTACATGTAAGAGCTGAGATGCAAACTCAGGACCCTGGTCCCAAGGGTTTTAATAAGGGCCATGGACCTGTGTGGGTTTCTTTTAACCTCATAGAAATCTCATTTAATGACAGCAAGTGAGGGTCAGGGGAAGCAGAGAGGGAAAGGATGCATGAGGCTGAAGAGTTTAAGTAACTATTTCAGGTCTTAAAACTTTTCCTGTGTTTGGAAAGGTAAGATGGTGCATATACAATATATTATATATTATATAACACTTCCAGTTAGGTCCGGGCAGCAGCCCCCATCAAGCACATTAAATGTTTGCAGCAGCCCTGGCTGGGTGGCTCAGTTAGTTGGAGCACCCTACTCTACAGCAGAACGTTGTGGGTTCAATCCCCAGTCAGGGCAGGTAAGGGAGGCAACTGGTCCATATTGCCTCATCAATGTTTCTTTCTCTCCCTCCCCCCTCCCCAACCACCTTCCTCCCTCTCTCAAATCAATACATATATCCTTGAGTGAGGATTTAAAAAAATGTTTGCCGCAAATTACATGACCAAGCACGGTGAGTGGCATAGTGAAGGCTATTATGGTCTCACTTTCCTTTTGATCAGGCTTGGCTGTCAAATAGATAATGACACTTTTTAGTTTTTAGAGCTTCTGGGATTTGCAGGTGAGGGAGCATGGACCAAAGACAAACTAGGTGCCATGCACCTGGTACGCTGTCACCACATGGCAATTGTTAGCTTCCCCACTCCAGCCAGTCTCCACACTACCCAGCCTTGTATAGCACACCCCCCGCACCCACACAAGAGTGGGATGAGCCTTATCTCCTCTGTTGCCCCCAGCTGGGATGGCCTGCAGTTCCCGCTTACCAGTCTGTGTGGGCATCATCTATCACCAACAGGATCCTGGGCCTTTGAACAATAGGTGTGGAGGGACCCAGAGGCTCCATCAGCCCTGAGGGGGCCTGCACAGTCTGCTTCATGGCGCTGGAGAAGGAGCTGAAAAGGCTGGATCCTGGAGAGGAGAAGGAGGCTGCCAGCGGCTGGGGGTGCCTCCGCTCCATGGCCGGGGAAGCGGGCGAGCTGGTGGAGGTGTCGGGGCGCTGCAGGTCTGTCATGTAGCCGTTGGGCAGGTTGGCCACGAAGCTGCTGTCAGACAGGCGTCGCCGGAGGAAATTCATGGCTGCAGGTGGACAAGATGGCTTGTTCTTCCTCACACTGGTCGTAGGGGAGGCCCAGAACACCAGGCTGCCAGGAGACGGAGCAGTGGGGTCTCAGATCTGAAGGGCCTGGGGGATCCTGCCCGAGTCGGCTTCAGCTGTCTCTGTTTACGGGTGGAAATGAGTCAACACACACATTAGTGGAAACCACCTCCACCCCTGAGGAGCGAACAGATCCAGCACCTTCCTGCCCTGATGCTGGGGGCAACGTACAGTGGGACATTCTTTTGAAAAAGAGTTTGGCAGCATGTAAGTAGAGCCCACCCTTTTAACCTACAAGTTCCATTTTCTAGAATTCTAGCCCCAGAACGGAATCTGAGTTCTGGATGAAGCCTCCTGCATAAGTGTGTTTACCCCGGGGTTGTTTGCACTAGCAAAATGCTGGAAAGGATCTTGGTGTTCAGTCACAGCGTGATTGAATAAATAAACCACAGCACAATTACTCAGTGAAGCCTTTTGTGGCTATTTTTAAAGGGTACATAAAAAGGGATGTTAGTACCAAAAAATATTATGTTGTAAATAAAAAGATTAAGATACAAGATTATAGATACAGAATGAATGCAATCACATAAAGTTTCAAATAACAAATGATGGAAAGAAAATACATTGGAATGATAGTGTTAACAGTGATTATATTTGGGTTGTGCAATTATATGGCTTCCCCCCTCCCCCCAACCCACCTTTGTATCCACTGGTATAAGATTTATTATCTCCCCTCAGCTCTGGCTGGTGTAGCTCAGTGGATTGAGCACCAGACTGCAAGCCACAGGGTCACTGGTTCAATTCCCAATCAGGGCACATGCCTGGGTTGCAGGCCAGTTCCACTGTAGGGGGTGCTTGTGAAACAACCGCACATTGATGTTTCTCTCCCTCTCTTTCTCCCTCCCTTCCCCGTCCCTAAAAATAAGTTAATTTATTAACTTTTAAAAAAAGATTTATTATCTCCCCTCAGAAAGTTCTCTTGGGCCCCTCTCTGGTCATTCCACACATCCTCATAGGCAAACACCCTTCTGGTCTGTTACTAGATATTAATTTTACCTATTCTTGAACTTGGTATAAATGTAATCACATGTATTACTTTTGTGCATGACATCTTTCCCTCAACCCAATGGTTATGAGACTCAGCTACGCTGCATGTATCAACAGGGGTTCTGTTTTTCATCCTGCTGGGAAACATCCCACTGGATGAATACACCAAATCGTTACTGCGTTCTCTTGCTGATGGACACATGAAATGTTTCCAGTTTGGGGGAATTGTGAATAGAATTGTTACACAGATTTTTTTTTTAATTTATGTATTTTTGTGTGAAGAAAGAAGGTAAGAGACTTTTCCTTTGGCAAAATACAAACCCAGAAGTTAATTTGTTAGGTTCTAGGGTAGGCATACGTTTCACTTTATAAGAAACTGGCAAAAAATTTCCCACAATGGTTGCACTATTTTGCACACTTCATTTGAGAGTTCCAGTGCTCCGCATCCTTATTAACTCTTGCTTGTTATTAGTCTTTTTAGTCTTAGCCATTCTGACAGATGTAAAATAGAATCTCATTGCATTTTTTATTTATTTTCTCTGATACCTAATAAGGTTGAGCACATTTTATGGGTTTCCTAGCCATTGATATATTTTATTTTGTGAAGTGACTGTTTAAGTCTTTGGCCCATTTTAAACAGGTGAACTGTTCATATTTTTATTAGTTAGTTGTAGGAGTTCTTTATACATTCTGGATGTAAGTCTTTTGTCTCTTAGTCTTTGGCTTGCCATTTTATTTCCTTCATAAGCAGAAGTTTGACAGAATGAAATAACTCTTAGAAAAAGTGAACTGTGACTTGAGATAAAAACATCCTGATGAAAAGAAATTATACAATGAAACCATACTTCCATATTTTGGTTATTAGGAGTATTTTATATATAAATACAAATATACATGCATATGTATACATATTTATAAGTACATGCATAAAATCTGTTACATAGATCTGCAGATATTTTGTTAACAAATTTTAAATTTTTATGAAGTCCAATTTACCACTTTTTTATGGTTAGTCCTTTTATGTCTGCTCTTTAAAATCTTTGCCAACCTCCACATGATGCTGAATTTGTCCTAAAATTTCTTATAGTAGCTTTAGAGTTTTAGCTTTTCTGTTCAGGTCTATAATCCATCCAAACTTGATTTCTGAGTGGTATGAGGTGAGGCACATTCATTCAGTTTTCCAGCACTGTTTACAAAAATATTTTTCCCCAATGAATTTGGTAGCTTTGCTGACACCAATGGACTGTATATATATATATATATATATACAGTGTGTGTGTATATATCCCCATATACATATGTGAGTCTATTTCTGGACTCTTTATTACACTCCATTGATGTTTATTTATCTTTACACCACCTTGATATAAAAGTCCTAAAATCAGGTACAGTGAGTCCTCCTACTTGCATTTTCTTTTCCAAGATTGTTTTGGGAATTCTACTTCCTATTTTTGAATGCATTTTAAAGTCAACTTGCGTGAAAAAAATCTGATGGAATATTGTCTGAGATTACCTAAAATTTCTAGCTCAGTTTGGATAAAACTGGCTTCTCAACGATTTTGAATTTTCCACTTCATAAACATGGTAGAGGTCTCCAGTTATTAATTCCTTAGTTTCTCTCAAAAATGTTTTATGATTTTCAATACAGAGGCATTGCACATGTTTTGTTAAACTGATTCCTAAGAATTTCTTTGCAGGCGGGGGGAAGGGATGATATTTTAAAACTGTTTTGTTTCATCTTCCATTTACTTGCTGCTAATACAATGTATTTGCCAACTACTGTCAACATATTGACCTGATAAATTCAATTATTGTTTCTAGTCATTGTTTACCAATTACTTAAGATTTATTTAAATAAGCATGTCATCTATGAATAGAGACATCTTGATTTCTCCCTTTCCAAGTTTAATGCCTTTCAGGTCTTCTACTTTTCCTGTTACAACAGCAAGGACCACCCCACTGCTGAACAGAAATGAAAACAGACGCCTTACTTTGTTCCCAACTGTATGGGGAAAATGTTCAATAGCTGACATTTCAGTAACAAGATGTTTGCTGTAAGTTTTCTGAAAATGCACTTTGTCAGACTGAGAGAGTTCTCTTGCAGTCTTAGTTGGCTGGGAGTTTTTATCATGAATGGATGATAGATTTGCCAAGTGAGTTTCTAAATTGATTGAGAGGATTATGTTTTAAAAAATCATTTATTTGCTTAATGTGGTGAGTCGCACTGATTGACTTTCACATGTTAAACCAAACTTGCATTCCTGGAATAAATTCCACTTGGTCATTGTGCATTATCCCCTTCATAGACTGCCGACTTCGATCTGATAATACTTTGTTGAGGATTTTGGGTGCCCATGTTCATAGTAAACAATGGTCTGCAATTTTCTTTTCTGGTGATGTCTTTGCCAGGTTTTGGTAGCAGGGCAATGCCGACTTCACAAAATATGTCGGGAAATATTTGCGCCTTTTCTATTTTCTAAAGGAGTTTATGTAATATTGGTATTTTTTTCTTAAGTTATTGGCAGAATTCAACAGTGAAGCCATCTGGGGCTAATTTTTTTCTTTGTTGGAAAGGTTTTAATAATGAACTAATTCCCTTTCATAAATCCACTTATATGCTCTGTTTCTTGTTATTTCAGTATTGGCAATATGTGATTCTGTCCGTTTCATCTTAGCTGTGAATTTTATCGGCATAAAGTTGTCCATAATGTTTCTTTATTACCCTTTCATTTTCTGTAGGCTATGCACTGACTGTCCCTGATATTACTGATAATGGTAATTTCTTTTTGAGTAAGCTGCGTTGCTACAAATTTATAAATTTTATTAATCTTTTAAAAACGAACTTGCAGCCTTTTCTATTTGTTTGTTTTCTATTATTTGTTTTCCATTTCGCTTATATCTACTCTATTATTTCCTCTCTTCTCTTTACTTTGGATCTAAGGGTTTAATTGGTTCTTCTTTTTTCTAGATGCTTAAGATGATAACATACATCATTAATTTTATAGCTTCCCTCGTTTCTAATATAAACACTGAAAGCAATGCATTTCCCTCTATGCACCGCTTTTGGGCCTGTCAGAAATCTTACACACATTTTCATTATCGTTCAATTCAAATTATTCTTAATTTCTTTGTGATTCTTTTTTGACCCATGTGTTATCTAAACATATATTTAATTTTAAAATTCCAGTGCTCTTTCAGATCTTTTCATTTTATTACATTTGATATGATTCATTTATGATGAACAAACATAATGTATAACATTTTAACGCTTTGACATTTACTGAGATTAATTTTATGGCTCAATGTGCTCTATCTTAATACATGTACCATGTGCACTTGAAAAGAACGTGTATTTTGCAGTTGTTGAGTGTAATGTTCTATAAATATCAATTAGATTGTTGTAAGTCAGCTTTCCGAATCAGGAAGCTGACTTTGCTGCGGTGATTTACAAGAAGGAGGCTCATTGGGAAGCCCATGATTAAGTACCGCAGGCAGGTATGCAAAGCAGAAATGGGCTGAAAGAGGGGTTGAAGTACAATACAGTTTCAACAGAGATCTCACTTGATCTCATTGGAAGCATGGAACTGGGACTTCTCTGTAGATCTCATTCTGCTACCCTCTAAGCATGTGCTCTGTAGACCGAGTGGGCAAACCACTAAAAACTGCAGTCCCTGCTGTGGTTCCAGCTGCTCGGTGCCACGTGGGCTGGGGAGTGCTTTCAAGGAAGAGCCACATAAGTGTGGATCGCATATAGCGGTTCTCTTCTTTCGAGGGTCAAATCCCTTCCTTATTCTATTTTTTTGTTTTTCTCCAGGAACTTCAAATAGCTTCTTTTAAACATTGTAGCCAAAGTTTATAATTATCATCTATGAGAGGATTAGAATAGAAGTTGTTGAGTCACTACTGGAACGAAATCTCATTTTTAAAAGGCTAAATAGGAAAGTAACAAAATGTTACAGTTGGAAAGAACTTAGAGATTATTTTTACAAGCCCTTCTTTAGGAAATCTGGTCAACTTTACATTGGTGGGAATTCCCTACCCTCAGAGGAATCACCTCATTATCTTTTGTTAGTCCAAGGCTCTTCCCATAACTTCTCCCCACTTCAGGCCCCAGAGGAGCTTACAGTCTGGTAAAGGGAGGCAGATAATGAACAAGTGAACAGATATTTATGGACTGGTCTAAGAGTTAGTAAATAATACACAGAGTGCTGTCACAGATTAAAGTGGGGAGGGGCAGAGAAGGCCTCTCTGACACGTGAATAATGAGGGGAAAGGGATACGCTTATGCAAAGGCCCTGAGGTAGAGAGAGTTAGGCAAGTTGAAGAATAAAAGGAAGGCCACCCCAACCAGGAAATAGGAAGAAGATTTTTATTAAAACATTTTTAGAAAAGCAAGGAGAGGCCAGTTATGAAGGGCCATACAGAAAATAATTTTAATTTTAATCCAAATGTGAAAGTAAGCTACTGGAGGCTTCTAAACAAGGGAAAGACATAATCTAGTCCACCTGACTCCCGTGTGGAAAACAATGTCCAGGATGCGTATGAAGGAGGTAGAAAACTAAAGGACTGTTAGTCATTAGGCAACTCACGTAAGAAAGGAGGGAGTTAGATTACGTGATTTGCAAGGTGTCTTCTTGCTCTGTGAGTCATTCACTTCTGCTACTAGATACTGGATATCTCTTCAATGACAAAATCTGATATTTGGATAAGGTGGATGTAAGGAGGATTTGGGGAGGAAAGGAAGGGCAGGAAATCTTGGGGACAGAATCTTGTAGGCCAGTGTAGTACTCAGTCCCAAGCTGTCCCCCCTATGGCCACTAGTGGGCAGGAGTGACCACACCAGACAGGAAAAATAAAACAAAAACAAACTATAAAGCAGCTTTGCAAACTTATTTCTTGCAGGCTGTGATACAAAGGAAGACTTTACTGGTAAAGGTTATTAAAAACAAAAAAGGCTGATTCCTGACTTCTGGCCAAGATGGAGGCATAGGTGGACACACTGTGCCTCCTCACACAACCAAAATTAAGGACAACAAAGATTTAGAAACAAGAAAACAACCAGAACTGACAGAAAACTGAATTGTATGGAAGTCTGAAACCATTCATCCAGACCAATAAGAGGGTCAGAGTCGCAGTAGGAAAAAACGGAGGTTGGCGGACCTGGGCATGCAAGAGCCCCAGGCATGCAGGCAGTGGCTAGCAGACCCCAGGCACACAGGCTGCACGGCTAGTGGACCCCGGGCATGGGGTGGCAACGGGCAGACCCAGTGAGGCTGCACAAGGCGGCTGGCTGACCAGGAGAAAATGGGAGCAAAACAGACCTCGCAACCCAGGGCCCCAGCGACAGGAAATAAAACCTAAAAACACCAATTGAAAATACTTGTGGGGATTGAGGTTCTGGGAGAGACTCCCAGCCTCACAGGAGAGTTCATTGGAGAGACCCACATGGTCCTAGAATGTACACAAGCCCACCCACACGGAAATCAGCACCAGAAGGGCCCAGTTTGCTTGTGAAAAGTGGCGGAAGGGACTGAAATATGAGAGAGTATGGAGCAAGTGCCATTGTTCCCTCTCAGACCCCATCCCCACATACAGCATCACAACCCAGCAACTGGGCTGTCCCACCCTGGGGAACACCTAAGGCTCTGCCCCTCACTGCATAACAGCTGCGACCAGACCAAAAAAAAAAGGGGGGGGGCTCAAATGGGAGAACAGACCAAAGCCCCAGAGCCAATTCATCTAAACAACCAAGAGAGAGCCAACCTATCAGATGCACAGTTCAAAGCACTGGTGATCAGGATGCTCACAGAATTGGTTGATTTTGGTCACAAATTAGAGGAACAAATGGAGACTACAATAAGTGAAATGAAGGAAAACACACAGGGAACCAATAGTGATGAGAGGAAAACTGGGACTCAAATCAATGGAGTGGACCAGAAGGAAGAAAGAAACATCCAATCAGAAAAGAATGAAGAAACAAGAATTCAAAAAAATGAGGAGAGGCTTAGGAACCTTCAGGACATCTTAAACATCCCAACATCCGAATTATAGGAGTACCAGAAGGGGAAGAGGAAGAGCAACAAGTGGCTTATTTGACCAAATAATAAAGGAGAAACTTCCCCAGTCTGGCAAAGGAAATAGTCTTCCAGGAAGTCCAGGAAGCTCAGAGAGTCCCAAAGAAGTTGGACCCAAGGAGGAACATACCAAGGCACATCATAATTACATTACCCAAGATTCAAATGAAGGAGCGAATTCTAGAAGCAGCAAGAGATAAGGGGACAGTCATCTACAAAGGAGTTCCCATCAGACTGTCAGCTGCTTTCTCAAAAAAGACCTTGCAGGCAAGAAGGGGCTGCAAAGAGGTATTCCAAGTCATGAAAGTCAAGGACCTACATCCAAGATTGCTCTATCCAGCAAAGCTGTCATTTAGAATGGAAGGGAAGATAAAGTGCTTCTCAGATAAGGTCAAGTTAAAGGAGTTCATCATCACCAAACCCTATTATATGAAATGTTAAAAGGATTTACCTAAGAAAAAGAAGATAAAAAATATGACAGTAAAAAGACAGCAAACTCACAGATATTAACAACCACACCTAAAACAAAAGCAAACTAAGCAAACGACTAAAACAGAAGCAGAAACACAGAAATGGAGATCACATGGAGGGTCAGCAACAGGGGAGTGGGAGGAGGAGAGAGGGGGAAAAGGTACAGAGAGTAAGTAGCATAGACAGTGAGTAGAAAATAGACAGGGGGAGGTCAAGAATAGTGTGGGAAATGTAGAAGCTAAAGAACTTATGAAACATGGACATGAACTAAAGGGGGAAATGTGGGTGGGAGGGGGTGTGCAGGGTGGAGGGGAATGAAGTGGGGGAATGGGACAACTGTAATAGCATAATCAATAAAATATATTAAAAAATTGAAAAAAAAAAACAGAAAAGGTTGGAGACTTCTCAGATTTGTTGGTGGAAACACAAGACAAAAGTAAGGTGCAAATCGTAAGGACACCAGTATTTCATGAAAGAGGCAGAAAAGCCCCGTAAGAATGAGAGCTGCTCCTTTGGGAAAATATAAGCAACTGATCAGCCTGGAGAGGAGAGTGGACATGTCTGCTCAGGTATCTCCTAGACACCCAGATTTATTTCCTTGCTCATCAGAAGAACTTATCCCTCTGGGCACCCCCACTTCCTCCCAGAAGTCCCCCTATCTATCTGCTCACTTAGGCCACAAACCCGAGTCTCATGCTTCACTACTTCTTAACCCTCACCAATTTCAGCCACTCAGTTACCAGGCCCTATCAGTTCTGTCTCCCTAAATATCTTTAATGTCATCCTCTCCTCTCCATCATTCCTACCATAGTCTTGGTTCACAAGTCACTAAATTAAAAATGGGCTAAAGACCTTAATAGCCACATCAGAGAAGATAGGCAGATGGCAAATAAGCATATGAAAAGATGCGTCACATCACATGTCATCAGGGAGATGCACACTAAAAGAACAAAAAGATGCCACTACACACCTATTCGAATGGCTCCAATCATGGACACGGACAGCGCCACTCGACGGCAAGGATGCAGAGCAATGAGAACACTCACTCACTGCTGGTGGGAGTGCAAAATGGTACAGCCACTTGGGAAGGTGTAAGGCAGTTTCTCATAAAACTTAACATACTCTCACCATATGATCCAGCACTCACGTTCGTTGGTATTTACCCAAAGGAGTTGAAAACTTGTGCCCACCCAAAACCTGCACACAGATGTTCATAGCAGGATGTTTATTCATAACTGCCAAAACTCAGAAGCAGCCAAGATGTCCTTCAGTAGATGAATGAATAAATAAACTGTGGTACATCCAGGTGAGATATCTAGGCATGGAAGCTCACGGAGGAATCTTAAATGCATATTACTAAGTGAAAGAAGCCAGTCTGCAAAGTCTACATTCATACTGTGTGATTCCGACTATATGACATTCTAGAAAAGGCAAAACTATGTAGACAGTAGAGGTGACCCTTGAACACTGCAGAGGTTGGGGCATGCCAACCCCCCATACAGCCAAAAATCCATTTATAACTTTTTGACTAACCCCCAAACTAAACTAACAAGCTGCTGTTGGCTGGAAGCCTTACCAATAACGTAAAAAGCTGATCAACACATATTTTGTGTGTTACATGCATTCTATACTAAATTATCACAATAAAGTAAGCTAGATAAAAGAAAGTAATAAGAAAATCATACAAAAGAAAATCATAAAGGAGGAAATGCATTTATAGTATTTATTGTAAAAGTTTCACACAGAAGTAGACCTGCACGGCTCAAACCTCTATTGTTCAAGAGTCAGCTGTAAAAGGATCCGTGATAGCCAGGGATGGTGAGCGGTAAAGGGTGGGGAGGAGGAAGAGGTGGAGCTCAGATCTTGAGGAAAGTGAGAATTCTTTGTATGCTACCATAAGGATGGATACATGTCTTTATATAATTTGCCCAAATCTACAGAAAGTATAACCCCAAGAGTGAACCATGATGTAAACTATGAAGTTTGGATGATTATGATACATTAATGTCACCAATTGTAACAAATGTACCATTCTGGTGGGGGGTTGTTGATAATGGGGGAGGCTATGCAGGTGTAGGAGCAGGGGGCATATGCGAAATCTCTGTACCTTTCTCTAAATTTGCTGTGAACCTTAAACTAAAAAAAGAATGCTTTGCTGAAAAAAAATAAAAGGATTCTTCAAGTGCAAGGCCCCTCCCAAACTCAGGCTAAGGACGACCATGGCCTCAGAATTCTAGACCTGGACACCAGGCTGAAGGTTAAGCTCACACACCTTGGCACCGGGCTGCCTGCATTCTAATCCCAGCTCTGCTACCTACTACCAACGCGGTAGATTCAGGTAAACTTCTTAACTTCTCTGCGCTTCAGTTTCCTCATCTGTAAAATGGGGAGAGTATAACAGCATGTCTCATAGGGCTCTTATGAGAATTAAGCGACCTAACACATGGGAAGTACCATGTGCCTGGCACATGATGAGCAGTCCGGGTTAGCTGTTGTCATTATTCTGATTGCTTTTCAGACAGTCAGTGTTTCCCATTGCCAGAAGGTCTGACAGTGTGGGCAGCTTGAGTTTGGGAGGCAATGTGGCAGCGAAAGCAGTATTTACATGAAAAGGGGCTTTGGATAGATATGACTTTGAGACCCAGCTCTGCCTCTTGTAGCTGAGCAATGTCTGGGCCACAGGTTCTTGATCTGCTAAGTGAGGATGCCCATCCACACCCTTCCTCTCCACAGGGTCTTTGAGCACACCCAAATAAAATGCACTAAGTTACTTTTCGAAATATTTATTTTTTGAGTGAATGGAGTAAAGTGGACTTTTTTTTTTGGTATATAGTTCTATGAATTTTAACACATTCGTATAATCAGGGTACAGAGCAGTCCCAGCACCGCACATGGAATTGCTTTTTAATCTTTAAAGGGCTCTGCAGATGTCTGTGGCATGGTGTTTCACGGGCTAACACCTGGCTCTCCTACAAAGTTTCATTAGATAAGGAATATTCAAGACCTGGCGCATTTCTGAGAAAATAAAGGA
This sequence comes from Anoura caudifer, assembly GCA_004027475.1. Taxonomy (NCBI): domain Eukaryota; kingdom Metazoa; phylum Chordata; class Mammalia; order Chiroptera; family Phyllostomidae; genus Anoura; species Anoura caudifer. Next base: position 191,225 of record PVKU01000530.1, read on the forward strand.
AGACGATGAATTCCAGTGATTGAACCTTTGTGCTGGCCACTCCCTCACCTGGAACACTCTTTCTGTGGAAACCTGAATGGCTCACTCCTTCCTCTCCTTCAGATCTTTGCTCAAATGTCACTTTCTTAGCGAGGCCTCCCCTGACCACCCAATGTTAAACCGTCTGGTACTTTGGATCTCTCCTATGCTATTCCACTTGTTCTGTTTCCCACCGTGTGCATTGCCTTGTGGAAACTATATAATTGACTTATTTATTTTTCTTACTGTTGAGTCTCTGCTCCCTCTGATAATATATAAGCCTCCAAGAACAGAGATCACTGTCTGCTTTGTTCACTGCTGTATCCCCAGCACTTAGAAAAGTGCCTAGCACATAGTGGGGATTCAAAAAAGATTTCTTGTGTGAACCTCTTCAAAAATAGGAATGAAATTAAGTCATTCCCACCTTTCTGTTTATGAAGACTAAACATGATGTAGTTTTAAGCTGTAGTTTTTTTCCATCTTTCTGGAAATTCCTAAACTTTGCTAGTTTCCATAAAATAAAGCAGCTATTGCAGTGCCTGATACCTAATCCTAAACTGAATCAAAATTGGAATAATGCAAAGGAATATCTAATTTCATCTAATTTGCATGAGCTCCTCCCCATGTAAATATACAGACACAACTTCTCTCTCCATCCTCTGCTCAATGAGTGCTGAAAGATTTTCTTTCCCTCACCTGTTAGGAACCAGCGTTTGGATAATTAACAGCTGCTAAAACTCCTACCGCACAAGTAGGAAGTTTAAAAATTCATGGAGACAACATGGGCTGGGCTTCATCAATATATTGATGAGCACAGGCAGTGCGGGAGTCTAGGGTGAGCCTGAGAACTCAGAGGCTGTGCCAATCAAGTTGCAGAACTGAGATGCTTAACTTCCTGAAAAAAAGGTCAATCACGCATCCGAGGGAGTGGCCCCGCCTCCACAGACAGATCTGTGGGCCTTTCATCCGCAGAGCTCTTTTCCAGCCACAGCAACATGAAAGTGTGCGCTCTCTTTGATGAGTTCAAATCCACTCACACAGGCCTTGATCTCCTGTGAGTGGCAACACTCTTATTCCCACAGGTGGGACACTGTGGGTCCCCAGACAAGGAGGGCTGGGGCTGCGGAGAGAGGATTCGTGGGTGAGTGAGCCTTCTGTAGCGACAACTCCCTCCCCTTGTTGGAAATTTTGTAGGAGAGAGCCTCCTGGAGATCAAGATAGGCGAGATTCTTCCATTTATTCGAGATCACCCTCCCCAATCCAGAATACTTTCAAATAGAGAAATGCCAAAACAGGATCAAAGCAAATTAAAGCTTTTAACCTAAAATTAGAAAGCAACTATAAATAAATAGCCACAAGACAATTGCCTGATTTATGTACAAACAGAATTTATAGAGCTCTCCAAGCAGTGCCAGGTGGGACTGGGACACGAGCTTGTGTTACCTGACAATCACACCAGCTAGCATCTGATTTAGCAAGACCTCCACTAAAGGTCAGGTCAAAAATCAAACAGAGGCCCTTGACACCCTAAGGTCTGGACCTAAGTGGTCATCCTAAGGCCCTGAGTGACTGTTGTCCATGAGAGGCGCTTCAGAATAAATAAAGGTGATTTTCTAGGGATGTTAACTTACTGTGAAACAAACCAAATGTGGCTTTGTGGGTATATTTCACAATATTTTTTCTAGGCATTTTCCTTCTAAACTGGGGCTGGAGAGATGCCCACCGTGGTGTGATCATCTAGAATGCTGGCCCCTCTGGGCAGCACCCTCCTCTCCTGAGGGCGAACAGCTCTGCTTTCCCGACCCTCCTTTGTATTCACATCAGCCAGGCTCCAACCCTGAAGATAACACCTGGTTCATAGTCCCTCCCCACCTTCTGCTCCTCCTCCAATGGGATTCCGTGTCTTAAGTGGCTCTAGAATTCAATTCCATCTCTCTCTCCCCTCCTTGCCAGGCCTCCCTCATCTCTCATGGGTACAAGTGCTGTATCACACAGGCACATCTTCCCTCTCCAGTCCCTTCCCCCCCTCAGTCTTATGGAGACACAAGCCATTATTAACACCATCTCCATTATACAGATGTAAACACAGAGGCCAGGGAGATAAAGTGACTTATGTCTGGTCACTGGTGGAGAAGGGATTCAAACCCAGGCAGTCTGGTTCCTGGGTCCAGTTTTAACTACAGTTATGTCGTCTTCCCTAGATGCAGACCAAATTAGAAGCAGACAGGGTCAGAACACGTAGAGAGCCCAGCTGTGATGCCTGGCAGACTGCCCTGTCCTCTCCAGGTTCCTCATCAGTGGGACCACAGGTGAAAATCCAATTCCATGTGAGTGGAAGGAGCAGAGAGTGGAACGATCTCAGGATTTCCTCGTGCTTAGCATGGTTCCTCCCTTCTCAGTGGGGGGTGGGGGGTGGGGAAGAAGTCTGTGGAAGGCTCATTTTTCACAGCTTCAGGGATGGCCCTGCTGCTGGCCTTGCCCAGGACTTGGGGGAAAGCTGATGGAATGGCCAGAATCTCTGCTGCCCAGAAAAAGGCAGATAGTCTTTTCAGGACAACTATAGCCAGAGTTATGGCACTTAATTTCCAGTCCCCAGGCTAGATGATCCATGATGATTGCTAGGCCAAGGGAGGGAATAAATAAACAAGGACTAGATGCCAGAATAGCCCACATGGAAGTGTAATAATTACCATGATGGTGGTGGTGGTGTCGGCTACCATTTACAGAGCCTACAAGAATGGCCTACGGATGATCCCCAACTGCCACAACAATCCTGACCAGGAAGTGCTATCACCCCCATTTCACAGAGGAGGAAACTGAGGTCCAGAGATGATAGGTAATGTGCTCCTGGTCAACTTGTAAATGACAATGACAGCTCCTCCAGGCACTGTTCTATGTGCCTGATACATATTAGCTCATGCCATCCTTCCTCCAACCTCATGAGATAGGTATGCTATTCTTATCCGCCTTGTACAGCTGTCAACACCGAGGCTCAAAGCTGCATTGCTGGTAAGTGGCAGAGCTGCAATTCAAACAGGCAACCTGGCTCCAGTGGGCATGGCCCTAACCATTAGGCAGCACTGCCCCTCTCAGTGGTACTAGGATGCAAACCCAGGTCTGTCTGGGGCCAGGGCCCACTGATCTTCCATCACGCTGTGATGTCTCAGAGCTCCATGAGCCTGGAATCTGTTCCCTTATACCCTGCCTGCCTCACAACGATTTTACATCTCCGCTCCCTCGGCCTGGCATGACCCTTCCCTTTGCTTTCCTCCACTCTTCAGCTGGTTCTTACTTTGGACTCAGCTCACCCTTCTCCCCCAGGGTGGCTTCCCTGACTACTGTCACCAATCAATTAGGACTAAGAGAACTGCTCTGTGTCCCTGCAGAGCCCTGTACACACCGGCTACTGTAGGTTTGGGGAGGGACCATGTCTGGGACTCAATGAGTTGGAGGCAGCAGCAGGCAGAGCTGGAGTCAAGGAGAAATTCAGCACTGCCAAGACCTGGGAATCAGACACGCTGTTCCTTCCTCCTGGATCAGAAAGCACTTGGAGCCACATAAGCAACTTTCTTCTCAGAGACAAAGGAGAACTTTGGGGAGCTCACCCAGCACCTTTGAATGCAAAGGGCAGGCTAAAATAAGGGGCAAATACCAGCCATCTGGAACACCTGAGTGAAGTTATTGACAGGCAAGACAAAGAGAGATGGAGATACACAGAGAGAGACAGACAGAATGGTACCACTGTTGAGATCATGCCATGAATACTGCAGCCTTCAATCTTACCACCTTCAGTTGCCAGGCCTCCTGCCTAAGCTTCCAGAGGGCAGGTAGCCAGCCTGGCAGTGCTTCTGGTGGCCAGGTGTCACCTAATGAGGAATTTAGCAAGTTCACTCTGGAGGGTAGCAAAGGCATAGCTATGAGGCACCTTAAATTTATCAGGTCCAAAACAGAACTGATTTCCTGCCCCTTTCCACCCTCCCCAACTCAGCAAATACACCACCAGTTGTTTAAGCTAGAAAAGTGGAGAATCCCACAATTCTCCTTTCTAGCCTCTCATACCCAGGCCATCGTCAACTCCTCGCCAACTCAGCCCCCGACCCGCTGCTTCTTTCACCCCCACAGTCACCACTAGGGTCTAAACCACCTGTCATCTGTCACCTGGACCAAAGCAGAAGCTCTCCTCTGGCCTCCCTGCCTCTCTCTCTGCTCCCCTGACATGACTGCTCCTTTGGGGGTCCCCAGTGGACTTTGGATGGCATTCAAGCTTCTATCAGAGACGACATCATCCTCACCTGCTTCCCCTCCCTCATTAGCTACAGCCTAACTGGCCTTCTTTCCATTTCTGGAAATGCAAGCTCAGCTGCAACCGTGAGGACGCAGTCCCCTCTGCAGACCAGGAGAGCTGGCAGCCTCACTGCTCATGTCAAGGAGCAGGTGTGGTGGGCAAGGCTGCAGGCGTATTTTCACTAAAGGAGCAGGTGTGGGCACCTTCCTTGCTTGTCATGTGACCTTTACAATAACGATGATGATAGTAATAATAATAATCACGGCAGCTAATAGTTACATAATGCTTCCTATGTGCTAGGTACTGTTGTAAGCCTGATCATATACTAAACCAAATTAGTCCTAACAGTTACCCTTTGTTATTATCCCTTATCCCCACTTTACATACAGAGGAAGCAGAGACACAGAAAAAGTAGAGTAACTTGCCCAGTTGCCACTGCAATTCAGTGTGCAGTCAGGATTTGGCCTGATGGTTTGGCTCCTCACCCTTCACTGTCAGCATCCTGCCCCCCACTCCCACAAGTCATCCTCCCACCCCCCCCACCCCTGCACTGCTTCTCTCATTCGTAAAACAAGGGGTTCGGACCTGAAGAACGCAGGTGCAAATCTCCAGACACAAAAGTGGTTTCTCTCTCTGCCTTTCTTTATACTGATTTCTGATAATATTTGTCAGACTATATCAATAACAACATGGATTGAGCTCTTACCACTTGCTAAGCACTTGGCTAAGCACCTTACCTGCACTCTCACTCTCTCCTGTACTCCTAGCAATCCTAGGAGGAAGGTTCTATTATCCTGATTTTAGAGCCCAAGCAGCTGAGGCTCAGAAAAGTTCAGTAACTTGCCCAGGGTAACACAGCAAGGAAGCAACCAAAACTCTAACCAGGTGGGTCTGTCTGCAGAGTCTATTAAGTTTTGCCTGTTTGTTTCTCATCTCTCTTCACTCTGAAGGAGCAAATGAGCTGGGGAGCTGAAGGAAAGGCATTATTTGTACTTTAACTGTAACTGCAGGCTAGTGCAGAGCTGGGAAAGTGCTTGAGGGGTTGATACTGAATTAAGTAAATGAGTTGATGAAGGAAGGGGGTGGAGAAAAAGAAAGAAGAAAATTAGAATAGAAGGAAGAAAAGAAAAAGAATGGAGTGCATGAATAAAAGAATGGAACTGAATAAAGTAAAGAAAAAATAATGAAAACAAAATGGGGAAAAAAAAGGAATAGATTAAAAGATGACCCCACACTCACAGCCCATCTCAGTGGTGGCAGCTGCCTCCCGACTCCGCCCCTTGAAGCCAACTCCAGAGCCTGGGGAGGTTGTTGGCCTTTGCCAAGCAGCAGTAATGCCCCCTTGGGCCAGGTGCTATGACACCTAATGGCTGAGGACATTCGACAGGCCCAGGGAAGCACCCACGGGAAGCAGAGCTTTCACATCCTGGGCATCAGATTTCCACCCAAAGACCCCCCAGCCAGCCACTGCCGGCTCCTTCCAGAGTGCAGCCCACTCTGCTGTCACCCGCAGGCAGGAAGGGCTTTTTCATGGCCAGGACAGAAATGTCTCCCCAGCAGCAGCTGCCTCCTCCGGCCCCTGCAGAAAACAGCCTTTTCTGCTGCGCTCACTGGTCTCATAGCTGAACAAAAGCCGAACTTGCCTTCACACCCACAGATGGTTTCACCTCCACTTTTTTTTTTTAAATCGCAAAACTCTTTTTTCACATCTTTTCCCAGAGGGCTTGGACCTGCCTGGGGGCAGAATTGTTCTCAAGATAACCAGGAGACCTTCTAGGGCCACGGAATGTGGCATGATACTGTGCCCTGTTCCCAGCACATGGCTGCATTTCCTTTACTGAAGAAGGAACAGAGGGAGGAATCCAGTGGTCCCACAGCCCTGTCCCGGGACTCCAGGCAGCCAGTCCTCTCATTTCACAGAAAAGGCAAGTTAAGAATCCTGACTGGCAGTCAGGTTAGAACTCAGCCGAGGCAGGGCAGGACCCCTGAGCTGCTGGAAGGAGTCCCAGGGCTGTTCTGGGTCTTCTGCCTCTGCCCCGAGGCCTCTGACTCTGTTCTGCAGAGGCTGCAACAGCAGAGCAGAAAGCTCTGGTCAGGAAATCTTGCCTCAAGGCCTCCGGGGTTCACCTCGCAGGGCCCCCAGAGTCATCCTCAACATTATAAATAGGTACCATATAGTGAGCATCTTCAGGGCTCCAGGCTTGGCACTGAGCAGTGAGGGTCTCTTTCCAGCCTCATGGTAATCCTGGCAGATGGGCATCGCCAACCTCATTTTATGCATAAAATAATCCATGTTCAAGGAGGTGAGATGATGTGTCACCCAGCCAGTACGGCCTGGAGCCAGGAATCAAACAGAGGTCGGCCCTACCCCAAAGCCCATGCTCAAAGCTGCCACCCCTCACGCTTCCAGGCAGGCGTTTCAGCCTCTATATTTCTATATTTATGAAAGCATTCCCTTGCCTCCTTTTGCTCTTTATTCAAATGTTGCCTTTTAAAAAATTGCCACCCCTCCCCCAAACACTCCTTCTCTTCAGTTCTCTCTGTAACACCCATTACCTTCTAACATATTATATATTGTACTTTTGCAGTGTATCACTCCTGTGCTTCCTCCAACTTGAATGTGATCCCCTTGAGGACAGGGATTTCTATTTATTTTTCCACTGTCATATCTCCAGCACCCACCCGAAAGGGTGGCACATAGTAAGTGTTCAAAAGATATTTGTGAATCCAAAAATCAAGTAAGTCTGTCTCTTGTATTGCCAAGAGTTTCTTAGATGTCCCTACATTATGAACTCTTTGAGGATGGGAGCATATCAAATTCACCTCCGTGCAGCCCCGTAACAGAGCAAAAGGGTTTGTTCTGGGCATGCGGATGAATGAGAAGGATGTTTCAACACTTACGTCACCCCTTTCAACCTCTAGGTCAGACACGCACAATCTCTTTCATGCACCACTGCCAAAGCCTCCTTCCTGGTCTCCCTGCAGCCAATGAGGTATCTTCCAAATCCATTTTCATGGCATAGACCATCAGAGACACGTTTTTTTTAAAAAAACAAAACCTGACCATGTCACTACCCAGCTTAAACATAGCAGTTGCTCCCTGATGTACCTCCATGGCCTTCCATGCAGCACGGAGACCCTTTCTGACCTGTGTCAGCTTCATCTGCCACCACCGTGTTCCCTAACATGTATCTGCTTGCCTGCCATGTGACCTTAGGCCTTTGCACCTGCTGTTCCTGCTTCCTGATTTGCCATCCTATTTTATTCGCCTCTAAGCCCCTCCCCATCCCATCAGATTAATGAACTCCATTCATTTTTCAAAACTTAGCCCAGGTAGTTGTCACTCAGGAAGCCTCCCTAGAACTCCCTCTCCCCCTCTGCCAAAGGAGACTTCAGAACACATTATAGTCCATCTGCACTGTCCAAGGGTCCCTTACAAGCAAACTCAACTACCCAACTGCTATGGACTGAATGTGTCCCACCCACACAGATTCATATATTGAAGCTGTCATCCACAACATGATGGTATTTGGGTGGGGCCTTTGGAGATAATTAGGTTGGGAGAGTAGAGCCCTCACGATGGGATTAGTGCCCTTAGAAAAGGAGACACAGGAAAGAGCTTGCTTCCTCTCTCCCTGGTCTTCAGCACATGAAGGCAAGGAGATGGCCATAGCAAGCCACGAAGAGGGTCCTCCCCAGAACCCTGATTTTGGACTCCCCAGCCTCCGGGACTGTGAGAAATGCATGTCTGTTGTTTAAGCATGCAGTCTGATAACAGCCCAAGCCTACTACGACACCAACACAGTTGAGACCCTGGAAATAAGGGGGAAAAGGCTCTAGGCCAGGGGTGTCAAACTCATTTTTACTGGGGGCCCCATCAGCCTCGCAGTTGCTTTCAAAGGGCCAAATGTAATTTCAACTCCTTAACAGTTAAGGAGTAGTTACATGTATACAGTCCTAAAATTGTTTTGGCTCTTTGAAGGCAACCGCGAGGCTGATGTGGCTCCCAGTGAAAATGAGTTTGACACCCCCGTTCTAGGCCGTCAGTGTACAGCACCTCTCTGAACCTTACAAAAAAGAGAAAAGCCCATTCGTCAGAGCCCACTGATTCTTCCTGAGAAAACAATGCACGCACATTTGGTTTTTTGCCTTCCTGACTTCAGCCAAATGGACATGGTAATGCAGAAGGAATTTTTGCTGGAGAAAAGTACACTAGCACTTGAAACAGGGAAAGTTACAGAGAAAGACAGATTTAGAAGAACTCTAAAAACATAATAATCTAGGGCCACTTAGTATAAGAGCAAACAGCCCCACAAATAACAACTTCTAGGGGCAGCGTGATATTTTAACACTTTTTATTGCTCTTTCAACCTCACAAAAGATATATCACATTGTTATTAATTAGCCCAGAAAGAATAAAAGTAGTAACTTTTAACCCAAAGCAGTAGGTTTCTTCAAAGGCGCTTCATCACACGAGATTGAATGCGTGTCGGCCACTCTGCACACACCCAGCTCCAGGGCTGCCTAGTACATCTCCCCACTGCGGGCCCTTTGTTAGTAACCGGGGAGCTGAGGAGTTGCTGAAATCACTTTAGATTCATCCGGCACAGGAAATCATGTGACTCCCGCCCACCACTAAACAGACATGTACTCTTCGGTCAGTAATCATCCCCATCAGTCATCATCCCCATCACCCAACCTATACTTACTCTAGGCTCCAGCCATTCTCTATCATTCTTCCAAGCCTTTGCTTTGGCTTTTCCTTCTGCCTGAGTGCCCTTTCTCCAGGTTCCTCCACGTCAGCATTCCTACTAAACACGGACATTCACCTCACACATCACCTCTTCTGTGAAGTCTTCCCAGCTCTGCCAAGGGTTTCTCATAGTATGGTTGACCAATCGCCCACACAAGTGATTTGTGGTGCTTGCTAACTACAGGCCGCCTATTTTGGGGGTAGGAGCCTAGCCAGCTGCATTTTTAACAACCATCTGCTTATTTTATATATACTAAAGTGTAAGAGCTGCCGTCCAGAAAGCTGGCTTTGCAAGCCTCACACTTCGTAATTTCTCATCACCTGTGCTCCCCTAGTCCTTTCCATGTGAACACTGAGAACACACCTGGTTGCATTCCAGGTGAACTGCTCATAGTAAAATTCCTCCCACTTGACTGTGAGCTATTTGAGGGCAGAGACCGTGCCTATGTTACATTTATATTCTCAGCCCTCCCATCAGCGCTGCCATCCTTGACTCCTTTTCTCTCACGTTCCACATCCCGTCCATCACCGAGTTCAGATGGCTTTACTCTCAAAAGATTTGATTTGACCACTTCTCACCTCTTCCACATCAATGAACTTGGTCCCAACTACCATTATCTCTCCCCAGTTCCCCTGCCCACTACAGCTTCCTTCCCACACAGCTGTCAGAATGCTGCCTTAAGAGCAAGTTAAATATTTACAAATCGCATATTTAAGAAAGCACTGGTACCTAGAAGACATAAAAACACTCAAAACTCAACAATTTTAAAAGAGTGATTTAAAAAATTGGGTATTAGACATGAACAGGCACTTCACCAAAGAAGATATAAGGGTGGAAAATACACATGTGAAAAGACATTCAACATCATCATTAGCCATTAAGGAAATGCCATTTAAAACCATGGTATGATAATGCTGAATTATGTAAATGGCTAAAATTAAAAGTACTGAAAATGCCAAGTACTGACAAGGAAACAGCAACTGGCACTTTCGTACATTGCTGATAGGAACACAAAATGATATAGCCACACTGGAAGAGAGACTGACAGTTTCTTATAAAGTTAAATGTAGATTTGTCATAGGCTTAAGCAATCCAACTCCTGGCTGTTTATCCTAGAAAAGCAGAAACATATGTTTACACAAATACCTGAACACAAATGTTTATAGCAGTTCTATTCATAAACACTAAATGCTGGAAACAACCCAAATGTCCTTTGAGGGGCAAATGGATAGACACACTGTGGTACACCTATACCACAGAATACCAGCCAGCAAGAAATGTGAACGTTGACACCCATAAGGACATGGATGGGTCGGTCTCAAAGATAGTATGCTAAAGGAAAGAAACCAGTCTCAGAAGGTTACATACTGTATGGTTCCATTGGCGTGACATTCTCAAAAAGACAACACAGTGGTGATGAAAAGTCAACTTGTAGTTGCCATATGTTACAAGTGGGGAGTTTGTGACTATAAAGGGACACCGAGAGACATTTTCGGATGATGGAACTATTCTGTATCCTCACTGTGGTGTTGGTAGTTCCATTAATCTATACATTTTTTTAAAGTCATAGAACTAGCCCTGGCTTGGTGGCTCAGTTGATTGGAGCATCATCATGTACACCACAAGGTTGCAGGCTGGATTCCTGGTGGGGGCACATACCTATGTTGCAGGTTCGATCCCTGGTGGGGGAGTGTATAGGAGGCAAATGATTGATGTTTCTCTCTCACATAGATGTTTCTTTCTCTCTCTCTCTTCCCACCCCCTTCCCCTCTCTCTAAAAATCAATGAGCATGTTCTTGCATGAGGATTTTTTTAAAAAGTCATGGAATTAAACACCAAAGTCAGTTTTACTGCATGGCAATTTAAAAAATCAAATCAGCCCTGGCTGGTGTGGCTCAGTGGGTTGAGTGCCAGACTGTAAACCAAAGGGTTGCCGGCTCAATTCCAGTCAGGGCACATGCCTGGGTTACGGGCCAGGTCTCCAGGAGGGGGCACACGAAAGACAACCACACATTGATGTTTCTCTCCCTCTCTTTCTCCCTCCCTTCCCCTCTCTCTAAAAATAAAGAAATAAAATCTTTAAAAAATCAAATCAATTTTTCAAAAAACAAATAAGCCAAACCATGTAAACTCTTTCCTCAAAACCTTCAACTTAAAGTAGAATCCAGACTTCTCCCCACTGTCCAGGAGTCCCCCCCAGACCTGGTTTCAGGTACCTCTCTAGCCACATCTTCTCAAAATCTTCCTTCTTGTGCCTCCCTACCTACCTTGAAGCTCATTCACTGTTCCCTCTGCCTGGAATTCTTTTTCACAGGTATTTCCAAAGGCCCTTCCCAAACTTCATTTGGGCTTCTGCTGAAATATCAACTCCTCAGAGAGACCTTCTTTAACTGGATTTCTGTAATGGCATCTTCCTACACCTTATACCATTTCATTTTTCTTCATGACACTCACCACTAATTGACACCACTCAACATATCTGTTTTATGGTTATTTTCTATTTCCCCACCAGAACATAAGATCCATGAGGCTAGGGGTCCTGTCTGTACTGTTCATGGATATATCCCCTGCACCTAAGATACCACCTATCACAGGACTCCCATAAATACTTGTTAAATGGATTAATGAGTAAACACAAGGGATGAACATTCAATGATGAAATTCCCAAGGCTTTGAACTTGGAGCCATACTTTGGCTTCTTTGAAGCATCTTTCAAATCATCTGCCCACTTGGTCCTTGAGTAAAGCAGCCCTTGCCCTGAATATTTAATTCAATATTTGTGCATTAAAAATAGACTAAGTTCGACGTATCCCTTTTAAGTGCTGCTTTTCGGTGCTTGGTTAGGTAACTGGCAGGAGGATGAGCTGGGAGCGGGGCAAGGCTGCAAGAAAATGCATTCTGAGAGTAATGCATGTGAGGTTTCCTAAGAGTGTGTGGCAAACAATCTAGAAGTGTTCCTGATGTGGACAAGGAAATCTGAGGTCAGGTTGAAAACAAAAATCAAAAACAAACAAACAAAAAAACAAAACAAAGAAAGAAAAAAAACCGACTGCTACCTTTCTGCAATACCTTTCCAAGTGAACAAATGCATTAGCATTTACAGAACACCTATTCTGTATATTTTTTCCAGACACCCTTGCAGGGGTGTCCAAACTTTTGGCATCTCTGGGCCACACTGGAAGAAGAAGAGTTCTCTTGGGCCACACATGAAATACACAAACACTAACAAGAATGGATGAGCAATGAAAAGGTTTTAAGTAAATTGATGATTTTGTGTTGGGCTGTATTCGTAGCCATCCTGGGCTGCATGTAGCCCACAGAGCGCAGGTTGGACACCCCTGCAAAAAGGTTCTCATTCAATCCTCCATCCACCCTTCAAGGCAGGTTCTATTGATCCTATTTTCATAAGTGAAAAAAACAAACACAGATACAGATTAAGTGACGTGCTCAAGGTTACACAATGATAGGGAAGGTCTGGGGTTTTGAACTCAGGTCCGTGTAGTTTTCTACCTCATTCATTTTCCACTTCAGATTTTAGAAGCAATATTCAGGAGCATGGGGGTGAGCACTGGCTGAAGGAGCCAGACAGGACCTGCTGACCTTGAAGGGAAAATGCCAACCTGGACACAGGTGACCAGGTTCTTCTCTAAAACTTTTCAAAGACCAGCATAGACAAGTCAGCTACAGCAAGATGCTAATTACCATCCAGTAAAAAAATATCCTGAGGATCTATTCTGCAACAGTTCCTGAGCTTAGGGTTTCCACAAATATTGTCATTTAATTCTCATCACTGTTAAAAAAAAAACAACTGTTAACATGTATGAAGGTATCAGACGCTGTTTATCCGAGCAAAAAGCCATAAACCTTGCAAGCAAGCAAGAGCACCTGAGAACTTTCTACCCCCACTCAATGTTGGTTAGAAATTTTACAATTACCTTACAGACAGAACAATATGAAGACCCAGACAACTGCAGATAGAGTTTGTTTTGTTCTTTCTTTTAGATTCGGTGTTTTGCACACTAGTTAGCACAGAAATCACAGTTCAGGGTGGCACACCCAACAACCATGTAAAATGCAGCTATTTTGACAAAGTATTTTCAAGGGTATTTATGGCTATGAATGATGTTCACCCTGTATTATAGATTTGAAACCTAAAGAAGGAGTAAGACACAGTTCTGCAAGACCCCAGGCCTCCTCTCATGTTCTCCTTCTTGAAGGATAATTAGGAAATCTAAGCTCTGAAAGGGATGATAGAGGCTACCAAGAGCTGCTCTTTGCCAGGGCAGCAGTCCTGGCAAAGGACTTGCAACTTAATTGCAAGGGTTGCTGTCTACTTCTGATGACCAGGGTGTGGAAGGTAGACTTCTCCACCTAGACAGCTCCCACTGCCAAGTGCACTCTTCCTCTAATTATCTGCTGTCTGTTCCCCTCCAACTGCTGCCCGTTGCTGCTGGCTTTGCTCTTCTGCCCTGCAGAATAATGATAATCCCTCTTTCCTATGACAATCATTTGACTATTTGAAGCCTGGTGGTAGGAAAATTCTTTCTTAGCATCACAGTGATCAAGTAAAAAGTAGAGTATCTGCACTGCACTTGCTAATGATTATTTGATGTGTTTTCTCTCTGGGTGTACATCTCTATACATCCAAGACAGTGACACCACCCCCAACCCCAGGAGGCAGCTCCACCGATTAAGTTGCACATTTGGTGTGCTGAGCCCTGGAAACATCAAGCTTAGTTGGGAAGACAAAGAATGGAGAAAACATGTCATGTGGCAAGTGTTCTTACAGTGGTATAAATTAGGCACCAGGTACACTCAGAGAGAATGGATTTGGGTCTCAGCCCACTCACTGGGGAAGGATGATGACCTGTGAGTTTGACCCTCATGAAACACAGCTTACATCTGGAGGCTCCTTCAGGAGACTGACCAGGTCTCAAAGTCAGCTTGTTTACCACCCCCTTTCATGTCTCAGACACTTGCCAAGTGCCAGGTATAGAGTAGCTGTTCAATGAGTCTTACTCCAACCTTTTGGCACTTCAAAGGGCCCTGAAGGAGAAAATAACTAAATCAAATGATCCCAAAGTTCTCTAATGAAGGTTTAAAAAACTCATTAATAATAATACAACTTCAAATACCTAAGACTAAGGGTCTTGGTCTCCATCCCTGCAGTCTAGCAGCTCAATGAGTGACATGGAACAAGTCACCTAACTTCCCTGGACTTCCATTTTCCCACTGATACATTGAAGGGTCTGTCCAAAGGACTGTAAGGTCCCTTTTGGACCCAGTGTCCCTGAATCTTCTTCTGTCCCAGATAGGAAGCTGGATCAAACACAATAATCTGGCTGAACTAGTCAGTCCCAAAATCAGCACATGACTTCTGGTAGAAAGAAGAGCATATAGGTAGATAAAGATTCCAGCTCCAGCCCTTCCATTATCTTGTCATGTGGGGCCAGCCGAGTATATTCACCTGCACAGGTTTAAATACCAGTCTCCACATTTACTAAGTGATGATCTTGGATAAGTCACTGAATCTCCGTCAGCCTTGATATTCACATCTGTAGACTCAGGTTAATCCCACCTAATCCCAGGGCTACTGGGAGGGTGAAATCAATTAAAACATGTGTTAAAGCGCCCAGCACCCATAGGACACATGCTGCATATCTCCTTTTTTTCATTCTTCACCCATCCAACCCACTTAATCAGCAGACTCAGATTCCAAAGGCTTTTCTCACCCAAAGCACAGACAGACAGAGCTAGAAGATACTCTAAAAATGACTGGCAGAAGAGGCTTGGAAAGGCATGGTGACTTGCCCAAGGACCTACATGTTCTTCAGCAGCAAAGCCTGACCCAGAACACAGGGTGGCAGATCCCAACAGTCATACAAGACACAGAGAGAACCCTATACAGGTTCCTCTCTCCCTAAGGACACTGGGAACTCCCCACTTACAACCAAATTCTGAAAAATGAAAATAACAGAACATTTTATTTATGTTTTTAGGAGGGCTGCAAGAGAGGAGTAGCATCATAGTTGGTCTATAAAATGCAAGGTTTTCTTGAATTACCTATGAAATGAAGGTCAGAGTTTCTTGCTTGCAACCTTTCCCAGGAACTTGGCTCCCTTTGCTCCTTCCACTTCTGCTCCTTTCAGTTTGCACCTTGAGGCAGACAGGCTTGCATTAGGAACCTCTCTGGGCAAGGTGAGAAATCTCAGCCTGGAGCAATTAATCCACAGCCGAACACACACAAGCAAGAAAATCATCACAACTGTGCTATCCATAATACAAAAGGAATTCCTCTCCCAAATCCTGAGAGCTCCAGCATGAGACAACCGGAAAGTGCTCAAATTCACCGAGGTATAAGGATAACTCCAGGGTCAGGGACCTAAAGGTCCTCAAAATGACATGATCAATGTCCCTGAGGGTATTCAGGTATTTCTGGAGAAAGCTCAGGTCAGAGTCTACCCAGGGCCACTCTGCTGAATGGGAGCACTGAAGAGGGAGCCCAGACAATGTAAGGAGGGGCCAGGGTTACGTTCCCTTCTGTACCAGATTCCTGGAGCAAAGCACGCATCTTCAGGGAGCATTTGACGGAAAACTATACCAAGAGTATGCTTGTTTATAGCTCCTGGTGAACAGACTCCCAGCCAGTGTCTCCCAGAACTCAGAGAGCCCCAGTCCAAGCCTCATATTGTGTGCTGGAGCAAAGAGACCCAGAGAGGGAGACCATCACGCCCAAGTTCACATAGTATGCCTAGGCAGCCGTGGGATAAAGCCTGTGCCTGACCTTCAGTCTGGAGCTATTCCCTTCTAAATGCCCTCAGGCTACTGTCTGCCAGGCCCACTCCCTCTTCCAAAACCCTGAGCTCACCTCCCGGTTTGAGGGTTGAACAGCAACTCAGAAGCAGGTGATAGTTTAGCAATTCATCCAGTAGGACCTCTGTAAGGCCAGAGCAGCTGGGTCCCCAGTGGCATGGAGAGACTGCAGTGCCCAACTTTGCAAGGGCTCAATCTTCCCTAACGATCTCCCTCCTCCTCCTCCCCCACCTCCCCCTCCTTGTCCTCCTCCGTAGTACTACGGAAACATGTGCTCTGCTTGGGAGGAGGAAAGGAGGAAGATGCAGAGGTTTATTGCAAGGAGAGGGACAACAATCTGCTGCCGTGTTATACACTCACACCTAGCAGATGAGGAATGGAAAAATAGCTCTAAAATAGCTCTATCTGCTGCCACAGAATTGTTAACCCTGTGCTCCAGCTTTGCTCCTCACACAGCTCAAGCGAGAGAAACAATACACTTAACCAATGGAGTGCCAGCCAAAGACATTACATCATCGGTTAGCACCATCATTGGCTAATAATTCCTAGAAGGCACCAGTCTGCTTCAAGCTGCTTAACTCTTTCACATTCATGCTAGCAATGACTCAAGTATTTGGTCTAAACTAGTGTTCCTGGACCTTGCTTATATCGGAATCATTTGGGGTGTTTCCTAAACATACTGATCACTATGTTCTACCCCACCATCTAAGTCAGATTCTTCAGGGGAACATGAGTATCTGTATCATAAATAGTGTACAGAATGTTGGGACCACTGGAAAAAAAACCTCTTCCTCTCCAAAAGATAAATGAGATAATATTTTTTGAGCATTCATTATGTGCCCAGTACTTTACGGTATCATCTTATTTATTTTCTACAGTGAGCAGTGAATATTATTTGGCTCCATTTCATAGGTATAAAAAGTAAGGTTCAGGGAGAGTAAAATGCTTGCTCATGAGATGGAGCCTGGCTTTGAAAGGTTTGCTCCCACCTGAAATCAAATCAAGCCATTTTTCTACCTATTGCCTTCAGGGTTATACAAAATATAGACCATCTCGATGAGCTGGAAAATGCCAGTGACCTGCAAAGAACTGGGGGATGAAGAGAATGGTGATTTCCCAGGGCAGGTGATCAGGGAGCATGAACCCTCCAGAGAATCATTCTCATCCTCAGGCTCAGTCCTTCTGCTTTCTGCTGCATATTTCAATTTAGCTGTCACTTTCTCTAGGCAGCATCCACTTACCCCCAAACCCGGGACAGATGCTTCTGCTCCAGGCTTCTAAGGTCCCTTGTATCTTATTGGCTGCAGCTACTTTTTTCCCTGGAAAACTCCATATGGGTAGAGCCATTTCTAACTCTCTGTCAACATCTGCCCAGAACAGTGCCTGCCACATATGAATACTCAATCAGGACTACAGCAGGGAGGTGAAGAGGGAGGGAGAAAGGGTCTTTGCTGAAGCTCGAAATGGCATCATGCTGATATGGGAAAGGTAAAGGACTGGAAGCCAGGAAACCCACATGAATAAGTTATCTGACCTTGGGCAAGTTCATTTTGCGGGGCCTGAATGAGGACAACAGCACCTTCCTCATAGGTTTAAATTAAAGAATGATCCAACCTTGAGTGTACTTCTCTATACTGTCTCTCCCTAGATCTCATCAATTTTGTTGGCCAACTTCTACATGCTGACAAGTCCCACATTTGTTTCTCCAGCCCAGACTCCCCATCCCCCCAGGTTCCATGTCAATGTCTTGAGCATCTCCAAAACAGCATTTGCATTTTCTCCTCTAGCTCCAACTTGCTCCTAAAACAACTTGCTCCTCCACTCTGTGATTGGTGGTCCCATCTACCAAATCTTTTTTCTTTTATAATTGAGGTGAAATTCATATAGCATAATAGCAACCATATTAAAGTGTACAATTCAGTGGCATTTAATACATTCATAATGTTGTGCAATACCACATCTATCTGACTCCGAAACATTTTCATCACCCCAGCAGAAAATCACTTACCCTTTAAGCAGTCATGCACCATCTATCCTTTCTCCCCAAGCCACTGGTAAGCACAAAACACCAATCCGTTTTCTGTTTCTATGGATTTGCCTGTTCTGGATATTCATATAAATGGAATCATATGCTATGTAATCTTTTGTGTCTGGCTTCTTTCACAGAGAATGATTTCAACGTTCATTCATGTTGTAGCATATATCAGCACTTTATTCCTTTTTATGGCTGAATATTATTCCATTGTTAGTATGTACCACATTTTGTTTATCCATTCATCTAGTGATGGACAGACTGGCATCTAATCTTAAAATATAAACCTGATCCTTGGCCCTTCCCTTTACTGTATTCCCCATAGCTAATGTATCAAGTCCTGTACATTTTACATCCAAAATATAGCTCTAATCCTACTTTTCCCCAACACCACTGCTATCGTGAAGCCAGGACACCAACATCTCTCACCTAATTCCTGACTTTTGACAAGGTCCCATTCTTCTCTCCACTCCACTTTTCAGCTGGTAACTACAGAAACTATCTCATCCATTCACTTCAGCAATATTTACTGAGCACTATTCTCAGTAAACATTCTCCATGGGGTTTGCCTCCTAGAAGCATGACAGGCAACAAAAAAATCCATACTATAATGCCAGGTCATTACTCAGCTTAAAATCCTTCAATGATTGTTCATCACACTTTGAGGGAATTCCAAGCTCAGCATGGCCTTCCCAACTCATCTCAGGATGCTCCCCAGTCATGCTGAGCTCCGTTCCTCCACCTCATGGTCCTTTAACAAGCTGTTCTCTCTGCCTCATTCCTCAGATCTTGGTGTAAATATCACTCTTAGGCTGGTCTTCCTTGGCCACTCTGTTAAGCAGATTCACCCTTCATTCATTTCAGTCATTCAAGAAATTTGTGTTAAGCATTGTGCTGGGCCCTTGGGAGGAAGCCATGTATGAACTCCTGGAGCCTTCGAACCAGTGGGGAGGACTGAAAAATGGATAGACAAGTGCTATGAAGGGAGAGTAAAAGGGAGGGGACCTGCTTTACCCAGAGTGGTCCAAAAGGCCTTTTTCTAAGGAAGTTGTACTGAAACTGGAGGATAAGAAGGACTCAGCTGGGAAAAGGTCCTATTACTCTTCATCACATCCTGGCCATGCAATGCAATGGTGCATCCTTCAATGTTTGCTTTTGAAGAAGCATAGCATGTAATAATGTCTGTCCCCTCTAATAGACTGTACTGTATTTCCAGCGCCTAGGACAGCAAACACCATTTAGAAGGGCTTCAATACTCATTGATTCAATTAACAATTAGGTAAAAAATGAATTAATAAATCCAGCAATGAAATAACTTCCAGAAGCATAATAAATCATATAATTTTGATATTTGTTGTCATTAGTTTATGGCAAAGGACAGCTACTCTGCTGGGTTTTGGAAAACTGGGTTGACTGTAAAATGAGAATAAAAGTACCTAACTTAGAAGATTACTGGATAACTAGGAGAGAATGCATAGATATATCAGGCACTCAGTAACAGGCAGCAAGAGTCATTATTATTAAGGTTCTACTATTATTGAAAGTTCTGTTTTTACAAAAGCTGATTTACTCAACTCAAACTCCAAAATCCATTTTCAGATGCAGTCAAGAAGTTAAAAGATAAAAAAAATAAACACCTTGAAAATGCCTGCTCTGCATTAGGCACACTGCAAAGCCCTTTCGGTCATAGTTATGTCATTCACTTTCCAAGCCCATCCTCCCAGATGCCTGCCCTGGTTCAGCTCTCAATCCCACCTGAGACCAGGGCACTTCTTACTCCCTCAGCTCCAGGCAGTATTGGCTTCTCACAGTTCACAACTGAGTCTCTTCCTCTTCAGGAACTGTCCTGCTGAAGCGACACCCAAAGTTGTGCCCCCTCCCTGGGGAAAGCACAGCCACTGGCTGGTCAACATGGGGCTGCAAAGGCTTGGCCCAATGCCTAAGGGGATCAATGGAGACCTCTCTTGCACTCCATCACAGATCAGCCTCTCCCTCTGCACAGTCCTGCTTCTCTCCCCCATTCCCCAGCCCTTCATCCCCAGAATAAGACCACTACCCAGGAATCCCCTACACACAAATCTCAGGGCCTCTGATTATGTTTTCAGGGAACCAGACCTATGGCAGGCGAGTATGATGATTTCCTTTTACATCAGAAAACTGAGGTTCAGAAAGGTTGATAATGGCCCCAGGCACATAGCTCAAGTGACTTTCTGGTCTGACTCCCCAGCAGACCTTGCTCTTTACTACAGCCTTTAACAGCCGAAGCTGTGTCTCTGTGAGACAGAAAGAAGAGCCATAGAGAAGGGAAGGCCAGCAGATCAGAAAAGGGGAGCAGGCATACCCTTCACTTTCCTCCAGGGGTCATTCCTAATGACAAAGTTGAGGTCAAAGCTTCCAGAACAAATTATTAAAAATGGCCTGCAGAAGCAGACATCACATGGACACCACCTCCCCACCCAAATGCATCCATGGCTAGAAGGAGGGGGCAGGGTTCCCCAGGCAGATGGGGATGCCTAAAGTGGCCAGAGTATCTGCAGCCATAGCCCCAACAGTAGCTATAGCCTACCAGCTTTCTATGCATCCAGTCTCCATCCATTTTCCACAGAGCTGCAAGAGTGATTGGTCACTGCAGATTTCCGCCACTGCCCTCCTTCATCCCAGGCCAAAATTCTAAATAGTCTAAGGCTGTGTTTTAAGGTCCGTGCATGCTTTAGCTCCCTGCAGTGTTGACAGCTCATTTCCTACCCACAATATGCCCCCATCCTACTTGATCATCTGATGTAGGATTATCTGATGTTCTAAGCCGGGATAGTGGGCTTTTTCACTTTCTTTATCTTTGCACAAGAACATCTATCTGGAATTCCTGCCATCCCATCAAGCCGTCCCCCCACCCCCCAACACACACAGCTCTCAGCCTGGCAAACCCTCCTACTCCTCTAGTGCCCACTCAATAGTCACTGCCTCTCTGAAGACTTCCTGGCTTGCTCACGGTTCTCCTCTACACCCTCAGTCCCTTCAGTTAGGGTGCACTATAATTGTTCCTCCTATCGTCCTTTTTAGTCCCAGGAGCTCCTCCAACGCCCTTCTTCGTGCTGCTAGGGCTTACTTAAGCACAGGGTCTGGCACACAATAGGAGCCCCATAAATGCTGAATAAATACACCGGGCTCTGTATCAAGAGCTAGTGTCTACTCCTAGCGTGGCCGGGAAACCACCGCTCTGAGACGTTTTTCCTGTGCCCCAGGATGACTGGGCATATGAAATGGCACGACAAACCTGACCCCTAACCCCAGGGCAACAGGTCACGAGGGTCTGAGGACCTAGGCAGAGGAGAAATCCGCCGCTGCGGACCTTGACTCCCCGCAAGCTCTTCCCTGGGGCCTGGCGCTGAGTGAAGAAGATAATCTGAGGAGCCACCACCCTGAGCCCCTCCGGCTCCCAGCGGTTCAGACATTCCCCGCACATGGACCTGCCTGTCCCAGCGTCAGGCCCTGGGGACGCGCGGCAGCAGCCAGGGGAGGAAGCGTGGCGTGCCGGCTCCTCGCCTCGCTCCCCGGCCCCTCAGCGCCGGCATCCCGCGGGCACACAGCTTGAGCGCCCGGGGACGCCGCCAGGCGCGAGGACGCCACCAGTAGTCTCGGCTGAGGGGTTGGGGGGGACTCCCCGCTGTCAGACAGCCTACAAAGTCTACTTCGCTGCCGCGCTCTGCTTACCGTGGGAGCCACCAGGTACCCAGAGCCGGGTGGGTGTCTTGGCCACTGGGCCAGCCTGCAGATCCTCTCCCGCTTCGGGAGCTCAGCCTCCGCATCCCACCGCGCGCCAGCGTCTCCTCTCGGCCGGCCTCCTCGCGCCGCGGCGCCCCATTGGCTCCCGCAGCCAGGCCACACCCCCAGTCGGCTCCGCCCCTGCATCCCTTCCCGCCTCACGGTACCAGCCGACTCCTAGCATCTCCACGCAGGTAAAGTTGCTTCTAGACTCAGCTCTTACCCGGCTCAGGCAGCCGAGTGAGGTAATAGGTCTCCATCCCAAGAGAGTCTAGACGTCCCCTGGGGAGGGCGAAGAGTGCAGTGGCCTTGGAAGCTGGCTTTGAGAAAGTCACCTGATCTCCCTAGAGCTCAGGAGGCACCTCTGAGAAACCTGTCAAGACACTGTCACAAATGTCTCAGGTAGTATGCCAGTCATTTAGCACCAGGGATGCAACAGGGAACGAGACAAAGTCTATCTGTAGCCCTCATGGAGTTTGCATGGGGGGTGGGGAGGGGAGGCCATATGCAAATGAGCCAACAAGGAACATAATGTCAGCTTGTTAACACAGTTATGGGGAAGGGAATGATTGTAAATAAGAAAGGAGGCTAGGGATGCTATAAATAGGATGGTCTCCAAGGCCATTTTGAACTAGGAGCCCAAGCATAAAAGTGGTTCTGAGGCTGGAACTGGAGACTGGGATGGTTGAGCATGGTGACCAAGGGGAAAGTGCTCGAGGCCAGAGCAGTGACCGGAGCTGAGTCACTCTGGGCCATGTGAGGAGCTTCAGTTCTGTTTTAAGTACAAAGATAAGCCGTTGAAGGGTTTGAAGGCGTCTATGAAGTGGTAAAGACCACTTTGGCTGTTGTGTGGAGAATGGATTTTGGAAGAGAAAGAATGGAAGCAGGTACACCAGTTTGAAGGTGTCTTAGTCTGCTCAGGCTGTCATAATGAAATACCACTGACTAGGTGGCTCAAACAATAGACATTTACTTTTTCACAGTTATGGTGACTACAAGTCCAAGATCAAGGTGCCAGCACTGTCAGTTTCTGCTGAGGGCCCTCTTCCTGGCTTACTGCCTTTCCCTGTGTCCTCGCATGGTGGAGAGAGAAAGAGAGCCAGCTCTCTGGCCTCTCTTCTTCAAAGGGCACTAATCCCATCATGAGGTCCACACTTCCATGACCTCATCTAAACCTAATTACCCCTCAAAAGCCTCCGCTCCAAATACCGTCACATTGTGGGGTAAGGCTTCAATGTATGCATTTTGAGGGGCCATAATTCAATCCATACCAGCAGGCTATTTCAGAAGTCGAGAGATAATGGTGACTTAGACCTAGGTGGTGACAACAGGGATGGGGAAAGTGAACCAACTGAAATGTATTTTGAGAATATCATGGAAAGTCCTGATGATGGGTTGGATTTAGAGCATGAATGAAGACTGATTCCTGGGTGTTTAGCTTGAGCCACCCATGGGATGATGGTGCTGTGACCAACATGAGGAAGAATAGGGAGGAACAGGTTAGCCACAGAGGGAAATTAAAGGCTCCATTGTAGACATTTGAGAGACCTATTAGATATCCTACAACAACAGCGCCAGGCTCTCTTCAAATTGTTTTATATATATTAACTACTTATCTATATAGAATTCTCATAATAACCTTATGGGGAAAATGTACCCTCACTATCCCCATATTACAGATGAGGAAATGAAGACATTGGCAGATTAAGCAACTTGCCCAAGATATATTCACAACCTGGGGAATCCCAGGGCAAAGGGCAGGGTGGGGGGAGTATTTAAAACTGGCCCCATATACAGAGAGCAAGGAGAGATAGAAGAGAGAGGCATACTACTCCAGATTGGTAGGTGGCAGGTTTAATAAGCAAGGGAACTTACATATGAAACTTGTCTTGGGCGGCCAAAACACAGTAGATCTCTGCGCTCACCCACCAGAATCTTAACAGTTTATATAGAAGCCTTAACTGGTTTCAGTCACATACTCAGTCCAGATGGTCTCAACAACACATTACTCTCTGGAGGTTGCATCTTTGAAACTGCTCCATATATGGGAACAGTGGATGGAATATACTTTCCAAGGACAGGGGAAGGTGTGAGGAGCCTCCGATTGCCGAGACCAGCTCTCAGGTCAACCACTGGTCCTGTTCTCTTGATGACTTGCTCCAATAGTGGGTGGTTGGATACACAAGTTTAGACAGAGCTCAGGCAAGAGCCTGGGGCCAGAGATGTGCATTAAGGAGTGCCCTGACCTGGAACATTATAAGGTCACCTGGAGAAAGTGTGTAGTGGGCGAAGAGAGGAGAGGCAAGGACTGAGCCCTTGCAAAGTTCTCTTCCAACATTTCCCCTTACTGCCTGATCCTTAGCAAGTGACCTCAGTCAACATGAGGAAGTGACCCAAGTTCAGTAGCTAAGAGGGAATGAGATTAGCTCAAGGATCACAAACTTTAATCCTGTTGGGAACAGGCAATACTATAGCAAGCGAAGTTGGCAAGGTGTGCTAGAACAGGGAGGGGTGGGGGCTGTGACCCACTAAGGTGTGCACACTTGCCCAAGGGCGCAGCGGACTCAGCAACAACTGATTTTTGCCATATGGCGATATGGAGCCTGAGTTCCCAGATGATCTCATTTTTATTAAAGAGCCAGGAAATCAGATTATGTCCAATCTCTAGATTTGTTTAACATTGGCAATTAATTTTAAAAAAATTTAAAAGATTGTGTGGGCCAAGACTGTTGGACAGAATCAAATCCATATATGGGCAACAGTAGCTCATTTAGCTGCTACTTTCCGACTCTGGGTTAGATAATACCTCAGGTCCCCTTAAGAAATTCCTCACAGTTTCTGTTCAGACACAGATGGCGACAATAGTAGCACATAAAAAGATCAAGGAAATCTCAACTTGGAAACCCAGCATAGTCTTTCACAGTATTTGACTAGCTTCTGCCTCTACTCAAGTAGTATAGCATTTCTAAGCATCAGTTTCTCTTACCTGTAAAAACAGGAGGTCAGAGCAGAGCTCCTCCAAGATTCCTCCCAATTCTATTTGGAGTTATAACAGTAGTTGTGTTTTTTTTTAACTGTATGTTCTCGAATATGCTCAGGGAAATTGCTTGGGGGAAAATGGAAAGGGTATTCTTGTCTGGGTGTGCAAATTCAAAATGCCTTCCTAGTGAGGAACAGAGTGAGACAGAATGTAAGATAAGAAACCATGCAAATTATGGCATGGAATTTTCTTTATTGCACCATGAATAAGAAAAAAAAAAGGCAATTAAGTAGATGCAGGCACACTTAATGGTTTCTATTGAAAATTCAATGTATGGTAGCCAGTTCTCCATATGTTTCAGTAAAGGCTTTGCAATAATGAAATAATGAAATTCTCTGTCATGTAATGGAGGTCAGCTGCGTCCTAGCATTATTTATTCTTATGTGCTGAGCTTATGTAATGAAAATAGCCTGAGAACAGTTAATCACCATCCACTGAGTCAGTCCCTTTTGTCCCCACTTGAGATATTGTTGAAAGCTGAGAAACAGCTTATGATTTTACAAATCACTGAGTTTTGTGTAGGAGTGAAGGTAGGGTTGGGAGCCAGAAGACCTGCATGCACTCATTGAATAACCTCTTTCAACCTTCTTCATCAGTAAAATGAGAGCTGGATGAAAGGTGACTTCCTAGAAGATATTTGCATTTATACCTCCACATTTCTTTGGGAGGAATTTTTCACTGTGTGGAGACCTGGTAATTCCCAGGGTGAGATTTTTCCACAATTTTCTACCTCCTAGTTCCTCAATATCCTGGAGGCAGAAATGTCACCTAAGTTGGGCCAATTAGATACTCACTCTTGGGACTTCGTCTCTCCAGATATCCTAGGTTTCTGCCAGTGTCTGAAGCCTGGACCTTTATGCCATCCCTGTCCCCCATCCAATTTTATTTTGTTAATCTTCCATCTCTACTAAATTTCCTTCTTCTGTTAGCAGGCCAAATTATTTCTCTTGCTTTTAACCAAGAATCTCAATGGATCCAGTGAGGAAAAAAACATTGCATCATGGGACCCTGTCCCTGGGGAACAAGTTCAGAGCAGGAATTTGCATATATGTAAATGCTTACACAGTAGCAGGTATGCACAGTCTGTCACCACTCAGTAAGAAATCCAACCCCACAAAGTAGTTGTGGTTCAGGTTTTAAAAGGTGTTTATTTTTTATAAGAAGAGCCCAGATGTGCCATTCATAACAGATCTTAGAAAAAATAAAAGTGAGCAAGCCCTTGTAATAAGAAAAGAATTGTAGAAATGAGCCCTCTAATATGTAAATTTGGTAGTTGACAAAGTCTTTTCACATGAATTCACTCATTTCAACTCACTCCCATGTGGTAGGCAGATTAGATAGTATTTATGATTTCTACATTATATTGATAAATAGGTGTCATTCATTGAACAATTTTTGCAGACCAGGAACTGTGCAAAATGCTTTATATACTCCTATACCAACACTGTTAAGGAGATATTATCCCCATTTTATTCATGCAGAAACTGAGGCTTGCACAGTTTATACACATAATATACATAGTTGAGGTGAGAGCTCACCTCACACTCATACAGCTTGGCATCATGTATCACAGCTAGTGAATGACAATGGAACCCAGGTCTGGAGTTAGGAATTTTCTATTCCATTTGGCTATAGCTGTTCATACTTGCCAACAAGAACAGACTTGATTCAGTTGTCCACCCATGGAGAGATTTTTAAGGTCATAGGGAAGATCTTCTCGTACTTCCCCCTCTCTGCCTCTCGTGGTGCCTCAAATTTGCATGAAGATGAATTGCTATGATTGACAACTGATCCACACAGTACAAATGCAAGTATGCCTATGAGTGGTTAAATGCTAAGTTTAATCAGATGAAGAAGTTAAAGGGCTCCATCCAGAGAGGGTTGAGGTAGTCATCATTTCACTATGTATATCAAATAATCATGTTGTACACCTTAAATTATGCAATATTTATCAAAAATAAATTTAAAAAACCATAAAGGTAAAAGTAGAACTTTTCAATTTTTCCTATTTTCTCTTTGGGTTAAAAAAATCTTTTAGGGAGGTAGGGCATAGAATAAAAGAAAATCTGACAATATTAATTTACTCCTGGACTGAAGGAACTCATTTAATCTCTGAGCCCTGGTAAAATGAGGGGAGCCTTTACACTGTTCTAACATCTATGGTTCTTTTCTAGAATTCCTAAGTGAAGGCTCAGGGGTGACTTGGCCTGGTCTGGAGCTGAGATGGATTCTGAGCTCCAGGTTTTGAGCAGTTTCATGCTTACTTGTTTGTAGCACAGAACATTTTTGCTGATGTCGCAAAAGATTGTCATGGCAACCAGAAAAATAAGTTTCCAAGTCTTTGGCGTCCCCCTTAAGAAGAGGCAGGTGTCAGTGGGTGTTCCTTTGTAGTTAAGGGCGCTTGAAGGTTTTAGCTGATCAAGTTACTTTCAAAGGCATGTTCTAATACATCTGCCTCCACAGCTCATGGAGAAGCAGCTGCAGTGAGGCAGAGAGAAGACCAGCTCCACCAGGATGGGCATTGGAAACCTAGGCAGCAGTTCTCACCACTGGCTGCATGAGAGAATCACGTCCAGGGGTTAAAATGCACCAGTACTTTAGTTCCCGGTGCCCTGACCAAATCAGTTGGCAGAGCATGAGGCCTGGGTATCCATAGGCATATATTTTGCCAGGTGACACAATGGTGTAGTCAAGGTTGAGAACTGCTGGACTGGAGCTTGAGTCCCAGGTCCACAGCTGTGTGGCCTTGGGGTTACCCTCCTCACTTGTCTAAGCTTTGGGTTCTTCACCTGTAAAGTAGGATAATATAACCAGCTTTGCAAGGCTATTGCGAAGCTTAAATATAAAAGTGCCTGGCAAACGCCAGCGCTTAGAATCAGCCTGGGACTGGAACACCAAGAGCCATTTTCTTTTGGATTAAGATCTTCCTCGCTCTCCACTTCCATTCCTTTGCACTTCTCAGGCCTGTCAGCACAGAGACACAATGAAGAAGCTACATCTTCCATGTCATTTTTCTTTCACTCAAAACCCTGCCTAATTATGACTCTGCTTAGGTTGGTCTCTATATATGCTCTGGTCATTTCAGCCAAGCTCAGTCACCAGAGGAATAGCCAGGCAAGTCTAAAAATAGATTTCCTCCCCCTCAACTACAAGGAGAGGCAAAAAACCTATAATCTTTAAGAACATTAAAGCTGGAATTAGACTTTGTTTGAATCCTTCCTCTGCTACTTGCTAGTTGTATAACTTTGAGCAAGCTTTTGCCTCAGGCTCCTTATCTATAAAACGAAAATAATAATAATTCCTTCTTTCTGAGGTTGTGGTGAGGATGAAATATGTTCAAACATATAAAGCTCTTAGAGTGCTGCCTTGTAAATAATTAGTAAAATCAAATGTTACACGTTTTATTTGCATTGAAATAATTGACTCCTAAATTTCCCCAAAATGAAATATATACATCCTATCATTTAAGCTCAGACAATGAGCTGACCCCTCCATCTCTGGGTTATGATGTAGTGTGGCCCAGAAGTATGGAGCCCAGTATTAAGCACCACTGATTTCTTTCTTATTTGTCCCAAACCACAGCTGTTCCATTGGAGTTAGGAACATGGGTTTTACAATAGCATCCACCAAGTCTGGCATCCACCTCTGTCCCTACCCCCTAAGAAGGAAGACAGCAAATTGTTTACCTCTTGTTCTTCCCTCTTTCACCTTTCTTCTCTTCCCTCTGACCCCTTAGGGATGCTGAGCTGACTGGCCTTTCACCTAGGCTGACCTTCCCTGGCTGGTACTCATATTGCAGTAAGGCCTTTAGGCGTCTAAGAATCATACCAGGCATCATCTTCCTCCTCATCATTGTCATCATGGCAGCTGCCATGGAGGCACTGTGCTGAGCTTTCTATAGCCATTTGCTCATTGAATTATCCCAACAACCCAGAAAGGTAGGAATATACATTATTTCCATTTCACAGATTATGAAAACTGAAGTCTACATCAACTGGCTAAGATCACACAGCTGTTAAATAAAGCTCATGAGTCAGTGCCCTTTACCACTCTGCCCTCTGTCAGGTGAGCTCTGGGTCACTTCCCTGTGATTACAGGCCCTACCCCACCCTCCCTTGTAGACCTGGGCTTTAGCCCATGTTTCTTCCCTTTGAATGCTGCTAGCGCAGGTTTTGTTTCCCCCATTCCTTTCTTTCCAGTTATGACTGATGGGTGGGACTCTGTCTCCCCATCTACTCTCTGTGTTATCAGTTCTGAAATAATTTTTTAACTGTCCATGGTAGTTTGAAGAGGTTAAACTCCAGTTATTCCAAGGTAACAAACATTGGGAAGTTAAAAAGTGTTCAGAATCCTATAAAATTCTGATATTTGTGCTGTAGCTTAGTAAGCAAAAAGGAGAAGAGGTTTTGAAATCATCATTCTTTGGTTTGGGCCTCAACTCTGAACTCTCTGGCTGTGAGACACTCTTTGTGCCTCAGTTATATGTATATATAAAATTGCTGTTTCTTAGGGATTTGGGGCTGAAAGAACCGCTAGTCCTGGAACAATGAGTATAAACTACTCAAATCTCCCCTGAATTTAGGGTGACCACACCCACAGAAGACCAATTTGTGACATTTTATTACTGAATATTTTCTAATCCCAATCAGCTATGCAATTTAATGTGCATTTACTGTGTTCTTTATTTCTCTGGGCCAATACAAAAAGCTACATTATATCCAATCTGTACTATTTGTCAGGTCCTTTCAGGGTGATTTTCCATGTTTTATTTTATTTGCCTTCACAAAACCCTCTGAAGTCAGAATAATTATTCAGAGAAGTGAACATTTTTGCCCAAGTTTTCACACTTCTTTGATGGGTAAACTGATTAGTTATGTGTCATCCTTTTAAGACAGGATATTTATATTTTTGCAAGAGCCTTCTGGAGACTCAATGCTTTTTCCCAAAAGAGGGCCACTAATGAGGAAACTCTCAGGCACTATTGCAGGCTGCCAGGGGTTGTGCTTTAGGCTGGGGCTCTGGGCCTAATCCTTCCACTCATGCATAAGCTCATCTCTTCTGTGCATTCTCTGTTTTTCAGACCCACCTGTTCCTGTGCATGAGGTATTATTTAATCAAGCAAAGATTTTTCTCTCATTTTTCTTTGGTGTGGAAGGAATAATTTGGCAGGAGTAACCCTCCAGAGACCAGTGTATATCAATAGAATAGATTTGAGGCCGTATCAAAATTAGAGATGCTAATATTCCATGATCCAGCCATTTCACCTCCCCTACTTCTAGGAATCTACTTCTAGGATCCCCTAGGAATCTTCCCTGCTGATGGGTTCACATGTGTGC
The DNA here is from genome assembly GCA_004027475.1 of Anoura caudifer. Classification (NCBI taxonomy): domain Eukaryota; kingdom Metazoa; phylum Chordata; class Mammalia; order Chiroptera; family Phyllostomidae; genus Anoura; species Anoura caudifer. Next base: position 221,265 of record PVKU01000530.1, read on the forward strand.
AGAAGGAGGCATCTGCAGTACAAAGGTGTCCTTTGTAACCTAAACCACTTAACTAATTGTTCATCAGTAGGGAAATGGCTAATTGTACAATAGCATCTCCTTATATGTAGAATATTATAAAGTACTAAAAAGAATGAGATGGATCCATATATGCTAATAATGGCTGAAGAAAATTGCTGAGTAACTCAAACAAACTGAAAAAAGTGTATAGTATATGTATATACATGTGCGTACATGCATATATATGTATACATATATACACATATATACACACTATACATATATGTCTGCATATGATGTGGGGGGGTGGGTTTGGCTCACTGCATTGGGAGATGGGGCTCTCACTTCTGGTTTTCAAGCCTCGAGGAGAAGAGCAGAGCTTAACTTCCAGGACCAGATAGTTGGCTTTTCCAAAACCATCTCCCTCCAGACATCAAGAGAAGTGACCATCACATTAAATGAGAGGATGCATGGGAAAGCACCTCTTGGTCTATAAAACGCTCTATAAAAGTTAGGTACAATTTTCATCACCATCATATAGTGGCACATAAATATTTGTTGCAAGAATATACTCTTATGGCTTTTGTTTTCAAAGGAAGAATGAACTAATGGCACTAACTTGCCTTGACATTGCTAAAGACTTGAATTCAAATTATTTGCTTTATTACTTAAGTGATGCATGCGAGCCTAAGCAATAATAAGAAGAACAACAATTGTGCACTTATGCACCAGCCTGTGTGCTAAGTGGTTAACTTCCACTATCTTTTTTCTTTCAAAGGCACTTTGTGATAGGTATTTTACAGATGGCAAAACTGAGGCTCAGAGAAGCTAAAAAATACTTACTCAAACTTGTACATTCTGTAAGTAGCAGAGTCAGGAATTAAACCCAGATCTACATTATTTCAGAAGCGTGCTCCTCACCTTTCTCAAGGTTTCCTTATCTGCTGACTCAGTTCTGCCTGTTTTGCAGGGCGATTATGGGAATCAGTTGGGCCAATTTATATGACCTGTCCTATAATTAAGAACCTGGGATGTGCATTTAAAGGCAGATGGAACAGAGGAAACAGTAGTTTGTTTGTTTTTTTACATGGAGGAAAGCAGAAGGAGATCTTTTATTAGCGATACTAAAATATATACCTGTGCTTGTGATTTTTGTGCTAGGGTCACCTCCTTATGGAAGGTGAGCTTGTGAATAAAGATTTTTGCCACCACCAGAATGGAAATTCTTCCCTCTGACCCAAATATTCCTTATTAGGCTGCTCTATTAGCATGATGGGAAAAGCATATTCAGGACAGGTGGAATTAAGAAGTTTGTGATGAGCTGCTCTGGCTGTGGCCACTGGTCCCAGCATGAATATCTGCTCACTCATTTATTGCTCCTCTGGGAATTGGCAGTCTCCATCACTGCGTTGCCAGGCAACCAAAATAGTTCCTGTATCAGGAGGCAAACAAACCAATCAGGTCACTTAAGGAGGAGCTTTACCTGGTTGGCCTCCAAGATGGAAAGAGGGCTTTCTGGGTCCACTCAGGACTATGGCTGATGGAATCAGCATAACTCAGGAAATCTGAAACCTCCCACTTTGGATGGTTAAGGGGCAGCTGTGGGGGGTGGCGGTGGGGGGTGAGGTCATCAAAGTCACACAGCAACTCTGAGGCAGAGCCAGGAGGACAAGTCAGATCTGATCCCCAGGCTGGTGTCCCATCGCTTGTACTTCATTGCCATCATTTCAAAACTCATGTGTGGGCCACCATGTATGTATCAGATTCTCTGTTTGGTGATATGGGCGATACAGAAAGCATTTAGACACCGTTTCTCATCCATTTATCTAACAATTACTTGTGGCACTTTCATAATAGAGGCAGCATAGCCTGGTGGTGAAGGGCACAGACCCCCGCAGTCAGACAGGGCACCAATGTCAGCTCAGGCACTTACCACTTATGGGAGAAAGCAGGTTACTTAAACTTTCTCTGCCAAAAGTTTTCTCAAACAAAATGATGGTAAGGATGAGAAGGAAAGAAACAGCATATTGTGTTGCTGTTATGCTTAGCACAAAGCATAGTTCTATCCATGTCGGTCATCCTTGGTAATAACATGTGGGACACTTGACTTGAGCTTGGACTCTGGAACCAGGGTGCCTGGGTTCAAGTCTTGGCTCTGCCTTGTACTCAACAATGTGATCTTTACCAAGTTACTTACAATCTCTATGCTTTAGTTCACTCATCTGTAAAATGAGTATAAAAAACAGGACATTGTAAGTTAATTATGGGGCTAAAACAATGTATATAAAGTGTGCAGAACAGTTTTTGGCACTTAATAAGTGCTCTATAAATTTTAGCTAATATGATGCATATTTATTGAGCACTTAGTATGTACCAGTCACTGTCCTAGGAGGTGAGGGTATGAAAATGAACAAAATAGGCATGTCTCTCATAGCCTTCATAGAATTATGATTATTATTACATTCTTAATAATGTATGAGCTCTGTCCAGATAAAGTCCAACCACTGTTCATATAATGAGAACAGGTTGTGTGACATTGATGTAAACTGGCAGCCAAGGAGAGCGGACTGGAATGAGCATGCGTGAGCAGTGACAACTTCACTTACTAGTTAGTGGGGTTGGTAGATGCCTTGAATGTGCATATGTACTGTGTAGCTGTCGCATTCAAAATCACTGAGTGAGTAGAGCAACGAATCTGCATCAAATTTTCTGTTAAGCTTGAACGTTCTTCTGCTGAAACTATTTGGATGATTCAGAGGGCCACAGATATGGGCAACTGGTGATTGGCAGATTCATTATGACAGTGCACCCACTCATGCGTCACATCTCATGCAGAATTTTTGGGTAAAACGTCAAATCACCCAGGTGACTCAGCCCTGCTACAGCCCAGATTTGGCATCCTGTGACTTCTGGCTTTTCCCAAAACTAAAATCACTTTTGAAAGGGAAGAGATTTCAGACCATCAGTGAGATTCAGGAAAATACCGTGGGGCAGCTGATGGTGATTAGGAAAACTGTGTGAGGTTCCAGGGTGCCTGCTTTGAAGGGGACTGAGTTGTCATTGTCCTATATACAATGTTTCTTGTATCTTGTATATCTTCTTACATAAATGTCTCTATTTTTCATATCACATGGCTGGATACCTTCTGGACAGACCTCATATGATCACTTTTTGATTCCTGCAACTGGATTAATAACACCTTAAGGGCTGGTGCATGTGATTTGTTCACCGTTGTATTTACCTGTGCCTGGCACAGGACCTGACAAGTAGTGCATGATCAGTAAGTATTTGTTTAATGGATGCTGGGCACTGCCCTGGATATAGGACAATGTTCTTAACCAGGGATGATTTTGTTCCCCTAGGGAATATGTCTGGGAACATCTTTTGTTCTTACAATTTGAGGGGGATGGGTAAGGTGGTGGTGGTGCTACTGGCATCTCCTGGCATCTAGAGGTGAAGGATGATACTAAACATCCTACAGTTCACAGAACATCCTCCCACAACAAAGAATTATCCAGCCCCAAATGTCAATAGAGCCGAGGCTGAGAAATCCTGGTGTCAGAGGTCAGCGATAAGAAAAGCCTTGTAAAGACACTTTCCCTCCAAAAGCTCATGGTCTAATGGACCGTGATAACATAGCACACAGTATGCTGTGTGGGAGACGTAAGAGAGCATGTGAGCATGTAGGGAGGAGGCACTGGATGGCAGAGGCTCCTGGTGGAGCCCGTGTCTGAGCTGAATCTTCAAGGGCATGTATAATATTTGGGTGAATTCTGTGTGTGCTGGGAGAAGTTGCAGGACTTGGGCAGTGTGAGGGGAAGGGGAACAGAATGAGCAAAGACTTGGTTGGATACTTCCAAGGGGTTTGGTTTTGTTAAAGTGCAAGAAATGAGAGTGGGGAGCAGAGGCTTGGGGGGCAGGTGATCATGGGGGTCTGTGAAAGGAATCATACGGAGGTTGGGCATTATGCAGTCCGAAAGAATTTCCCCAGATCTGTCCTCTGAGCACTAATCCTTCAAGATGTACCCAGAAAGGGCCACTGTCAAAGAAGAATGAAAGTGTCCTCTGCCGTTTTGGAGATTTACAAAGCTCAGTGGTATCATGCGGTTTCTGACAAATCCTGCATTAAAGAATCTTGATTTATTTCATTTAATCTATCCCATAGTTATTTGACCATGAAAACTTTTTCCCCAACATCTGTCTATATGGAGTCTACAGACTTGTCTTTAGAAAGAGGAGCCACAGGAGAACTATTGATGGTCTTTAAGTGATGCAGTGGCTGGACTGGTGTTTTACGATAATCTCCCTGGCTCCCGTGAGGGGTGGGTTCAAAAGGCAAGAAATGTTGTTCAAGCACCTGTCATGTTGCTGTGATTTATTGATCCCTGGGCCATCTCTCCCATTAGACTCAGTGTAGGAAATGTATATATTAATCACGGTGTCTCAGTGCCTAGCTCAGCCTGGCAGATAGTAAGCATTCCCCACATTTTTTTCTGAATGAGTGGATATTGTTTTCAGACACTATGCTAGACACTGAGGCTGAACAAAACAGATGCTATCCGTGGACTCATGCAGTTAGCAGAGTGGCAAGCACACAGTAAGCACTTTATGTATGTTTATGGACTGATTGAATGATTAGTATAAGGAAGACAGAAGGTGGCAAGGACCAGAAATAGGCAGGGCCGGGGATCTGTATTTTAAACAAGTTCCTTGGCTACTTCTAATGTCCAGGGGCTGGTATTTGGGAAGCACTGTACTGCCGATCATAGATGATGTCTCTTTGATTGGACAACTGAGATCAAGACCCAACCTTCTTACACAAGCTGTTCCTGATTCCTGCCACTTGGAGCTCTCAAGCTCCTGCACTCACTGCTCCTGAGCCACCATCCTGCCTTTCCTGATTATGCTTGGATCCTCTGAATGGAGCTTGGAGCCCTATAGGTCCTTTATAGCCCAAACCCTAATGGGAACTGTCTCTACAGTGAGTGACATGTTTGCTTCTGAGTGAGATGTCCCCGCATTCCCCCCAACTCTCACAACTCTCTCATAGCCATACCACTGCTTTCCTGGGTCTACAAGAATGTCTCTCAAGGTGTGCTTGAGGACACTATTAGAGAAAACTAGGTATGTTTTAATGTTGGTTATGTCCACATTAAAGCTCTGTCTTTTCTTTAATGTGAAATTGAAAGGAGGTGGAGGAGGAGGAAGAGGAAGGGGAGACAATTTAAGAAAGGCTGGTGGGGGTGTGATTTCTGTTTTATCCTAGTGAGAGTTTACTGTGAAAATGAAAAAAAAAAAAAAAAAGAAAGAAAGTTCCCGACTGGTTTGTGGCCAGTGGAATAATTTTCTTAACTGGCTGATCAGAGAGGAAATAGTTAGGATTGACTTAACTGGTAGCTTTCAAATTCTGGCTTGTGGATAGGCTTCACCAGAATCATCTGAGAAGCTTATAAAAAAGCCATGCCCAGGCCCCACTTGAGATCTTCTGAATCAGTGTTTCCATAGGTAAGGTATGGGAATGTGTGTTTCTAGAACTATTCCTTGGAGATTCTGATGCATAGTCCGGATTGGTAGGTGCTGGGCTGATGTATATAGTGGGAGATGGACCACTTCCCAGCCTGGCACAATCTCATCCTCTCATTAAGCCAGCTCTGACTCTGTCCCAGCTCTAAGCCCCAGCCCAGCATCACCCACCCCAGGCCACAGTTGATAGCCCCAAGATCCTTACTCATCAGTTTTTGGACCCTGATCATGCCAGCAAAGGCTATTCACAGTCCTGTTTTCAAACACTGGCCTACAAAGAAAGCCCCAGAGCTGCCTCCCATTCCAGCTGTACCCCCTGTGAGTTCTCAGCACAAACATTTCTGGGCAATGGAGAAAACCAATTTCCTTGCAACTGTCTCAAGGGATATACATTTCCTATCATTAGGGTTGGTAATTTCCCTGATGATGTGAACTTCATGTCAGCTCTCATCCAACTTAAACAGTCAGCTACTGCCTGGCTCTTTTTCCCCAGAGGAAATAGGGACAGGAATGAAATACCTCCTATTTCTGCCTATAAAAAGACTGAGGTTCTGTATTATTCCCAAAGTTTAAATAGATGCTGCTGATATTTTCTCATTTGCCCTCACCAACACTTCTTTAGTAGAACAAGGGGGCTTGTTTTTAATAGAATAAAGGGGCTTGCATGACCCAATCCACGTCTTTAAGTGAGTGGGGACAAAGTTCTGAAGCTCAGTGTTACATACATAGCCCTCATTACTGGGCCCCAGATCAGCCTCTCAATACAGTTATATTTTAAAAAGTCAATCTAGCAAACAAAAGGAATTTTAAGCTGCCTGGATCTCTTGGAGACCAAAAAAAGGAGTCCATTTTATTACCTAGAACAACATTTTAAAATCCCCTTTAATCTTCCTCTCCATTTATTTCTCACACTATTTATTCTCCTGAACTCACCTTCATGAAATCCCTCAGATACTAACACCCAACCCTTTGATCTCTTATTTTTATTTCCTCTTTCCTTTTCTTTGGGTCTCCTGGCCTGTCTCTCCATTCACATTCTTCATAGTCTATTGAATTTGTATCACAAAATCCTAATAAACTGGAATAACAGGCTAAAACTCTACTAAATGCTGAACATGTTTTTAAAAATTATTTTAATGTGTATTAGGTAAAGAATACAGAGGCTGGGAACCTATACATACTAATGAATCTTGGCTCCTTCACATGTGTGTTTGGAGGTCATCACCCATACCATGCGTGGGTCACAGCCGCTGTAATGGTTATCTTTATAATCCCCCACAGCAACGTGAGAGCATTCAGGCCTCCTGTCTCTCCTAACTAGACTCTTCCGCCCTGGGTCTCTCTCTCTCTCCCCCTTTCTTTTCTTAAGCTCTTCTGTGACCATTATCTGCTCATTCTGGTGATTCATATTACGCTTCTATGCTCTGGACTGATGTCAACAGGAAAGCAGGGTGAACTGGCTGAGTCAGCAGAGGTCTAGGTGAGCAATTGTAAATGATAGGAAGAAAGCACATAGCTTTGTTTTATGGGTTCTTCCTCAGTCTTTATAGCCTGGGTCTTCTGTTCCTTCACCGAGACCCCCTTTCATCTCTCCTTCCTGCCCACAGGATTCCACTCCTTCATGCACCATTGTAACGTAGAGTAAAATATTCTTGATGTGATCTCCCCACCATGGTCATGATCAATCACAATATGATCCACCAGTTTTAAGGATAGCCTTAGGAAAAATAAATAAATAAACAATAAGACATGGTTTCACAATAAGCAGATATAAAGAGGATAAAAGGTATCCTGTCATTAGTCTTCTGTCTGGGAAGTTAGACAAGGGGGTACCTACCCCAAGGGCCTGGACTACTTTATGTCTGGCCTGGCAGGTGTTCTACATATCTGACAATTATCGAGTCCTTATTATGTGACAGATACTACCCTAAGTGCTTTACACCTATTAACATTTTTAATCATCACAACATCTTCATGAGATGGTTGTTGGTATTATTCCCATTTCACGGATGAGTAAATACAGTCTTAGAAGGATTAAGAAATTTGCCCAAAGTCACTCAGTTTTTAATGGTGGAATCAGAATTTAAACCCAAACCACTGCTGGAACCTGCATGTTAACCACTGTGCATACTGCTTCTCTACATTTTAATCCAACTAGCTAGTTGGAATCTTTACCAAATATAGTGAGAGCCATAATCTGGTAAAAGAATTATATTTTCATAGCCTGAAGAAGGGTAAATTTAGGAAGGAGGGGAGTATGGTGGCTAATAAATGATATAGATGGAATTTGAGGTCAGCTCTTATGCCAAATCTCATGATTTTTAAAAATTGGATAGTTAAAATATTTTATTGGCAATGACAAGGAAAATCCTTATGCCATTCTTTAGGGGGATTTTCTTCATTCTTTTTCTCAAGAAATGTATTTCTGCTCCTTTAGTTGAGTCAGTCACTTGTGCCCCATTTTTCCTGCCCCTGCTTGCCACTATTCTACACCATGTGGTGGAAAATTATCTCATTGTTCCTCACAATTCCTCAGGGAGGAACCATAAGTGAAACAGTCCTCATTACACAGAACAGGTGACCTAGGCTCAGAGAGCTTTAGTAAGTTTCCATGATTACATAGCTACTGGGTGGTGGGATTTTAACCATTGTTGAAAGGCTCTTGGAAGAGAAAGATTTGTGGTGACCCTTATTTATATCAATAGGGGCTTCCTTGAAGAGTTTTGCACTACTATAATAAATATAACCTCGAGTGATTAAATCTATAATTCTATATTGCTCTACAGAATCACATTCTTTTCTCTTTCAGCCTCCCATAGCTGCTTTAATTGAATGAGATTAGAGAAGCACAGCAAATGGAAAATTTTCCTTTCATGAGCTCTAGGGACTCTCCACCTAAAATGTATCTTCCAGACAAGATGATGTCATCCAGATTAGACATGTCTTTAGAGACTGATAACAAGCTCAGTGTGAGTGAGTCACCTTCCTTTGGGATGTCAGAATTAGGCAGCATCAAATCTAATAAACATTGATAGGCAGGAAAGAATTCTGATGTACTCAATGAGGTCAAAGAAATTCAGTGTCCAAGACATGGTCAGTAGCAACTTGGATCTGTTTTTCCACTCACTGACCTTGAAACTTCTTTGTGCCCAAGCTTTCAAATACATGAAGAAATATACAAGAAATAGGAAATAATAAATGATAATATTAGGAAATAAATATTTCTAAGTGACTAAATAAGGATTCTTCTGGAGCTTAAATCAGAGTATTGACTTCTTCCTTGACTTGTATTTAAGGAATAATGGCCATACACTGCACCTGTGTCACTAAATGTGCATACAATTCTTCTTGACACTATAAATAGACTAGTTCTAGGAACTTAATTAGTTTTTGGCTTCAGCTGTGTGGACTTGCAGATGAAAATTTTCCTCTATGTTCCAGGGACTTGTATTTAGTAATTTCTAGGATTCTTCTCAAGGTGTTTTTGAATAGCGTGTGTATGTGCATGTATGTGTTCTGAAGTACCAGATTGTTGTGAATTCTGAAAAGAGAACTTCAGATATTCCCAATGCCATTAAGAGTTGTCTGCTGTCCTTGGTGCTGAATGGTACAAGACATTAGGGTTCCAAATGTGGATACTTTCTGCCGATGGGGGTAAGGTAAAAGAAGCAAAACCAAAAGTTTAGAATTCATAAAGACCTATTTATCTGGCAAATAGTATTTATCCATAAGCCCATGAAAGAAATGAACATGGATAAGCTGAGAAGAAACAATACATCTACATACACATTTATTAAATATATTAAATATTTGTGAGGGAAAGACCCTGTGCCTTTCTTCTGTAGTAATGTATCTCAAGAGCTGGAATATTATTGGATTCAGAATAGATTTTCAATGAATATTTTTTGACTGAATTGTGAATAACTTCAGTCATGGTGCTCAAAGAAGTGAATATAGATTTAATGCTCGAAAGAAGTGAATATAGATTTAATGCTCAAGAGTGAGGGCTCAGGAATCAGACTGTCAGGGTTCACATCTTGGTATGCTACTGACCAGCTCTGTGGCCCTGGAAATGTAACTTCACCTCTACTCAACAGGACTACCTCAAGGAGTTCTTATAAGGATCAAAAGAGTTAATATAAAAAAGTGCTCTTATGATCACTTTTTGATCTAAACCTGTAACATTGAAAGTGCTGTGTATTATTGTTATTTTTTGTTGTTATTATTACTTCTTCTTTCCATTCCTCTTGTTAAGAATATTTATGGCCCTGGCTGGTGTAGCTCAGTGGATTGAGCGTGGGCCTGCAAACCAAAGGATCGTGGTTCGGTTCCCAGTCAGGGCACATGCCTGGGTTGCAGGTCAGTTCCCTGGAGGGGACGCACGAGAGGCAACCACACATTGATGTTTCTCTCCTGCTCTCCTTCCCTTCCCCTCTAAAGATAAAATAAATAATATTTTTAAAAAAGAATATTTATGAATATTCTAGTCAAGATTGAGGCATGGGTAAACATGGCTCACCTCCTCACGTATCCACAGCAAAATTACAACTAGACTACAAAACAACTATCATCCAGAAGTATCAGGAAATCAAGCTGTATGGAAGTCTGATGAACAAAGAATTAAGCCACATTCATCCAGAAGAACAGTAGGGGTAGAAATGCAAAGAGGTGAAGAGAGACATGGAGACAGGGAGATGCAGAATGGGTGGTCCCACACCCACATATGGTGGATAAAAGTAAGAAGGGATACCTCAGGAGTGAGGGATCCCAGCACAACACCAGACCACCCAGCCCAAGGTTTCAGCACCAGGAAGATAAGCCCCCAAAACTTTTTGCTGTAAAAACCAATGGGGGTTGGGGTGGCAGAAGAAACTGTGGGATTCTCAAAAGTCTCCTCTTAAAGAGCCCACAATGGACTTTGGACTTATGCAGACTCACTCCTTCTGGGCTTCAGCACCAAGGCAACAGCTGAAAGGGCATCAGTGGCATGTAGGGAGAAATTGAAGTGTCTGATATTAGGGCATGTGCCAGGAGACAGCTTCCTCCTGGACAGAACTCCAGAGGCCAGACAATGGCATTGTCCCATCTCTGAGCCCTCCCTGACACAAAGCCACAGAACAGTGACACAGGTTGTCCTGCCATGGTGATTACCTAAGGCTCTGCCCCATCCAGCTTACTGGTGTGCTTTTCTACAATGGGCCACACTACTAAGACATGGGATCAAGGCAGCTCTACCTAATACACAGAAACAAACACAGGGAGGCTGCCAAAATGAGGAGACAAAGAAATACGGCCCAAATGAAAGAACAGAATAAAACCCCAGATAAAGAACTAAACAAAATGAAGATAAGCAAAATATCAGATGTAAAGTTCAGAACACTGATTATTAGGATGCTCAAGGAACTCACTGGGTACTTCAACAGCATAAAAAAGACCCAGGCACAAATGAAGTTTACACTAAGTGAAATAAAGAAACATTTACAGGAAACCAACAATGAAGAGGATGAGCCAAGAATCAAATCAATGATTTTGAACGTACAGAAGAAACAAACCATTCAATCAGAACAGCAAGAAGAAACAAGAATTAAAAAAATGAGGATAGGCTAAGGAGTCTCTAGGACATCTTCAAACGTATCAATATTCAAATTATAGGGGTCCCAGAAGGAGAAGAGAAAGCAAGAAATTGAAAAATTATTTGAAAAAATAGTGAAAGAAAACTTCCCTAATATGGTGAAGGAAGTAAACACACAAGTCCAGGAAGTACAGAGTGTCCCAAACAAGATGGACCCAAAGATGACCACACCAAGACACATCATAATTAAAATGCCAAGGTTTAAAGATAAAGAGACAATCTTAAAAGCAGTAAGAGAAAAACAAATAGTTACCTACAAAGGAATTCCTATAAGACTGTCAGCTAATTTCTCAAAAGAAACTTTGCAGGCAAGAAGGGACTGGCAAGAAGTATTCAAAATGATGAGAAGCAAGGACCTACAACCTAGATTACTCTATTCAGCAAAGCTATCATTTAGAATGGAAGGGCAGATAAAGTGTTTCCCAGACAAAGTAAAGCTAAAGGAGTTCATCATCACCAAACCATTATTATATGAAATGTTAAAGAGACTTATTTAAGAAAAAAGATCAAAACTATGAACATTAAAATGTCAATAAATTCGCAACTATCAACAAGTGAATCTAAAAAACAAACTAAACAAGCAGAACAGAAACAGAATCATAGATATGGAGATCATTTGGATGGTTATCAGTTGGGATGGGAAAAGGGAGAATGGGGGGAAAGGTGCAGCGGTTAAGATATACAAATTGGGCCCTGGCTGATGTGACTCAGTGTGTTGAGTGCCAGCCTGTGAACCAAAAGGTTGCCAGTTTGATTCCTGGTCAGGGAACATTTCTGGGTTTCAGGCAAGATCCCAGGTGTGGAGGGGGTGGGGAAAGTATGTGAGAGGTAACTTATCAAGATGTTTCTCTCATCAAGATGTTTCTTTCACACATTGATGTTTCTCCCCATCTCTTTCTCCTTCTCTTACTCTCTAATAATAAATAAATAAAATCTTTAAGAAAAATAGTACAAATTAGTAGGTACAAAATAGACAGGGGGGTGTTAAGAACAGTATAGGAAATGGAGAAGTCAACGTATACAAGACCCATGAACATGAACTAAGAGCGGGGGTTGCTGGAGGGAATGGGGGGTACTGGCTGGAGGGTGCAAAGGTGGAAAAGTTGGGACAACTGTAATAGCATAATCAATAAAATATATTTTAAAAGAATATTTATGAATAATGTATTCAAGACATAATAGTGATTAAAATTTATTGAGAAGGCTTATTATATACGAGACAGTTTTACTAACTGCTTACAACAGTACTGTGATCTAGGTACTATTATTTGCATCGTACAGTGAGGAACCTCATAGAGAGTTTAAGCAACTTTCCCAGGTTCACATGGCAATTTTAGGACTCAGATTTGAACCTAGGCTATCTAGATTCAAAATTAAGACCTTAAACACAACACTTTGGTGCTTCTCAGTCTTTTTGATTCCCCATTGTTGGTGGTTTGGGGGGCACACCAGATATGAAAGAGGCATTTTCTGTTGATGAGAACGTGGTGGCTCAAAGAGAATTTTAATGTTAAAAAATTTTCCTTCAATATTGGGCTACAGCAGCCTCTCATAAAACAAGATGAATCTCCAACATTTTTATCTTCTTCCTTGAGGGGCTAGTAAGGAATGGGCTATTTTTTCCATTTCTTTTCTAGTTAGCACACTTATGTAGATACTAAACACATGCTATGTATATTTTATCTGTTAATATAGACACAGAGACTAGAACATGTTGTTATTTTCAGTTTACTGTCTTCGCCTCTAATCCGATTGTTAAAATAATTTGGATAACGCATGTTAGGTTTATTGGGTCAATATTCTAAACTCAAATACTGAACATTCTGCACTGGAAATCCCACTGGTACACTGAACGTAGTAAACTGTAGTTCATGTCCAATTTGGATGGATCTGCTTAAACACCTTTGCTTTGCTTCCATTTCTTTTCAAAACTGGGCTTCTTTTCAGAGATATCTAAATCATGTGTACTGTTGTCAATTTGTGGTAGGAGACTGGCGTATAAAAGAAATAATGAAAACTCCACTATTATGGTCCCAGAAAATAACCGGTAATGGTGTAATCAATTTTCTCAGGGTTATTTCCTTTTTCCCATGTTTGACGGCTCAACCTCCATCCACCTGAATGGGGAAAAAATGTTAAGCATATGCTAATTGCGGTTGGGCATGGACTGAATTATCAGAGTATAGCAGCTTTACAGATAAGTTGCTTTATACCTATCAGTCTGTCAAGTTGTCATCACTTAACCATATTTGCATGAGCTCTTTTGTCATAAGTCAGGGATGGGCATAGCTATCATGCATCTCAGTATGAAATGTTCTAAGATACTCAGCAGTAGGAGCTCTCATTAAGTACTTATTATGTGCCAGACCCCAGGCTATGTTCTTTGCTATGTCATCTCATTTAATCCATACAGTGACTCGCTGAGGTAGGTACTATTATTATCCCCATTGTATAGATGAACAACGGAGGCACAGAAAACTAAACGTGCCCATAGTCATACTCGTTTATTATGAAAAGTGATGGCTGGGATTTGAAGCCAGGCTGCCTGACTCCAGAAGCTATATTCTCTGTTACTATGTTCTACTGTCTTCTGTGTACTCATGGTTTTCAAATCCTCGTACATCAGTAATATTGAATTCACCTTTATTTTTGTGCCAGGGACTGTGCCAGATGTCAATGGTGCTAAAATTATTAAGTTGTAGTCACTCTCCCTAAGGTTTTCAGGGCCTAGTGTAAAATTTGTTGTCATACATGCAGGGAGGGTCACAGAAGAGCAAGTGACAGCCTCAAAGGGAAGGATGAGGGGAGAGGTTAGGGCAAACTTCACAGTAAGGTAGCCCTGGATCTAAGCTTGAAAAATTCAGGGCAAACAGCACAGGCAAAGGCATGGAAGTGTGAAACTGTGTAACACTCAAAATCAATGAGAGACTGTACAGCATGCTGATTAGAGGCACAGACTCTGGAGGCAGATCACTTAGATTCAAATCCTGGCTCTACCTGGTAACAGGTGACAAGTTCCTTAGCTTCTTTGTGCCTCTATTTCTCACCTATATGAAGAGGAAGGTGATACTAGTAACTCCCTGATAGTGCAGTGAGGATTAAATGGGTGATGATACACAAATTGCTCAGAGCAAGGCCTGGCATATTTATTAAAAAGCACTCCAAAGTAGCTAGTTATCACTCATTACCCACAAGCTTTATTATGTTTGATGCTTATTAATTCCTCACTGTAGTATCAGAGATAAAACAGACTAGACTGAACTATGCACTTTAATTTTATTTCAAGCCTCTTCAAGCTTTCCAGAGGTATCAACATAGTTACCAAACCCAGTTTCCTTACAAGACATATTGGCAAGAAATGGCCTTACCCTCCTTTCATACCTTGAACTGTCCATTCTGCTGAGAAGAGCCCAGCCAATTAGTGCTGCTTGGAAATATCCCACAGGGCACAATTTTATTCTGGGCCCCAAGGAAAGAAGGAGAGGGGAAAAATGGGCGGATATGCTCTGGTAAGGGAGAGACCCATGAAAATGGGCCACAACCTTTCTCCACAAGCAGTGAAGACATTGGCCAGAGTGTTCCTGCTCTTGCATGTGCTCAGGAGCTTGTCTTCAGGAGCAACCATCCCTCCCAGCCCTGGGTTTCTTAGAATCAGAGGCACCACAGTGTGGAGGTAAGACTGCTGCTTATCCTCTCCCTTACTCCTCTCTCAAGTGTTCTTTTGTAGATTTTGTAATAACAAACTAGAGTGAACATCGTATCCTAATTACAGCCAGGAAACCTGGATTTCAGTCCTAGGTTTGACATTAACTGAGTAACAACAATTTCAGTATTTTTGTGAATGAATCGTGAAGAAGACTTTCTGTGCTCGTGGAAGGTTCATTCCTCCGTGCCCTATTTGGATAGAGAATAAATTAAATAAGGGAATGAATCAATGAACAAGGTAAGAATAAATGCTTTGAGGCCAGTAAATGAATGTAGTGATGATATTGCTATGGTCTTGATTGTGCCCCCCACAACCCAAGATTTATGTGTTGAAGCCCCAACCCACAACATGATGGTATTTGGAGATGGGGCCTTTGGGAAATAATTAAATGAAGTAAATAAATAACATGAGATTAGGGCTTTTGTGATGAGAGGTAGTGGCATTCTAAGAAAAGGGCGAGAGAGAGATCACTCTTTTCTCACCTCCATGTGGAGGCAGCCATCAGCAAACCATGGGTCTTCACTAGAAACTAAATCAGCTGACATCAGACTTCCTGGCCTCCATAACTGTGAGAAGTAAATTCCTGTTGTTTAATCCCCCAGTCTATGCAGCAGTCCTATAACAGCCTGAGTAGAATAAATTACACATACGATAGAGAGTGGCTTAGGAGGCTCTTTCAGTAGGGACATCTGGGAAGGACCATCTCAAGAAATGACATTTGGCCTGAGTTCATCATGTGAAGATCTAGGAAGGAAAGATAAGTACAAGCAAACGGCTCTGAAGCAGGAATGAGCTTGGATGTTTGAGGAACAGAGAGAAGGTTAGAGTAGGTGGAGTCCAATGAATGAAGAATACAGTGGTATGCAATGAAGATAGAGAGCGAGGCAGGGACCAGGCCATAAAGAAACACAGGGATCAATGAATTTTCAACCTTGTTTGGGGGTTAAAACCCCCTTTGGGAGTGTGCTGAAAACGATGGACATGCTCACTAGAAAAGACCACACTCACACCCCTTTTTTACATATAATATCAGGAGTTTTACAGCCCCTAACCCTCATGTCCAGCAGAACCTTGGGTTAGGGACTTCTGAAAGCTATCAAGACATTTTGAACCGTCCAAAAGGAAAGAGAAGGGGAAAGATCATTCACAGAGAGCAGGCTGACAGCTTAGGGGGTGGAGGGATACAGCAAAAAGGAAAAGGACTCACAGACGTGGGCAACAGGGTGGTGGCTGTGGACAGGGAGGGGAATAGAAGGAGAATACATGATAATGGAAAAATACAAAATAAATTTTAAAGAAGAAACCAGTATTGTCCCCATGTTTTCTCTGTGCTGGAAATGTTGCCAATAATGTTAAATTATTTATTTCACATTTTTTTCACAATCCCATTTGATAAATGAGGAAACCAAGTGTCAGAGAGGCTAAGCAGTACACTTTAGGCTAAAGAGGTGGTAAATGAGAGACAAAGAATTCAAATGGAGGTTGGCTTCTGTCCAGAGGTAGTATCATTATTACTAGGGGTAGGGTCTAGTTTCATCCTGCAGAGGGTATTTTTATTATTAGGTGAAGGGTCTATATTTTTAATCAGCTGAGACAGTATCTGTTTCCTTTTCACCACCTCTAGTTGAATAGCAGAGCAGCTGAGATTCTAAGTTTCCATTTCTTTACTGCCACACTGGTTATAATGTCAGCCTTTATTACTCCCAGCAGAGCGGTGAAATACAATCCCTGCACCACTACCGCCAGTTAAGGCAGCATCAACTTTATTTACATGCGTGCCCTCTGTGTGGGTGCCAGAGGCCCACTCCAAGACTTTTCCAGTGGTTTAGTATTCCGCTCAAAGGAGTCATTTGTTGAGCATCATCTTTCTTAATTAGGGTCCTAATGTATTGCAGCCAATCCTCTGCACAAAAGGAGGATGGAGACCTGAAAAGGAGGCGTGACTATTCATTTCAACATAATCAGATTTGCAGCTGCTTGACAATGGGTATTGATTTCCTAGTGCCTGGAAAAGCTCCTGAGAGAGGTCTCTGATCTGAGCAGCCTTTTCCTTATTCGCTCACCATACAAGGCCAGGAAATGGCCTTTAATGCAACGAGCAAAGAAACTACCTTCTCTGAGAAAACCACATGCACAAGATGATTGGAAGTCTTCTCCTAGATCAAAATAAAAGAGGAATAGTAGGCAACAGACAAGCATGCTGCTTGCTCTCCACTTTATTACCTCTGTAGCCTTATGTAGAATCTAACACTAGCTATTTTCTATAGAACACATTCTAAATATATCATTTCCAATGTCAAAACACTGTTGGTTTTATTACTGCTTTTTAAGGATGAAGAAATTTAGGCTCAGAGATATGAGTTACTTTGTAGAGCAAGTAATCCTCTGAGCTGGGAATTGAAACTCACAGAGGTCTGAGGCTGAAGTCTTTATTCTCCTGCTACACTAGGTGTGCCTCATGTTTCTAGATATGCATTTTTCTCCCTTGACTTTCTAGTTGTTTTAATTTTTTGAGCTAGTTAAGTCAGCATCATTCAGAGATAACGACGTCCTGCAGGTGAAATTGGCTTCCTTGGGTGTCTTATGCAGGTATATCTACAGACTGTAACAGAGTTAGGTTGCAATACCACATGTTGCCAGTAGGTGTTAAAATAGAAGGGCATGGACTATGGCATTTGGGGGTAGGGTGGGGGGACCAGCCAGGGGAGGGCAACGGAGGGAAAGGCGGGACAACTGTAACTGAACAACATTAAAAAAAAAAAAGTCCATACCACCTAAAATAAAAAAATAAAATAAAAAATTTATTGTATTATAATTAAAATAATAGCAAGCATTTCAATTTAACTATCAGTTAAGATTTACAGTTATCACAGTAATTGGAGCTGTCAGCACAAAACATCCCCCAAAACATATTACAATGTTGCATGAATAGAAAAAGAATCATTCAAATGGATTCATCTGTCGACTCCAACTACGTCAGTGATACGTTCACGTGGATTAGTGGGAACAATACACGCACCTGCTGAGTGCATTACTACACAACAGTATTATCTCACGCAATGCAAAAGCTGAAGTGAAATGTGCTTGTACCAAAACAAAGCTATGTTTAAAAGAGAAGTGTTTTACATTGTTTCCATTTTAAATGTAGATGTAACGTAATAAAAATTAAATAATATTAAATATTCACTTCCTCAATGACACTGGTCCTCTACCAACTGCTCAAAGGCCATGTGTGGCCAGTGGCTACTGTGATGGATAGCATAGGCCCAGTGCATTTTATACACACACACACATACCCACACACACACAGATTTCCCCAGTCTCACTTTTGAACCCTGAAAATTAAGACTGAAGCATAGTTGTATCATACTCAACTCCTCTCTAATCTAAGATCAATGGTAAAGACACAATATCCAATTTTTAACAGACTGGTGGGGATTTAGCGGTCGGACTGGTATAGCCAGCCACATATAGCTGTCAGCAGCATTGTGTCATGGAAAAAGGTATTGGAACTTTGGCCAGATGACTGGGGTCTTGGAGTCTCCACTCCATAGCTCATCAATTGTGTGTGTTAGATTTCTCCTCTTTAAAAGAGACTGCTTGTAATACTTTACATGCTGTGAAGATCAAATGAAAATATTTCTATTTATAAGTTTTCAAACACTGTCCAAATGTCAGTATTTGTGTCTTGTCTCTGCCTGTGGGAAATCTGTCTCAGGCTGAATGCCACACCATTCAGAAAGTATCCATGTCATAGAAAGCAGGATGGCTTTGTTAAGTGGCTGAGAAAGCCCATGTTCCTGGCAGAGTATGTGCAGATACAGTGGATACCAGAGAGATGTCTTACTGTCAGCCAGTAACATTACACACCAAATTCAGAGACTGGAGCTTGATTGTTTATTTTTTTCAGGCAGTGGAACTTAAGAGTCCAGACTACCTGGCTTTGAATCCCTGGCTACTAAAGGATTTAAGATTTCGGATTTGGGATTTAGGATTTAGCAGCTCTATGACTTTGGGCACACTAACTTGCCTTGCCTCATTTTTCTCATCAGTAAAATGAGGATAATAACAGGTGCCATCTCAAAGGGTTGATTAAAGAGTGAGATAGCCCTTACAAAGTGTTTAAAGGACAAACTGACATATGTTCCCAGTGAATGACTTTTGTCATCCATGCTGCATGCACCGTGGATGAGGGTCTAGCAATTTCTTTCTTTTTATAATTTCTCCCCATCTACTTCTTCACTACTCTCTCCATCCTACACACGGTATCCCAGTTCTACCTACAGAGATCACACGTCCACCAGATGTAGTCCATCCCTGGGGGAGAAAACCAGGCTTTCATTTTCTGCAGAATGGAATGTCTGTTCAAACAACTCTCCTTGCTGACCTTGACCTTATTTCGCAGCTGAATCTAGATGTGTGTCATGCTAGGTGGTTTCTGCCTCTTTACATAGGCTTACCGAAGAACCTCCTCCCAAGAAGGAAAGTGAAAGTGAAGTTCATTTATTCATCCCAACAATATTTATTATGTACTTACTTTGTGTCAGACACTGTTTCTGTGCTTGAGAGTCAACAGTAACAACAACAAAAAAATCCTGCCCTCAGGGTACCTGCATCC
This sequence comes from Anoura caudifer, assembly GCA_004027475.1. NCBI lineage: Eukaryota > Metazoa > Chordata > Mammalia > Chiroptera > Phyllostomidae > Anoura > Anoura caudifer. The sequence continues at coordinate 240,744 of PVKU01000530.1, forward strand.
TAGTGAGGAGAGTTGGGCAATAAGCAGTAATATAATAAATAATCAAAATATTCACTGTGTTAGAAATTATTTAAAATTGAACAGACTAAGAGGCATTGGAGGTATGGAATGTAGGGTGGGAACCAACTTTAAGCAGAATTTCCATTGAGAATGGGGCTTTGGATTAAATAATTGAAGGAGACTGGGGAAACAACCACAGGGTTGTTTAGGTGAAGAGTGTGCTTGGAGAAGGAATAGACACTGAGGTGGAAGTGGGCCTCCCCTGTTCAAAGCGCAGCCAGGAGATCGATGTGTCTGGAGTGGAGTGACAGGTGGGGCTGTAGCATGTAGGGTCTTGTAGGGCATTATAATGATGATGGGCTAATTGCATAGTTATTTGCATGCAAGTCAGATGTGGGCAGTGAGAGTATAAATAGACCACAGAATTGGATTCTCTGCGCTATCAGAGGCCTTTAAGAAACTAGCATTCTCTTGCTCATCAGTCTGTGACTTCCTTCCACAGCAGTGCCGTCAGAGAGTCGACCTGCCTGTTCTTGGGCACACTGGTGACAGGGGGCCCTTGTCTTCTCAACGCAGCTCATCTTTCTAGGTCTGCCCGCTGGAAGAATCTCTCTTTCACTGAGATGACATCTAATTGCCTGTCACTGCCATCCATCCCCTTTCCTTCTACCCCCTGGAGGCCTTTCAGAATGAGTCTAATCTTTCTTCGTCATGACAGCCCTTCAAATATTTGAAGACAGCAACCATATCCCTAGAGTTTTTTCCTCCCTGAGCCTATAGACTCCAGTTTCTGCTCTCATTTCTCATAGGGCAAATATAGTCGACTTCTGCTCTCTCTCCTCTGAGTCTGCTCCCTGTCTATTCGATGGCCAGAAGGGATTCCGATATGACTGGCTGGACAAGACCAGGCCTGGGCCATTCCACTCTTGGCCTGGGCTAGGTTCCAGCCGTAGTGCAGTAAAGGGGAAAGATGTTGGAATCAGTAAGTGTGGCTTCAAATCCCAGCTCTGCCCCTTCAATACTGGATGGCTCTGGAGAGTGATTTAGTTTCTCTGGATCTTTGTTTCTATATCTGTGAATTGAAGATGGTAATACTAGCGTTGGGGATTTGTTGTGAGAATTCAGTGGTTTAATTAGTATATAGTTGCCTGGTACCTCACAAATGTTCAAAGTTGATTTTTAAAAATGTCTTTTGTGCCTTTGGCAACATTTTCCCCCCTCCATCCATTGTAGCCTTTTATTTCCAGAGCCAACTTTCACAAAATCTAGTGCCCACTCCTGAGTTCATTGCAGAATTACTCTTTATGTTCTTCTCATTTCTTAATAAGAGATTAGTAGAGTCTATAGGGTTTGGTTTATTTTCTTCAACAAACTAATAAATACAGCACAGAAGTTTCACTGGCCCAATGTCCAGACCCTTGCAGGCTGTAGAGATGGTTCTGGAATTTATTCTGATGGGTCATGGGCAAGTGCCATGGGGAGGCATGGATAGAGTGAGCTACCTATGTTCTGGCTGCCTAACAATGTAGCAAGTACATCCGAGAGTTGGGCTTTTTCTTTGTTGTATAAAGATGTAACTAGAACTTTCTATCTCAGAGATCTGCAATGATCATCTGAGGGATAACGGAAAACACTGTCCCTGAATGGTCGTAGTCATTCACATGTAGTCATTCACAACCATGTAGTCATGGTTGTGATGTGGCAGGTAGGCAGCTGGGAAGATGGCTGAAACATATCTGGACACTTGGGAAGACTGGCTATTTTGGCAAATCTTTCCCTCCTCACCACCATCCTGGTCAAGAGGCATGTTATCTCTTGCATGAACTATTACATTCAACAATCTCCTAACCAGTCTCTTGCCTGCAGTCTCCACCCCAGTTCTGTCTGTCTGTGATCTGATTGTGACACGCTACTCGGAATGGCTCCCCTGGCAACCAGGCTCCTCCATGCTTCACACTCGGCCTGGCAGAACTCCCCAAACTCACCCTCAGCCCACTCTGAGCTGCAGTCTTTGGAAATTATTTGCCATGCCCTAGTCCTTTGCATGTGCTGTCAACGCTGCCTGAAATGCCCTTCTTCACTTCACTTAAGAGGACTTCTAGTTCCTTCAGGAAAGGTTATTACTGCTTCCCCTGTGCTCTTACAGCACTTTGCAATAATACCATTGAATTATAATTCATGTGATGTATCACAATCATCTGTTCACGCTTGCCTCTCCACTAGAGCATGAACGGAAAGACTCGATGTATTACTTTTCTAAGGCTGCCATAACAAAATACCACAAACAGGTTTAAAACAACAGAAATACATTTTCTCAGTTTGTAGGCTAGATGTGTCTGTAGGGGCCATGCTCCCTCTGAAGGCTCTAGAAGAGGATCCTTCCTTGCCTCTTCCCAGCTTCTTGTCATTGCTGGCAATCCTTGGTGTTCCTTGGCTTGCAAGTGCATCAGTCCAGCTTCTGCTTCTGTCACATGGCCTTCTTCCGTGAGTCTCTGTGTCCAAATGCCCCTCTCCTTCCTTTTATAAAAACATTAGTCACCAGATTAGGGCTCAGCCTGCTATAGTATGACCTCATTTTAACTTGATTATATCTGCAAAGACCCTATTTCCAATAAGGTCACATTTACAGGTGAGGGGAGAGTTAGGACTTCAAAATACATTTTTAAGGGCACACAATTCAACCTGCAGCACTAGGTTTTATGTGTTTGTGTGTTGTCACTGCCTGGCATATACGAATGCATAAAATGCTCATTAAATGATGTAGGAATAAATGATGAGTAGAAGGAAGAAGTAGTTATCCCAAAACACACTCTCATTCCCTGTGCGCCCCCATCAATGCCGAGCCCTGTGCTAGATGGTGAGGTTGCAGGGGAAAATAAGATGTGGCCTCAACCACCATTTATTCCCCAGGAAGTGCTTAAGCCTCCCAGTCATGTATCTTTTGCCGTCCTCAGCTCACCCTGAGAGCTTTCACTTTAAATAGACCTACCAGTCTATTGCCAGAGTGCTCATGACTAATTTAGGACCTTTCTGGCAGTGAGTTCAAGGGTGTGGGCGTCCAGCTGGGACCCCCCATTGCCCTAGTATCACTGCATCCTGCTCCCACTCAGCAGCTGTGTGGGTTTTACTGCCTGCATGTAGACACTGAATTGAGCCTTAGGCTTTTGAAACAAGTCCCCACTTCCCCACCCCTATTCTGCTCTGAGTTTTATTTCCTCACTTGTAAGATGGGGATAATATCCAGTTTTCAAGGTTGCTGAGATAGTAGATGTAGAAGTGATTTATTAAGTTACTTAGTATTGAAAATGTATTTCAACACACATTCCTCCTATTCCTGTATTCTCACCCATCTGCAAGGTGACCTTGCAGCTCCTCCCATTAAGAAATGGAGACTGTTTAGTCCTTGAAAATAAGCTTCACCACGTGATTTGCATTGACCAATGAGAGAGTAGCAATGTGATGGAAGCACGGGTTGAAAAGCACTTGAATATTGACAGTTTGGTGGCTCTTGGTGGTCCTTAAAAGAATTTTTTGGGACTTTGAAAAATTCTGGACCTCATTTTCCTCTAGACAGTCCCCAGAGTTCAGACATGCCCTTGGAGTCAGTAACCTCTGATACCTGGACCTCATCAGTAGTGCCATATTCACTAACAAATGGTTCTGAATCTTAACTCTTCAGACTATGTGAATTACTGAGTAAATAAAAAAAAACTGGCCATGGTTTCTGGGAACACTTGGTCTAAGATAAGACCAAGGACATTTTGCATAGATGGTCTGCAAAGACAACCTGAAACAGTGCTGAATATGTGCATTAATTAAATATATGCAAGTAAGTGTTGTGTTTATAAATTAATCCTGACTTGGAAAAAGATTTTAAAATTATATATATATTTTTAAATTACTTTGTTATTGTTCAATTACAGTTGTCTGTATTTTCCCCCCACCCCAGCCAATCCCATCTCCCTCCCTTGCTTCCACCCTCCCCCTTGGTTTTGTACATATGTCCTTTATAGTAGTTCCTATAAACTCTTCCTCCCACTGTCTCCTCCCCTCTCCCCTCTGGCTATTGTTAGATTGTTCTTAATTTCAATGTCTCTGGTTATATTTTGTTTGCTTTTTTCTTTTATTGATTATGCTCCAGTTAAAGGTGAGATCATGTGGTATTTATCCCTCACCTCTTGGCTTATTTCACTTAGTATAATGCTCTCCAGTTCCATCCATGTTTTTGCCAAGGGTAGGAGCTCCTTCTTTCTCTCTGCTGCATAGAATTCCATTGTGTAAATGTACCACAGTTTCTTGATCCACTCATTTACTGATGGGCACTTAGGTTGTTTCTAGCACTTGGCTAATGTAAATTGTGCTGCTGTGAACATTGAGATGCATAGGTTCTTTTGGATTGGTGTTTCAGGGCTCTTAGGGTGAGATTTTAAAATTACATTTCAACTGACCTTCTTAACAGTCCTGTGATCCAGGATGGAGATGCTATGTACTTTTATTTATAAGGAATCTGAGGTCTCAATCAGGGACATGAGTTCCTCAAGGTCACACACCTAATGTATCAGTTAGTTTTTGTTGCATAACAACCATCCCTATACTTAGTGGTTTAAACAACAATCATTTATTGGCTGTTTCTGTGGGTTGGCAATTTGACTTGTGATTTTTAGGGCAGTTCTGCTGGTCTTGCTTGGGCTCATTCAGGCAGCTGCAGCCAGCTGACAGGTCAGCTGGGGACTAGTTGTCCTATGATGGTCTCTCTCACAGGTCTGACAGTTGGTGCTGGCTCTTAGCTGGGGGGATGGAGATGATTGGCCCATATTTCTCCAGCAGAGTAACCTGGGCTTATTCATATAGCAGTTGTCACAGAATTTCCAAGAGCCATGGGGCAAATACTAATGTTCAAATGATTTTCAATCTGTGTTGCTCCCTTATTGGTCAATGCAAATCACAAGGTCAAGGTTATATTCAAAGTGTAAGGGAACTCCCTCTACTTTTTTATGGGAGAAGCTGCAAGGTCATCTTCAAAGGGGAAAATACAGGGATAGAAAGATTTTTGTCTATTTTTAAAACCTACTATAGCTAGTAAGTGGTAAATATGGGACAGAAACTAAAGATTATTCAGTATTCCTCCTGCTTTGGCAGGGATCTAAGAAATAGGCTTAAATAATGCTCAGCTAATTAATGTCTTTTTTTTTCCTATTGCTCAATGAGTTATAGTCATCATTCTTTCCTATATTTACAGCACACTACAATTTTACAAACAGGTTTATGTCCTAATCCACAGGCAGGGAGATAAATGAAGGGTTGTTTTAAATAACGAACAGAAGAGATACAAGCTGAGAGAAGGAGTCAATGGCTCTTCTACCTCAATTTAAGTCAATAAGGTTTGTCGAGCATCTACTATGCTCCAGGAACTGTGTTAACTTCATGAATACAAAGGTATATAAGACCTGGTCCAATTGCTCAAGGAGTTCTTAGAAGTCTACTGAAAGAGATAAACATAGAATGTAATGTAGTGGGAAAGGTTCTATAAAAGATGTTTTATATAAAATGTTCTGGGGAGTACACCAGGAATAATTCATCTGAAAGTGTGGTCAGGGATGGCTGCAGAGAGAAGGTACCATTGACAGGTATAGTTTTACCTGTGCGAAAGCACAAATGTGTTGATCTGCATGGAATATTCTGGAAACAGCAAGACCACAAGAGCATGGAGGGTGGAGGTGAGGAGCAGTGGGCAGAGGTGGAAAGGTTATAAGCAGTTTAGAATATCATACTAAAGTATTTGAAATTCATCCTGAGAGTTATGGGGTGCCACTGGAGACTTTCGAAGTGATAGGATGTGGAAGGAGAGATATATTTGTATATCTGTAGAGTAGGATGGTTGCAGGCTACATTTAGTAAGGTAAAACCAAAATGGGAGAAAAATTAAAAGGCTATTGCCAAGTAAAAGGGGATAAGACACTGAATCAAGGAACTACAAGTAGGATTGGAAAAGAGAAAATGAATTCTAAAATTATTTTGGAGGACAGCTTAATGAGTGATTGGTATGAGAGCTGAAAAAGAGGAATAGAAACTCACTCCAGTGTTCCTGGTTTGGGCAAGTAGGTCAGCAGGAGCTGGAACAATAAAGACTGAAAAGGAAGCAGGTTGTGGAGAGGGAGAGAGATGGAGAGGGGAAAGGGCTGGAGGGAAGGGATGGAAGATTCAACAGGTGCCATGTTCAGCTGAAGGATCTGTGACGTTCTCCAGAGAAGTATCTAGATTAGGAGGTCTTTGAATGTCTGGGTCTGAAGCCCAAGAAAGACATATGAGTGGGTAGTGTCCAGCTGGAGTTCATCTATATATAGATGGAGAGTTTGTTCTAATTTGTTTGATGGCAATTCATGGAAAGTTCAATTCAAGCTGCCTTAAAACAAAACAGTAAAAAAAAAAAAAAAAGGTGGAGTTTTGAATTCTATTAACAGTATCGCTGAAAAGTCCTAGAAGAGTCTTGCTTCAAGCACAGCTGGACCCAAGGGTCCCAATGATGTAACAAGGCTTTGTCTCACTCTGTCTCTGCTTTTCTTGGCCCCACATGTGGCTTCATTCCAGGCAAGCTTCACCCCCTGTGGCTGCAGCACACTCTCAATCAATCACTCATTCATGATATTTTATCAGTCCATTCAAACTCAGAGGATATGGTTTTAAGACCTAGACTGGGCAAGGCCAGGGCATCCCCAAGGAAGTCTCATAAGGTTTCTGGACTTACTGAGTTTGTAGCCTTCAGGAACATCTGCAGGGTTTCAAAAGTATCTGGGTCCATTCAGTGGGAGGACTGACCCTATTTAAATCACAGGGTTTTTTTTCTGGAGCTAATTGACTCTAGTTCTACTCTGGGCAAGGCTGGGATACCCCCAAAGAACCCTCCTGAGGTTAACGGTGCTGGAATTTCAGGATTTCCCACAAAAGCAGGAAGGAAAGAAGGAAGGAAGGAAGGAAGGAAGGAAGGAAGGAAGGAAGGAAGGAAGGTCGGACTGGCGTATGTTTACATACCACTCCTGGGTGACTTGGGTTCTTATGCTCCTCCTCTGGGCTCTCTTACCTTGCTTCCCAATACACTGGACTGCTGAGATGGCCCACGGAGAGCATATGGCACTGGAGAAAGGGATGGCCAAAGATCAACCTTGGGAACATCCACATTTAAGGGGTCAGCAAAGAAAGAGATACCGGTAAAAGTAAAGGAGAGAGGTCAGGGAGTTTGGAGGAGAACCAGGAGAAAGATACTTCATTTCTCCTTTTTTCCAGAATATCAGCATGATCAGACATCCTATCCATCTCTTACTCTTCTGGTCTCTGGAGTTCTCTACATCAGGTAGGCAATTGCTTTAGAACGTTAAGTACTTCACCAGTTGCTGTAAACAGCCCCAAGCTTCACATCCAACACCTATCATGCCAATTAAAGTATTAATATGGAGAAGAAGAGCAGAAGAGATAATCAAGTTTAATTCCATTTTTTTTTTTTTTACCAAGAAAAGCACAAGTCAGTAAGGAGTGCTGTATCTTAATAGCCTCTAAAGGCACCTCTATCCAAGAGGATTGGCTCATTTTCTTCAGATTTTAGCATTAGGAATTCCAGTGCCTCCCACAAGACCTTTTGTTATCCAATTATTTCTAATATATCTATAGCTAAACCAAGAATCAACAGTTTTAGGTCAAGTAAAGGAAGAGGAAGGTGGATGCACTTACTCTGGTTGTCAGTTTCTTCATCTAAAATAATGGATATAATACCACTGCTCTCTCAGGGTTCCTGGAAAAATTACATGAGGATCAAAGTAAGCCAATTTGGCATAAGGATTATTTTGAGTGGGAGCCAGCTGAGAATCAACAGATGTAGAAAGACACCTTTTAGGAGCTTCCCTTATCTGACTAAAAGCGGCAACTTCTGAGAAATGAGGCCTGCCATAAGTCTCCTCTCCCAGGGAAGTCTCGGGGTCTGAAAATAGGCAATCAACAATGAAATAGAGCTGCACAAACTTTGTAAGTGCTTTATTAACGTTAGCTATTGTATTTATTAGTCAAACAGGTTTGGTTGCAAGGCATGTTTTCTTATATATGCACTCTGTGCTAGGAACTAGGCAATATAAATATCATCAAGACACAGCCCCTGACCTTGAAGGGCTCCTGGGCAGAAGTGCAGAAGTCTGGCATTGGCACAGGACTTTGGGAAGGAGATACTATGTCCTTTGTTTAATAAATAGAAACAAAGGACATCGTATTTAATAAATAGAAAAAGCTGTCTCGTGGTGTTAGGTGGCACATTTCTATGAAAATCTGTGCCTCTCCTTTACCTTGCTGCTCAGTATTTCTATTGACATTACAGAGCAGCCCCATTTCTAGCTTAACTAGTGAGATAAGGTACCTATATATGCGATGGAATATATGTCACTGGATTCAGTCTCTGCACAGAGCCACATTCAAGGAAAGACAGTCCCACAACAAACATTAAAAGCAAATTTATGTTTTTACTTGGTTCTTTTAAAGAGCGTCCCTGCAGTGCTTCTTTAAGTCTTTTTTCACTATTTCTCTCAATTCCCTTTCTCATTCTCATCTTCCTACCAAATCTTTACCTGAAATCCAGCCCGGATTCTTTTTGCCTCATTCTCCCAGCTTCCAAGGCATGTAGCAGCCCCAAACCTTACCTTTCGCATCTGCCCATCTCCTCATTCATAAGCTGTTTCCCAGTTTCCTGTGACTTCCTCTTCCTTCAGTCTTGCTGTTCACAGGCCCCACTTCCTTTCAGAAAGCCTGTGCTCCTGGCCTTCTCCACATCCTAACGCCGGCTGGGAGAGGAAGTGTGGCTCTAGCTCTCACTTGCTTCTGGGTGGAAATCTGTCCACTTCTCAGACTGCAAAGGAGAGTTCAGAAGCTGAGCCTGAAGCAAACATCCTTCCTCCATAAAAAGGAGCTTGGAGTGGGGGTAAACAGAATTCTGAGATGTCTCCTAGCATCCCAACCTCCTGGGGTGTGTGCCCTGCATGATGCCTGGGACTGTGAGCATCCTGGCGCTTACTCCTGTGAATTGGTTATGCTACATGCACGGTGACTAAGAAAGGAGATCGCAGCTTCGACAGCTGGCAGTGTTGTAGCCAATGAGGTTTATTGGAGGCCCGATTATTGCTAATCGAGAGAAACGAAGATCATGCAAGGGGAGCTCGACCTCACAGAGTGAACCCTTTCAAAGCAGAGGGTTTTCACAAATCCGACATTGACATAGCTATGGACGACTTATTAGTGGAATAAATGTGGACTCCAAAAGTAGATGTTACTGTATACGATCATTTAATATGTGACTGAAGTAGTTATTTTACCAAATGAAAAAGGGTGGGTAATTTACTACATGGTGCTGACACTACAGTTGTCCAAATGGAAGAAAATAAAACTGGATCCTGCTCTCAAACCATTAAAGAAAACTTCCAGATATATTACACCATAATAATTGTTTTACAGTATAATCTAAAAGACTGTGTGTACAATCGAAGGCAGGAGAGATCTTAATCAAGATTGGAAACCCAGAAGTTATTAAAAATATGCAGACATATTTAAGCTTTTAATATTAAAATCTTATGCCAATAAAACCAAAGATGAGTTGAAAAATGTGGTTCAATAATGATACTTCAGTGATTAATATCTACACTTTTAAAAAAAAGCTCTAACAAGGAGACAAGAAAAGATAAGTAACCAAAGTGAGAAATGAGTAAAAAAATAAGAATAGGCCCTTTCAACAAGTGCAAATAACCACGAAACACGTGAAAATGATAAATTTCACAGTAACATGAAAATCCCTGTTAAAATAATAATAATAATATCATCACTTTTCTCCAAACAGACTGGAACAAAATTTAAAGCCCTTATATTTAATTGTTAGTATGGACCTGGGGAGACACACACTCTCAAACATTGCTGATGGTAATAGGAATTGCTATCACCTTTTTTAGGAACAAACCGTTGAAAACTATTAGAAGGAGTCCACAAGCATACCTTGGAGACACTGAGGGTTCTGCTCCAGATCACTGCAAGAAAGCTAATAACACAATAAAGTGAGTTACATATTTTTTTGGTTTCCCAGTGAATATAAAAGTAATGTTTACATAATACTATAGTCTCTTAAGTATGCAATAGCACATGTCTAAAAAAACCCAATGTACATATCTTAACTTAAAAATATGTTATTGCTGAAAAATGCTAACCATCATCTGCGTCTTCAGTGAGTCATAATCTTTTTGCTGGTGGAGGGTCTTACCTTCAATTTGTAAAAAAGACAATATCTGCAAAGCACACAAAATGAGGCATGCCTATAATACGTGTAATTTATAACTTTCCAGTTGTGATCTTGTACGTAATGTATAATGTGCATTTGTTTATATTTATAATGTGCATTATTTTAACAAAAGAACAAGCCCTATGGCAAAGGAAACAAAACAAAATGAACAAAAAAGCAGAGGACTTTGGTCCTGCTGGTCACCGAGGGAGACAGGAGAGAGATGTGCTCCTGCTGGCCTGGAAGAAGCAACAGCCACGCTGTGAACCACCTAGGAGGGTCACATGGCAAGGAATGTGAGTGACTTATAGGAGCTAAGAGAAGTCCTTGACAAAAAAAATGGGGACCTCAGTTCTATAACCACCAAGAAATGACTTTGTCCAGGAACCTCAGTGAATTTAGAAGTGGATTCACCGCCCACCCCCAGCATCCAAAAAAGAACAAAGTGCGCTGACGCCGTGATGTCAGCCTGGTGGGACTCTGAGACCCCAGCCATGCTGTCTGCAGCTGGACATCTGAGCTGAAGAACTGTGAGCTTATCAGTGGGTGTTGCTGTCAACCTCTAAGCCTGCAGTGATTTTTTAACTTAGCAACTAACCTTGAAAACCGACAGAGAGGGAGAGTGAGGACAGATAAGACATAAAAACTCATACAAGAATCACTTTCGTTTCTGTTCTGGATAAAAATATCACTGGTCACACAGGGCACAGGCTAAGGGCTGAATGAAGTACTGCTGCTAAGTGCTGGCAGAGGCCAGCTGAGGGGGCCTGCGGCCTGGGGCAGTGAGAAATGCTCCGCTGGAGAGATGGAACACATGTGGGAGATGGATAGGGTTTGGTAGGTGGAGAAGAGGGTTGTTTCTCTAACGTTTCTTAAAAATGTTAATTGTTGTTCAAGTACAGTTTTCTGCCTTCCCCCCACCCCAGCCCAACCCCCCAGCCTCCCTCCCTCCCTCCCGTTTCTGCCCCACCTTTATTGCCCATGTGTCCTTTGTAGTTGTTCCTGCAAAGAAGAGTTGATTTAAGGGAAAGCGTGTGGGCAGGAATATAAATGATGTGTTGCAGGAAGAGTGAGGAGGCTGCTTTGGACCCTACCTGTCTCCCCACTTTGCTGCAGACCTTTCCAAACGACTCCCTGCACAAGTCACACGTTTTCATACCTGCAGAAATTTGCATGTGCCCCTTCCTCTACCTTTCCCCACTGGTCTTTCAAGACCAAGGCTCCTTCCCTTCACAGTCCCTCCCCTAGCTTCCCAACCTCAGAAAAGTTCCCAAGCCCAAGGTCTTCGAGTTCCTAAATGGAAGCAGGGACTTCCACAGCCTTGTTTGTTCTGCAATTCCACAGTCAGAGAAGAAAGTACATCAACTCTTTGCTGGGTCAATAACCAACCTCATGTTCAATCTTTTTGCCTGATTCTCGTTTCCAGACGGCGGGTTTTCTTAAAAAGCAGGGCATACCCATAACCCAGCCAGGTTGGCAGCTCCCATTCCATGGTCGTCCTTGGCTGTGTATTTCTAAAGCAGTGAGAGAGCTGTGAGGTGTTCCCCGAGGCCCCCAGTGAGGACTGGAGATCCCCAGGCTCTTCCCCCGGGATCCTTGATCATGTTCTGGTTTCCTCCTCCAGAAAGATGGGGCTAAAAAAAAACGCCTGAGGCTGAGGAAGGGGTGAGTCAGAGCTCTCAGAGAAGGGCAGTTCCTGCCTGACTGCTCCCTGTAAGGAACACCCCCCACTGAGCCCAAGTGGTTTGTGTCAAAAGCTGTAAGCCTGAAAAATGAGCTCTCCCAAGGCAGGTTGGCAGCAGGCTCCCCTTCCTGGAGGTGGCATGGTGTTTCTTAGCGTGGAAACTTTCTGTGCCAGTATAAAAGGACAGGCATATATCCCTCCAAGCCAGGGAAGCCTGGTAACAAAGGAGGAGGAGATTGGGCTGGAAGCCAGGGGACATGAGGTTTTGTCCCAGCTGCACTGGGTATGCGTACCCCGTGTGCCATATCAGGTAATACCCTTCACCCCTCTGGATCTTCTTTTTCTCAGTTGCAAAGTGAAAATGATTTGCAGATGATTTTCAAGTTTCAGATGATTTTCAAGTCCAGATGATTTTCAAGTTTCCCTCTGGCTCTGGCATTCTTTGCATTTATCTGAGTGCTCCCCAAATGCCAGGTCTCCAAGTTCACTCTCAGGCCCTGGCTGCCAAGTACCAGGTCTCCAAGTTCAATCTGGCCCTGGCTGTCCAATGTGGAATGCCAAAGGTGAAGAAAGGAATGCTGACATAGTCTACAGCCTTTGTTGCTCCAAAGAACCAGGCTCAATTGTCACCCATCTGTTGGGCATCTCCGCTGTGTCAGTCATCCAGGTAATGGCTGGGGATACAGGCCAGAAAGTGACAAGGTCCCTTCAAGAACTCACTGTCTAGCAGATGAGGGTGTGGCCAGAAGTGTGGACAAGAAGAATATCACCAGCCACAAAAACTCCTTTGCTGAGTCCCGATTGAATGACACAGGCAAGCAGCTCACAATGAGGGATAGTCTACAATAGTCCAAGCGGAACTGGATTTCAGCTGGGAATTCAGTTCCGGGCCTAGATTTTCCCCACCTTGACCAAAAGTTTTACTGAGAAAGGGGTCAGGATGAAATGACCAGAGAGGTCAAAATTCATTTTCTTCCAGTGATACAACATTTTAATATCCATGTAGTTTTCTCTAGACAGAAAGTACAATTCATTATTGTTTATCATCTCAGAATGTTCCCATAATTGAGAGAAAAATAATTCACCCACAGTGATGGGGTCACTCAGCTGAGAAACATCTAATTCCAAGCGGAAGGGTCTGAATAAGTCCTAAGAGTTAAGATTCCAGTTCTATTATGCTCTTCATCTCATATATTCACTACAGCCAGCATTTCTGGTGTGTCTGTCAATTATTTTAGAACAACATTTATTTATGGTGTTGTATTTTAAACATTTTAAAAATATTAAAATTTAATTACACATTTTAATATTCTCAAATATGATGAGGCTTCATTTAATTTTATGATTTATCACGAATGGAATTTCTGTCTTCAACTTTGTTTTGAAGCTATAAAAGTAAAATAAGTAAAAATTAGGATATTACACATACAGAGGGTGAATATATACATACAGAAGACTGAATAAAACATATACCTACATGTATATGTGCAATATACACAATTACAAAGCCAACACTACATGACCACCAGTCAGGTTTTATGGTCCTATATAGTCCCCTCCTTTTTACCTAAGCCTGTCTGAACCACGTGTCACTTATAACCGGAGCCATAATACAGCGCACCAAGCACCTAGGGTGGTGCCTGGCATCCAGCCAGTGCTCAGTAGGTACTCGTCCTAACTGTGATTCAGTGATTCATTCAACAAACATCTACTGAGTTCATATCATGTGCCAGCTTTGCATGAAGCACTGTAGGAAGCAAGATGGCTGGGACGTGGTGTCCATCCCGGGACTCAGAGGGAAACATGGGTGTAAACACATGAAGCTGAAATGGATTACAGTCCGTGCTAATGGAGAGCTCTGCCCAGTGGTTCAGGGTGCAGAGGAAGGAGTGATGGAGAGCATGGAGGCCTGGTGCATTGTGGGGGGGGGGGTGGGATGAGAGGTGGAGTGTAGAATTGGGGAAAGAACTGGACATTTTCTTTGGGGCAGGAGAACCAACAGTCATACAAGCACATCAAACTTAAGGGAAAGATTTCCCTCACAGTAGGGTAGAAGTTTTGGGCTTAAGGAAAAACATCTGTTATCCCTACATGTGACAAATAGCAATTCATAATATTTATAGAGCCTGCTGAGCACTGTACATGCATTATATCATTTAATAAACATAAAAATCCCCTGAGGTACACACGAGGGCTGTCCAGAAGGTATCCAGCCATGTAATGTGAAAAATAGAGACATATTGAAGAAGATACAAGATACAAGAAACATTGTACATAGAACAATGATGCTTCAATCCCTTCACAGTAGGCACCTCACACAGTTCTCCCAATTGCCATCAGCTGCCCCATCATACTTTCCTGAATCTTATTGATGGTCTGAAATCTCTTTCCTTTCAAAAGTGATTTTAGTTTTCGGAAAAGCCAGAAGTCACAGGGTGCCAAATCTGGGCTGAGACACATGGGCGATTTGATGTTTTGTTAAAAACTCTGCATAAGATGTGATACATGAGTGGGTGCATTGTTGTGATGAAGCAGCCAGTTGTCCATGGCTGCAGCCTTCTGAGTCATCCAACTAGTTTTCGTGGAGGAATGTTCAAACTTAATGCAGAATTTGATGTAGATTCATTGCTCTATTCACTCAGTCATTTTTAATGTGACAGCCACACAGTGCACATGCTCACTCAATGGCGTCTACCATCCCCACTGACTAGTGTAGTGAAGTCGTCATTGTTCATGTACGTTCCAGTCCACTTTCCTTGACTGACAGTTTACATCGATATTGTGCAAACCATTTTCATTACGTTAACAATGGCTGGACTCTTCCAGACACACCTTGTACTATATTACTAAGAGGCGGTAGGATTTAATTATTTGAAGGCATGCTTTGAAACTAAACTATTTTTGTCAAAATCCTGGCTTTACACTTACTAAATATGGGCTTTTAGGCAAGTAACTTAACCATTCCATGCCTTGATTTTTTTTTATTTTTTAATTTTATAGCAGAGTAGTAAAAGTACTAGGATGATGGGGTAGTGGAAATGATGAAATGAGATTCTACCTGTACATTGTTTAGAACAATTCACATCCTATGCATGGTGTTTAATGGGTGTTGCCTCTTACTGACCCATTTCATGGAGAGGGAAATTGAAGCTTGAGGAGAGAAAGTCGCATTTCCACAGCCAGTAAATTGCAAATTCTGGATTCAAACCCAGGGAGTCTAACCACAGAACCCAAGCTCTTCATCATCAACTAAGTCAGATTTGGTTACTCAAGTGCAGGTAAATTTTGATCCGCTAAACTCTGTTTCAAGGACTTTCTTAAATCACCTATCCTAAAATGTCCAGTGAGAGAGGGATGAGGGCTGTTAATCTATTTGGTCATTGCCACCTTTGGAAACCTGATTAATTAATTAGTGGATTCATCAACATTTATTCACCTATGGAGCTCCTACTAAGTATCAAGCTCAGTGTTTTCTCATTTCATATGAATTACCTCAGGTCTGTCCACCACAAAATGTATATGATTATTCCCACTTTATAAGTATAAGTTGTGTTGCTCAGAGGAGTGGGTCACTTGTCCAAGGCCAAACAATTGCTGTTGACTTCCCCATGTCCACTCCAAACATCTGCAGGGCAGGGCTTGGTTAGTCTGAGCTAATCATGGAAACTGTGTCCCAGTTTCCATAGGAGAACCAAGGCCTAAACCATTGAGTGCAGAGCATCCTGTTGGCCATGGGATTAGTTCAGAAATGAGCACTAATTTGGATCAAAAAGGTAGAAGGGGAAATTGTTTTCTGGCTTCAGCAAGTATTGTCCTTACTCTTCAGAGAGAGCCTCAGCAGGAGACAGTCTCGTCCACTGACGTTGTCACATGTGATGTGAGGCTTGGGGGTGCTGCCAACATCTACCTCATTGTCAGCCTGAGGGCGACACTAGTGGAGGGGGTGGGCATGACCAGGAGAACCACAGAGACCACTGGGTTAAGCCAATCCTGAAGCTTCCGGCTGTGTGGGCCAATGATGTCCTTATTGTTCCAACCTGTCCAATGATTTCTGCACCTCCAACAAGGCTGGGAGTTGGGCTCCAAGTCCAAGTCCAAACTGGGTGACTCCCCACTTTGTGCCTCCCCACAGTGCCTGGTTGCAGACATGGCTCTTCTATCCAAGTTGTTTACCATCTGGCAGGAGCCTTTTGGCATTCTGCTATCGTGGCAGATTTGATCAACAGTCACAATGCCAAAGTGGTGGTGGTTTGAGTCATTGTTTAGCTGATGGTCTAATTCTTCCATAATAAATATGCATTGGTTAGATAATAAAAACAACAAGGGGGAAAATTCCACACAAGGCAGAGATAAACAGAAAACTCCACTTAAAAAGAAGGCTTATATAAAGATAAAGCTGCACAATGTGCACTTGGCATATTTTTTAAAATGCTAAACTGGACCAAGCTGAAGACAAAGCAAAGTGCCGAGCCCTTCATCACACACTCGGCAGCAGTTCCCTTTGAGACCTGATTACTAATTAGGAGCTGGTTGCAGCTCTCATCAAACTTCCCTGCTTTCCCCCCAGCAACAGACGACCTTTCATAGGAATGCCCTAATCAAGACAGCTTCTGATGGCAATGGGTCCAGCTAAGAGGTTCTAGAACTTTAACAAGAGAAGTCCTACAAAGTCACAAGACAGAGAAGAGAGCTGCCATCCATTGGAAAATTGGTTTAATGCTGTGGTTTTCTTTCTTTTGTTTAAATTCTTTTTTTTTTTTCATT
This sequence comes from Anoura caudifer, assembly GCA_004027475.1. NCBI lineage: Eukaryota > Metazoa > Chordata > Mammalia > Chiroptera > Phyllostomidae > Anoura > Anoura caudifer. The sequence goes on from PVKU01000530.1 coordinate 257,486, forward strand.
TTTCAATTGCAGTTGACATTCAATATTATATTAGTTTCCCGCTTCTGGTATTTATCCAAAGTATATATAGTATAGGGAGTTGGTGTGTTGTAATGTAGACTTCTTCACCTCCCTTGCCCAACAGTGAGATCTTCTGGGTTAAAGAAGTTCTCTCTCCTGACCAAAGAGAATCCCTAACACCCAGGGGAGGCTTGATGTTTGTGAGGTTGTACCATAGAGATGGAGAGTGATAGAAGGATGTCAAAACCACAGAGAGGACAGCCTTTTGAGGAAGTAGAGGGCCCTGCCTCACTGTCAATCAGCACAAGCTGCAAAGAGGGGCGGAGCCATTTCCAGAAAAGGAAAAACCATATGAGTGAAGGTTTACAAGAAAGAAAATAGAGTTTTTCTCTTGTGAGGTGCCTCTTACACACTGTTAACTTCAGGCTCTCTGACTTTGGTACCTCACCTCAAACATATTAAAATGCTCCCACATCCCATGTTAAATAGAATTTATAACTGATAACCTATAAAGTTAAGGCATAAAAGTTTTTTATAAAGTTATAAAAGTTGATATATGCATTTTGTAGACACACTAAGTGAAACATTGATTAATTTAAATGTTATAGCTTTCATATTTCAGAGCCAATAATTTGAGATCTTAAAGATTTCCCTAGGCCCAGATACTGTTGTGATGGAGCCTAATAGATGGAATAGCCCCAGCACTAAGAAGGACCGTTGTCTGTCTGCTGGGCTGGGAGTTAAGCAGCAGATACCTTCACCTCTGTTCTTTTCAGTGCATGGCGAATAGTGGGTGCTCGGGGGTGGTGAGCAGATTGGCGCTCAGATAGAAGATGAGGCTGGACTCAGGTCACGATTGGTCTTTCAGGGGAATCAGGTAGAGGTTTAGGCTAAGAGCTGTGGGCACAAGGGTGAGGGCACCTTATGCAGGAATCTCATGTGTTTTCTTAATTCCATTTTTCTAGGTAGGGGGCTGTGGAAATATAGATAACAAAAAATACTCCCTGTGTGCTGGGCACTGTGGGAGACCCTTTTACGTGTAATGATCTCAATGAAACCACAAGCAGCCCTGTGCGGTGGGTGGCACTTTGAGCCTATTTTACAGATGGACACTGAAGCTGAAAAGGAGAAAGTCACCCAGCACAGAAGGAACTCAAAGAGTTTTGTCAGATACAAGGACCCACCCTTCCCTAGAGAGTTTTTAGGTGAGTGGGTGAGTGCTGGGTGGAGGAGCGGGGAGGGACAGGGGGTGAAGATCTCTGGGGTCTGAGGTCTGGAACCCTGATTCCCAGGGATCCCCTGTCTCCTTGGCAGATTTCCTTTCTGTTCCTGTGCAAGCACCCTGCTGAGCCCCTGGCTCCCTGCACCTGACCTCGGATCCTGCTTCGTTGCTCAGGACAGATCACCTTGCTGGGCTTTGCCAAGGACATGAATAAAACAGCCGTGTGATTGTACCCACACAAAGGTAGACAAGGAAATTACTCTGATTCAAAAAGCAGAGACCCACTCTCCAGCTGGAGCCTGATTCCTGACCTTCCCACCCCCAGGGATAGGCTAAGATTTCTTTTCTTCCCTTTATTGGATTAATTTCAGCCTCATAGACAAGCCTTTCCTCCAGCCTCATTTACCTGCTGTTGTTTTTAACCTCAAAAAATGTCACGGCCGCAATGTTCAGGGGAAGGACCACAGTGTCAGGAATCAGACAGACACCAGCTCACATCCTGACTCTGCTGTTTGCTGGAACTCTGACTTTAAGCAGGCCCCTTGAGGTTAGCTTCCTCATCTGAGAAGGGAGGAGATTTGGGGATGAATTAAATGATGCAATAGAAGACTTACCAATGCATTAAATTGTGTGCTAATTCATGTGCTTTTTGAAGGAAGTTTGAGGCAGAGAAGCAAGAGAGATGCCTTTCTTTTCTTCCAGGGATGAGAGTGGAAGGCAAGGAACAGTGTTCAAACTGAGGGAACAGACAGTGCAAAGCCTAAGGACAAATAAAGTCCAAGAGAAGCTAGATCATAGACTATGGGGAGGGGATTGGGAGGAAGTAAATTAAGGCTGGAGAGCTCAGGCTAATCCAAATCGTTCAAAGCCATGTAATGACTTAGCACATTATCAGAAGAGAAATGAGGAGCCACAGAAGGGTTTTAAGCAAAGCAGTAACACGGCTTGTTCATGTTTTATAACTTTACTTTGCCAGGGTAAAGGATGTCTTGCAGAGGGTCAAGGCTGGAGACAGTCCAGTTAGGAGGCTGGTGAACTAGTCTGCTTGGTGGAGTGGCAGGCTTGATTGGGGAGATGGAGGTGGGTACAGGGACCAGTGGGTAGCGGTGCCATTTGCCCGTTCTGTGGCTTCAGGTAAGCTCCTTAACCTCTCTAAGCCTCAGGGTTCTGTCTGTCATTTATGGAAGATAATAGCAGTAGTCTCTTCCTGTAGGTACCACATGCTGAACGCTGGTGAGATGGAAGCCACTGTTTTATCATCGTTTAGCAGTGGAAAGAATGGTTCTGGACATGTTACAGACATGCTCAGGGAATGCTGCTGCAACAAATGGAACAGAGAACTCCCGTTCTTTCTCGCATCCGACCTCCTAAATATGTCACCTGAATGGGCAGTGAGTACAAGGAAAGGCCCTTTTCACAAGTGCAATCCTGTTTAGAAGGTACAGATGGTCCCTGCGAGGAAGAAAGCAGAAAGGAGGGCAGAGCTGCTGTTTAAAGAGTCCTTGGGTCTGTCTGCTTGGAGAGCACTCCCAAGAGTTGGGACACAAAGGGCACGTGTCTGCAAGGTGGTAGGTTGGGTGGGCAGGCTGGAGCCTTTGAGGAGGGTCAGGAAACAAAGCCCAAAAAGCCATCCAGGTTGGCAGCAAGGCTATTTTTAGTTTGGTACAAGAAACCCACAGAAGAGGTATGACCTGCAACCGAGTCCTCCTTGCTTCTGTCCTCCCTGCCAGGAAAATCCATCATTGAGTCAGGAGGGAAGGAGCTAAAATTGCTTAGAGAAAAAAGAATCCAACGGAGATGCAAAGATATTGAGAGAGTGTCTTGTTCTGTTAAACACACAGAAGACTCATTGCTCATACAAATGGCGTTTGAGGATTCTATTCAAAATGAGAATACTTTTATTGTTTTTGCGGGTTTTAAAGGAATGTATACTTGTTATAAAACTCCCAACCTATCTGAGGGGCCTATTTTGAGCACTGTCTTTGTGGTAGGAACTTGGCATAGAGCCGTATATGTCTTTATGTCGTTTAATTATCACCCCAAATGTATTGTGTAGGTAGTATTATTTACCCATTTTACAGCTGATGAAACTGAGGCCGAGAGAGGACAAGTGACTTGCCCAGAGTCACACAGCTAGTTGCATGACTTGCTAGTTCCAGAAAGCTCCTTAACCTCTCTAAGCCTCATTCTCCTTCATTTGTTTAGAAGGACAATGACCACACTGTGGTCTCAGGTACTGGAGCTGTACACTGGTTCAAAACCTGGTTCTCCAAATGACTAACTGCAGGTATTGGGGAAAATTGCAGAACCATGTGCCTCGGAGCCTCTTCTGCAAACTGGGCATATTAATAGTATCTGCAGAGGTTGTGAGGGTACAGTTAGCTCACACGTGGTAAAGGGGTAGAACAGTGCTTGCTCTAATGATTGGCACTAGTAGTGTCCCTATGCTCTTTTGCTAGGACAATATCACTCATCCTGGCCAGGTTCACTACAGGGAGAAGAATGGGTTTTCAAGGGCAGGCAGGTTAGTCTAAGGATGAAACTCTCAGCAGAGTGCCTGGAAAAGAATAAGTACTTGCGTACAGCTATTATAATTTATAAATTCCACAGCATAAGCTCTTCGCCACAATTTGCCACTTCCTCATACTACATTACTGTGCCTGGCATCTCATGCTTCAGAGGTGTTATTCATAGTTCACATGTATCCTTCCATACCTTTGAAACAACCACATAAACTTGTTCCTGTGTGATTTTCACTTTTAACTGTGGGTTAAATGTGCCGGGTGTGAATTCTGGCTTTGGCAGTAAGTGCATGACTTTAGGAAGGCTGTTTACCTTGTCCAGACCTTAGTCTTCTCATCTGCAAACTCAGGGTAATACTACCCACCTCATACATGGGTGGTGAGGCCAACAGGTAGTCTGCCTTAGATCTCAAGAGTAAGAGATATTGGGCAAATGACACATATTATGCCATCGGTCATAGATGTTATACGTACTTTTCTCAGGCTATCTCCCCTCCCTTTTTAACCAAAGGGACTTAAATTGTTTGAATAGCTTTGGGGATCTTGGAGGTATTGAATCTGGATTCCTGGGGATACAGGAAATTGTTTTTATTTTCAAATAGAAGATGAAAATGGAAGTCATAAACTGCAGTTGATGAGGTTGGAAATTCTGGGAGTGTTTCTAGAAAAGAATGCCAAAACGATGGTACATGAGGACTTGGAAAATAAAACAGTGACCACAAAGAGGCACCAGGGGTTTACTGAGATTAAATCACACCAAACTCATCTTCTTCGCTGGTTTATGAATGGATTATTGACAGGATTGCTAGATTGTGGATTTTGGTTTGATATTTACCAGGATCTCCATATGGCCTTATGAACCAATGACAAAACATGGAAGCATTATTGCTGCGTGGAATCATAACTGAATGGCTATGACCTGAGAATGCTGAGTAATGGATCAATGTCAGCCTGGAAAAACAGTCTCTGTGAAGGAGTTCTGGCTTTGATCTTGTCCAGTTCAACATTTTTATTAATGTTTCATATGAGAGCAGCAATGGCTCTCTAATCCAAACTGAGGATGCCCAAGGCTGAGAGGAAGAACACATGGATGGCATAATAGAATCAAGAAACACAAAGCTATCAATAGCCTGGCACGAAGGGGAAGAAAATAACAAGCTGAACTGTGCTCAAAATAAATCTAAAACATTGCCTCTAGAGCCCCACACACCATCTAGAGGGTACATGAGAGGGATGGCTTAATAGCAGACTCTTGGAAAAGAGACTAAGGTCTTGTCTTTTTTGTCAAGCTTCAACTGTTGGATCGTATTGAACTGCAAAAATAATGACATGACACTTTGGGTGGCGGGTATACCTTTTTTTTTTTAAGTAGAATAATCCAGGCACGTAGAATATGCTCAGGCAGATACTATTTAAAATAAGGCGTGATTTAATGTGTTTTTTTTTTCCTGGAACACTATGTTGAGTTATTCATGCATTCATTCAGTAAATATTTTGGAAGAACTGGAGCTAGGCTCTGGGTAAGTACTGAACACACATCCATCAACAAAATAAACAGAATCTCTGCCATGGGGGAAGGGAAACATTGAGCGAGCATCCCGTGTGAACCAGACACTGGGCTGAAGCTGTAAGATGATGATAGTTCCTGCCTTCAAAGTTTTTGTTAAAGAAACAGGTACGCTTGTATAACCACAATGCAGAAATGGCACATGGCATTGCAGCTTCTGAAAGAAAAGAGGTTCCCAGGAGGCCCAGTTCGCTCATTATGGAGGGATTTCTGAGAAAGAGTTACAGCAGATGGGATGCAGGTGGGCATCCTGTGTGAGTATAAATAGGGATTTACTGATCCCTGGTTCCCATTTTTAGGGATGTGACCTAAGGCAACTGGAATTGTGGGTCAACCTGAAACCTGTATCATATACGGTAATAGAGAAGGAACTTGGATTTTTTTTTTTTAACCTGAAGATGATAAATCCTCAGGGTTGGGCCTCCTTACTGAGTGGGGAACATGGGCCGTATTATATGGAATGAAGAATGGTCTTGTACTGGGCGGCCACACAGATGGCTTTAGGATACAGCTGGGCATTTCAGGGCAGTAGGCTCGAGGTCACACAAGGACAGTTTTTCAAACAGCAGTCCATCAGTGAAAGGGTTGTATTTGTGAAGTGGAGGGGGGGCATTCCTTCTCATCTGAGGCATTCAAACAGAAGCTGGAGAGACCCCTTTAAGCATGTGATGAAGACTGAGTCATCGGTTTGTGCTCTAGGCTGAATGGCCTCTGAGTCAGGTGTAGCCCTGAGAGTGTTCTATTTCATAAACTCCCATATACTGCCTTTTAACCTTTTTATCATGTGTTGGTGGTTTACGTTTTTTGTGTAAATCCTTGCTTACTTAATTATGGACTTCCTGAGAGCCAGAAAAAAAAAAAAAAAAAAGGGCTGGGTGGTGTACTGGAAAAATCATGGATTTGAAATTTGTTTCAATAACCAAAAAGCCATGTTTATTGTGGGCAAGGTATTCACCTTCTCTGAAACTCAATTTCCATACCTATAAAATAAATGTAATAACATGTATCCTGTTGTGTTGCTGTAAGGACGAGATACAGTGCGTGAGTAAAGCCTCTCAAACAGAGTAACACACAAATGGATGTGCACTTAATGGTAATTATATTTCTTCCATCCTTATGTACTGCTATCCCTTTGCACTTGGTATTGAGAAATGTACATTCAGTTCTATCTCCAAAATACTTGTTGGGTGAAGGCCAAGTGCTTAATGAAGTACTGTGGCCCAGCAAGTCAGAGAATCAATGGTCACTGATTCTTTCCCCAAAGGGAGGAGTGTTTGCTCTGTATCCTGGTTTGTTGGTTTGTTTGTAGCTCTGTCTGCTCCTTCTTTGCCTTATTCCTTCTCTTGCTCTTAAGTGTTCTTCACTAGAGGTCTGAAGATGCTCGTGTGTAGATCAGTGGATTCGGAGCACCCTCTAGAGATAACAGAGGGATTTGTCCTGGGAGAAGATAGATTTCTCTCATCGTGCAGTCACTGGAACAAGTGGCATGTGCCAGGAGCAAGTGAGAGGCGGAGGGAGGGAACCAGCAAGGGGGGCTCAACTTCCTGAACGCACTCCTCCCTGGCCATGCTCCTGTCTGGCTGCCTTCTCTTACATGCCCAATGCCCAGTAGGTCTGAGTCCAGGGAGCTACCCAGGATTCAGAAAAAGGACTCCCTTCTACTCCTGAGCACAGGTAGTTCATTGAGAGTTTGTCCAAAGAGATCATTGCCGAATCTCTAGTGAAATCTGAACAGGCCAACAGCTCAGGTCTAGTGTTAAACCTACCAAATGTGATGCCTGAATGATCTCCTCTGACCACCCAGGCAGCCTGAGCAGCTCAGTCGTCAGAAGGGAGGCAATATCTTACTCAAGCACAATTGACCACAGGAAAAATCTTAATTACAAAGTGTGTCTTCAAATAGGTCATCTCCAGTTCTTTCTCATACCCAACTCTTGTCCCTAGATAAAGTTAAAGAACAACTTTCCTCTTGCAAATATAGCAGCACAGACAACATGGGCAAGAGAGGACTAGGGGGGTTGTAATAGGGAGGGTAAGATCCGTTTCAGGACTGCTACCCCCAGACAATGGGCAAAGTTATTGACAGGCTAACTAAAAAATCGGAACACGTATATCCCTTTCTGAAAGAAAATGACAAAATAGATTCTTAAAGTCACAAAGTGAGATATTAGGAGATAGAATTAGAACTTCTGACATTCAAGATAATCATTTTTGCAGTCAGGGCCATTAGCTTCAACTCAGATATGCCCATAGTTTACACCGACTTATTGAACAATATGAATTTTCTGGGATCTGTGATAAGTGTGCCTTAAAATTCTCCTAAAAGTGTCACAATAATTTTTGAAAGATCTTCACTTCATAGAAGAGACAACTGAGACCCACAGCTCACTACTAGCAAGAAATGTGGTCTGGATTTGAACTCATATCATCCTGATTCTTATCACTTCACTTTAATCACTATGATACTCAAACATGTACTGGATTAGGCATTTCAGGCCATGATAACAAGTGGGTAACAGAATCCATGCTCTCAAAGAGCATAACATCCATTTAAGAGATCTCTGAATCTTGAGGAAGGGAGATTAACTTGAAACCTGAGTAGGTGGTTTCTTGTAGAGGAAGAACAGGCGGAAAGAGCCAGAGACAATGCTAACAACGGTATTCTTCAGCCGTGAAAAGAAGGAAATCCTGCCATTGGCAACAACAGGAATGGACTTTGACCGCATTATGCTAAGTGAGATAAGTCAGACAGAAAGACAAATGCTGTGTGATAACACTTAAAGGTAAGATCTGAAAAAGCCAAACTCATAGAAACAGAGTAGAATGGTGGTTACCAGGGGCTGGGAGGTGAGGAATTGGGAAGATGTGAGCCCAAGGATATAAACGTGCAGTTAGAAGATGAATCAGGTCTGTAGAGGCAATGTGCAGTATTGCAATGATAGTCAGTGATACTGTATCATGTAATTCAAAGCTGTTAACAAACTAGGTCTTAAGTGTTCCCACCACAAGTGAAATGGTAATTCTGTGATGTGATGGAAGTGTTAATGCCATGGTGGTAATCGTATTGCAATATATAAATGTATTGAATCAATGCATTATACACCTGACACTTAAGCAGTGTTATTTGTCAATTATATGTCAATTTAAAAAATACCCATCATGGGAGCATGGGAGGTGAGCCAGCTTGTTTCAAACTGTGCCTTCTGCCGAGAGCAGCTAATCTGGGAGATTAGAAAACCTGGGCCTTTAGAATAATTAGAATAGTTAATCCGATGAGAATTTAAAAAGTGGCCCTTCCGAAAAAACTTACATGAAATATTTATTTTTTTATTATACATAAAACTTGCCTGAAGACATAAGAAAGATACTTAAGATAGTGAGGGGTCAAGCACTCAGTATCATAGAAAGAAAGGACAGCTGGAGAGAGAGGAGATCGATGTTTGATACAGTTTTACCTTTTAAGGCATTTGATGATTCACATGTGGTGACTGAAGGGTTGAGTGGTGAGCAGAATCACCCACAGTATCACAGGGGCGAAGGGACAAAAATTGGGATTTCCTTCTTTCTCCACAAAGGCTCAGAATGCTAGTAAGTACGCCAGGCCTTCAGCTGGGACCCTAAACATTTACATGCTAGGACTAGAGGCTTGCAAAAAAGAGACCAACTCTCTTAGACAACGAAGCCGACTGTGAAAAAGTGCAGTAAATTACTGAATTAAGAAGCTCTTGCTCTACTGTGTTATGCCAGCGTCAGCCTGTCAATAACCAGTGTTGTGGTTGGAACGGCCCCCTGGTTCTTATTATGGATCGCACAACCCCCTTCAGCAATAACCGTCAGGGAACTTTGTAAAAACAAAGATTTATTGCTTTCAGGACCTGGAAATTACACGGCACACCTGGGGCCACAGAGTGAGGTCACGGCTAGAAAATTTAGCAGGCAAAGTCGAACTTAGAAAAAATAGACTTTATGTTGTGTGTGCGCGTATGGGGGTGGGGGGCGGTGGGGTGCGGGGAGCGGTGCTGGGGATGGGGAGATAAATAAATGTCCCTCTTTACCCTCCCCAAAGTCAGATTTTTTATTTGTCCCACTTCAAGCACATCTCCTTTCCCACCCTTTCATTAAAATTCAGAGCGGGCTGCACAGCTGTCTCATATGTTCCTCAGGTGGGATAATTAGTCTTACCTCCCAGGAGAATGATTGCTGAAAATATCTAATGGCAAAATGAGCCTTTCTTCCTTGATGGGTGGACAGCGCCATCTAGTGTTTTAAAGGAGAACCGCCCAGCAATGATCCTTTCTTTTAATTCCTCAAGGTGTCTCTATTGCTCAACCAATTCCCAGTGTGCCAACAATACCTGTATTTATTGGTTGTGGTTGTGAAAGCTTCACCGTCTCTCAATGATTTTAACTGGGGAGGGCGGGAGATGGAGAGGTTGTTTATAGGGAGGACAGAGCAGCATGAGATGGAGCTGGAAAGGTAAGCAGAAGTGGTGAAATGCATGCTAAGCGAAGACCCATGTGGAACCACTCATTATTTACCCCAGCATCTCAAGCACTTTGTGTTTCGGTGACTTGGTCCACACTCTTTCCTTTTTCCACGGTGCTTTCCCCATCCTCACTGCCTTGCCAATGCTGAATCCCCTTGGGAGATTCAGCTTCAGCATCACCTTCTCTGTGAAGACCTTCCTGATCACCACCCCCTGCTGCTCCTTGGTAGAAACAAGTATTTCTCCCTGCCCCTCTCATGCCCTCTTCCCTTTAACGCCTGACTGTAGTCTCAATGTTTACATATTTGTCTTGCATGTAGACTCTGGGTCCTGGCGCCAATAATAAGACCATGTCTTATTATTCTGTATGTTCCCAAGGTTTAGCAGGAGATCTTGTAATTAATATTACTGGGTCTGTGAATGAAAGAAAGAACAATTGAGAAAAAGAAAAGCATGTGCATATCACTTTGAAAAATTAGATTAAAAGGCCTTAGGGCAGAAAAACTGATGCCATTAGGAAAGAGAGAGGAGATCCCCAAACTGCGAGGCTGGAGAGAGATGAAGGCTAAGCAGGAGTGATGCTGAGTTGTAGGAAGGTGACTCATTTCACTGATGGAGAAAGAGCTCTTTGTGTAACACTAACATTAATATAATAGTGATCATTATCCTCACCACTTCAGAAGCACAAGATGGTCACTGAATAGCTTATGTTGGATTAAAGAGCTATGATTAGGATCACCGAAATTTTAGAGAGGGCTCTAACTTGGCATTTCATGCCAAGATTTCGTGTAAGATTTCGTGTTTGAAAATGTCTCATTTGATGCACTTATCAACCTTCCAAGCTAGGAACCCCTTTCAATGTTTTCCAACCCCTAACTAATCATCAGGGCTAAGCACTGTTACCCTAGAAATGCCTCTTAAATCCAGCAGGTCCTGTCCACACACACAGCCAGCACCCTCGCTAGTCTCTCATCATTTCTCATTGAGACGATTGACAGTCCCCCTTTTTTATGGCCCAAAATTCCCTCTTTCCAATCTATCATCCATTTCCAGATCTCTCTGCTAGAATGATTCTTCTAAAACACAAATGTCATCACGGCACTCCCCAGGGGAATATTCTCAGTTGCATAAGAGATAAAGCCCAGATTCCTTGGTGTGACAGAAAAGGACTTCCACAATCTCCCCTTGGCCCACATCTCAGCCTCAGCAGCCACTACACTCTGCAGCACCGGATGTCATCCTGAGTTCAAGGGCTCCCCGAACCAGTCAGGCCCTTTGCAACCTCCGACACTGACCTCTCCACGCGTTCAAACATGCTGTTTCCTCTGCAGGGAATGTCCTCAAGGCCCCTTTTAAAGAAGACTAAATTCCAGCCTTCCAGCCACATCCAGCTCTGAGAAGAGATTTCCCCAATGTCACATAGTGGATGTGGCCTCTTCACAACTGTGTCCCCACTGTGCCCTGTTTTTGCTCTTATTCACCTATTTCTTTTTTAAATGGAATGTATTGAGGTGACACTGGTTAATAATAATGCATAGGTTTCAAATGTAGAGTTCTACAGTGCATCACCCCAAGTCAAGTCTCCTTCCATCACTATTCATCCCCTCTTTACCCTAGTCAACCTCCCCCCGGCCCCTCTTTCCTTTGGCAATCACCACGCTGTTGTCTGTATCTAGGAGGGTTTTTTAACTCCCTTTACCTTCTTCACCCACCACCCTCTCCTCCCCTCTGACAGCTGTGTGTTCTCCGCATCTATGAGTCTGCTTCTATTTTATTAGTTTATTTTATTCATTAAATTCCATGTATAAGTGAAATTATATAGTACTTGTCTTTCTCTGACTGGCTTATTTCACTTATTATAATACTCTCCAGGTCCATCCATGCTGTAGCAAGAGGTAATATCTTCTTTCTTCTTTCTTCTTCTTCACAGCTGAGTAGTATTCCATTCTGTAAATGTATCACAGCTTTTTTATCCACTCATCTACTGATGGGCACTTGGGTGGTTTCCAAATCTTGGTGATTGTAAATAATGCTGCAGTGAACATAGGGGTGCATATATTCTGTGAAATTAGTGTTTTGGGTTTTTTAAATATATTCCCAGAAGTGGAATTGCTGGTTTATAAGGCACTTCCTTTTTTAATTTGTAGAAGTAACTCCATACTGCTTTCCACAGTGGCTGAACCAATCTGAATTCCCACCAACAGTGCACATGGGTTCCCTTTTCTCCATCCTCGCCAACACGAGTTGTTTGTTGATTCATTGATGATAATCATTCTGACAGGTGTGAGGTCCTGTCTCATTGTGGTTTTAATTTGCATCTCTCTGATGATTAGTGATGCCAAGCATCTTTCCATAGGCCTATTGGCCATTTGTTTGTCCTCTTTGGAGAAGTTCTATTCAGGTCCTTTTTGATGTTGAATTAAATAAGTTCTTTGTAAAGTTTGAACATTAAGCCCTTATCAGATGTGTCATTGGTGAATATGTTCTCCCACTTAGTGGGCTGTCTTTTTGCTTTGTTGACATTTCCTTTGTTTCCTGAGCAAAACCTTTTTAATTTGATGTAGTCCCATTTGTTTATTTTTCTTTTGTTTCCCTTGCCCAAGGAGATATAGGTGCAAAAATACTAACCTGTGAAATGTCTGAGATTTTACTATGTTTTCTTTTAGGATTTTTATGTTTTTGACACTTAAGTCTTTAACCCATTTTGAGTTTATTCTTGTGTGTGGGATATAGCTTCATTTTTTTGCATTTATCTGTCCAGTTTTTCCAACACCATTTACTGAATAGACCACCTTTGCCCCATTGAATGTTCTTGTCTCCTTTGTCAAATATTAATTGACCATAGAGGTGTGTGGGTTTATTTCTGGGCTCCCTGTTCCGTTCCATTGATCTACATGTCTGCCCTCTCCTCCTGCTCACCCTCCAGAAAGCTCTGAGTATTCCAAAGCCCTTGAGAGCTGTGACATTCCCGAGGGATAATCTCAGTCCACAAGCAGCATTCTGAGGCCTCTTCATCTCTCTCCTGGATCGTTGTGGGAGCCTCCCTGTAGATCCCCCGTCTGCAGGCCCTTTCTTCCCAGTGCATCTCATGTTCAGGTTCATATTCCTGAACCAGAACATTCCCAACAGCTCCCCTTTGAGCAGAACTTCTCGATTAACTTCTTGAATATGTCTTCATTTGTCTGAAATTCAAGGCGCTGTCCGTTACGTGCATGCCAATGACATGCAATGTCACTGCACATTCACTGTCCTTTTTCTCTGCCTGTGCCTCCATGAATGCTATTCTGTCTGCCTGGAACGCCCTTCTCTCAGACCCCCGTATGGACAAACCCTACCCCTCCTCCCAGACCCAGTTCCCAGGTCAGTTTTAAGTCTTCCCCGATCCCAGTGTTTGCAAATGATTTCTCCCCTCTTCCAAATACCATAGCACACTAGCTTCTCCACTCAGGGCACTTGCATCTCATTACCTCGTTGTCCATCCATGCCCTGAGCTCCTTGGGAATGGGGTTCATAATAAACAGTAGCTCTCATGCATTGGGTGCTCACTGTGTGCCAGGCGCTGTATGCATTCAATTATATTCATTTGCTCACGTGATCCTTTCACCAACCTAAGGTGGTAGGTTCCATTAACAACCTTTTACAAATGAGGACAGTGAGATTTAGAAAGATTTCAAAACTTGGCCAAGGTTACACAATGGGGCAGAGATAGCTGACATAGCTACTGTCTGCCAAACTTCATGTTTCCACTGCCATGATACAGTGGTTGTCTGGGAGCAGCTGCCCAGCCTGTGACTATTTCCCAGCATGCCTTCCTCCCAAGTGGGACCGACAGAATCAAAGGGGAAGTGATGGAGGCTACTTTCAGGCAAAGGCATTGAAGAAGTAGGTGTGTCTTCCACCCTCTCTGCCTCTCTGTGCTGCCTGGAGGACTCTAAGAAGGACCCCAAAAATGGAAGGCTCCTGAGTCTCTCACTATGCCTGCCAAACAGATAGATCCACATGGAACTATCACATACATGAGAAAAATGGGTTGAGCCACTGAGATTTGAAGGTTACACAGCAGCTGGCGTTATTGTAACTAATTCAAACAACTAATGAGAGGCAGAACTCAAATTAAAACCCAGAAAGGACTTTTAGAGGCTATGGTGTTGATTGAAGGAATAGTGTAAAGATATGAACCCACATTTATAAGCTCCAAAGCCTGCTCCTTTAATCACTAAAAGCCAGTGTTGTCCCATAATGTTGGCAAAGATCCGCCTCTATACGGATTCCCTGATGTACTTATAACCGATGGAGACATAAACCTCACCCCAAATCTTATGAATTAAAATCTATAGTATTTGTGATACACTAGAAACTTGCATCATTAACCATCTCCCCAGGAGAAGTGGGTATGTGCTAAATGCTGAGAAACTCTTCTTTAAGCTATACCGTCACCTTACAAATAGAACAGGACTTTACACAGAGTGGGGATCCAAAAACATCATGTACGTCAGTGAAAAGGGGACCCAGACCTCCCATGTCTTCCGGATTCCAAGGCCAGTGCTGTTTCCCTAAACCCCATTAGACAGCACCCTTCAGGGTTCCTTCTTAGGTTAGGAAGGCATTAAACTGTTGTCAGAAATGGCCCTCTGCTCTTCTTGATTCTGGAGAATCAAGAACAGGAATCTTGATTCCTCGTTCAAGCTTCCAGGACTCAGACAGGTGCCTGCTGGACTTACTGTCCAGCCTGCCCACGGAGCAGGTAATTAGTCTGAAGCTTTAGCGCAGCGGTCAAGGTCAACCTCCCCCACTGTCACCAGGCACAGTCTGTTCCCAATCATAGCTTTCATAAAGGACCTGGAATCCTCCCCCTCAAATTGCCTTAGTCCTGAGAGGAGGGAAAACTTCAAGATTTTCTACCGTAACCTTCATTTTTGTTGGAGAGTGCTGGAGGGCTGACAACTGCTGGGATCATCCAGCTGACAGGGACTTTGATTCAATCCTGAACTCCACTACTGTGGACTCTGGGGAGAACCGCTAGCCTCTTGGAATGGAAGGAGACAAAGAAAGGCCATCTGTGGATTGGTGAGGTCAAGCACAGCTCAGGCAGCAGGGAATTTATTGAGTTTCCTGCCAGCTCAGACCATTTTCTCAAAACGACCCCTTCTCTAGGGAGAGAGATTATGGTAACATTGTTAGAAGCTCAGAGGTTAGGTTATCAAACAATATTTTTCCGCTGTTTTGTCAACTTATTTTTTTGTTTTAACAGTGGTTTAAATGATGGAAAAATCAAGGAAGAAAGAAACACAACAAATAAAAAGGGTAAAGAAGAAAGGCAGGGCCATGGAGGGGCAGCACAGAGAAAAGGGGAAGAGAAAATATAGGGATGAATGAAAGGACTTGGTACAGTGAAAGGGAAAGAAAATTTAGGTCCTGCCTCTCTCCTTTTTCATTAAAGAGAGCATGGACCTTCCTGACAAACCCCGCCCTGCCCCTGCCAAATTGTCAGTGACCCTGTTTTTTCTTTCTTCTGAGCCTGAAACCCTTGTTGAGGGATAATCTTAAAAAGTTTTAAATTGCCTGAACACGGCGCTGAGGCTCTCTCTCCATAGACTACTGTGAGTCCAGTGCTGTCCAGCAGAGGATGCAGCAGCAGAAGAAGAATCAACTCTCGATCTTGAACCTTTTAACAGCCCACGCTGGCTGCCCTCCGCCCTCTCCTACCACCTCCTGGAAAATCCTTCCCGCTCAGTCTCTGAGAAATACAGCTGCATGTAATCCCTCACTATTTAGGGGATGGAAATTCAGCCTTGCATGGGTAGAGCACCGCTGGGCTCTGATCCGCCTGTTCTCTTGTTCACTCCGAGCACCGCTGGGCTCTGATCCGCCTGTTCTCTTGTTCACTCCCAAAGGACGGGAGTTCTGGAGCACTGGAAGGTGACGGGTACTTCCCATGGGATCCTAGGTTCCCACTCCCACCACACCTTCCTCACCACGCACACCTGGAAGCAGAGGTATAGGACATCTTCCTTGCATTAAGAAACATTAAAATCATAAGGTACATTTATCTTCTGCTCAAAACTCTGCCCTTGTTTAAAAAGGGAGAAGAACAAAAAGGAATTAATTGAAAAGGCTATTCCATATACGATTCTAGATGCAAATATGACGCTGTTTACATCTTTAGCAAAGTCAGTTATAAACATCCAGGGGAAATGGCTGTACCATCTCTTCATTTACCTTCTTCACCCACTCTTCCCTGCCAGGCTTGAGATTCCTCTGCAAGGGGCTACTTGCTGAATAAAGCGTAGAACATAGTTTTGAAGTCAAATTTAGCTTTTTCTGCATTGAAAAAAATGCCAATTATAAAAAGGAGGATAGTTGGATGTAGTCCCACCTGTTTATTTCTGCTTTTTGTTGCCTTCGGTGTCGGTGGAGAACATGAAAAATCAAGACCAATATCCAGGACCTGACCCCTTATGTTTTCTTCTAGGATTTTTATGGTTTCGGATCTCACATTCATGTTTTTAATCCATTTTGGGTTGATTTTTTGTTTGTGGTGTAAGATAGGGGTCCAGTTTCATTTTTTGCCTGAAGATATCCAGTTTCTTCATTGCCATTTACTGAAGAGACTGTCCTTTCCCCATTAGGTGTTCTTGGTACTTTTGTCATAAATTAATTGACCACATATACAGGCATGTGTTTATTTCTGGGTTCTTTATTCTGTTCCATGGATCTATATCTGTTTTTATGCCAGTAACATACTGTTTTTGGTTTTATAATATAGTTTGAAATCAGAAAGTGTGATGACTCTGGTTTTGTTCTTTCTCAAGACTGCTTTGGCTATTCAGGGTCTTTTGTGATGTCATACGAATTTTAGGGTTGTATTTTCTATTTCTATGAAAAATGCCATTGGAATTTTGACAGAGAGTGTATTGAATCTACAGATAACTTTGGTTAGTAAGGATGTTTGAGTAATATCTGTGGCCTTTTCCCCCACAGGAGGCGAAATGACTTCTACTGGAATTTCCAGAACAATTCACAGGCACTCATGCAACCCAGCTATGGGTAGGCATCCTGACTGATCACCATTTCAGCTCTCTGCAATAGCCTAGCGTAGTGGGTGCTCGAAAAGCTGTTGAAATAATGGAAAACTGAATAACGTCCTTATGTGTGTAGATAGCGTAGCTTCCTCCTGGAGTCAAACTTGCCTAACATTTATTTATTCATATATTACCTTCGTGACTTTTTTACACCGTGCTCTGCCAGTACTGTTACATTCTTAGTATTCTTTAAATTGACTCATTTTTTTCCCTTAAGTGTTTTGAGTAAAAATCCTAGTTCAAAGGGGTGTTTTGTATTCTAAATAAAAAATGGTATCTCAGTATCTTTGTACTACAGTACAATGTTCAACCCTCGCACCAGTGAAAACCATGTCCTGTGTTAACTATTGTGCAAACGTCACACTTCAGGAAGCATTGCTCTAGGTCCCAGGGTCCACTCTGACCTGAATCGAGATCCAACCAGCTCCCTGGTGCCAGCTGAATGAGGCATCTGACCCCAACCTGCAGGCCTTGTCAAAGGCAGTGCAGATGTGACACTACTTAGCAACAGGACAGGAGAGCTGCTGTCTGGGAGAATCAGCAAAGGCAGGCCACAGGCTCACAGGCTGTCAACCCCTGTCAGAATAAGACAGTGCCCAGACTGCCAGCCAGAGGAAATGAATCAGAATAATGGTTCAGAGTCATTTGTTTACCAGAGAAAGGGGAAAAACCTTTTTTTTTTCTTTTTACGGGAAATGTTTAGGTGAACACAGCCCTGCTGTGTGGGACGGCACCTGTTAGGTCTCTTCCTAGAAACCTGGATAATCCCATATTCTGCACTTCCCAACAAAGTCCCCTTGGCATCAGTTGTCAGGGCTGTCCAATGGCTCATTAAGAAAGCATCTACTCAGCCTCCCAACAGAAGACCCTGCTTTCCTGCATCTGTTTGGTTGTCAGGGAACAGGTGTCCATGGGTGGTGTAACCCCAGGCATGACAGACACCTGCCAGGAGAGGCAGCCACTAGGGACTTGCTTAGCAAAGCCACGGAGGTTGCTGACGGCCCAAGAGCAGGGCTGGAGGAAGCTTCCACCTTTCTGGTCCTCATTCCAGGGTGCCTTGGGAGTACCTTAGTCCACGAAGGATCAAATCATAGATGCAGAACATGATCAATAACTGAGCATCTGTAACATCCCAGGCACTATGTTGGCTATTTTAAGGATAGGCACTTTATGACCATCTGTTACAAAATTTTAGAGTAAGTCTTTAGTTTTAAATAATCAAATAATATAAGCTACTCATTCTGCAGCCTGCTGGAAGTCTAGGGTATGACCAAGGCACTTCTGAGAGCTCCCAAAGACTGCTTGCCACTTCTGCCTCTGGCCTGCTTTCTGAACCTAAGTCCGTTCACCTTAGATGCTCCAAAATCACGTCTCCATGGCACCACCAGCCACTTCTCACATTGCCACGCACAATTGACCACTAGAATGAATGAAGGACCCTCCTTGCAGTCCCAATGCATAGCAAGCTCAAGGTCACCATGCTGGATGTGTTGGCTAATGTTTAAAAATAAAATGAGGACACTACACTGTACTGGATGTCCATTGTCACTGGGTCTAGAACACATCAGCCTTGCTGTCACTGTGACCCGTAGTTGCTGACCTCAGGCATGATGTGGGGCTCGTTCATCTACCAGACTAGAATCTTCTTTTTAAAGTCCTATCATTACAATTCCTCATAAGAGGAAGCAAAACATTTTAAA
This sequence comes from Anoura caudifer, assembly GCA_004027475.1. Classification (NCBI taxonomy): domain Eukaryota; kingdom Metazoa; phylum Chordata; class Mammalia; order Chiroptera; family Phyllostomidae; genus Anoura; species Anoura caudifer. Next base: position 276,065 of record PVKU01000530.1, read on the forward strand.
AAACAAGTTACTGAAATACATTCTCCAGGACAAAGACAGCCCTGTACTTATTAAGCAGAAAGTTTGACCGTCCAGTCTCAAGCATATGCATTTGAAGCTCGCCATTTATCCTTACCTCTGAGTGACTTATTTATTGACTGACTGACTGATTGATTGATTGATCAGACCTAACATAACACCTACTGAGTGCCAGACACTGTGCTGTTCAAATGTTAGTTCATTTAATCCTTATAACCACTGTATGAAGCACCATCTACTTTTATCCCAGTTGGACGGATGAGGGACAGAGGCACAGAGAACCTGGGTACCTCGCCTAAAGACACAGCCAGCAAGTAGCAGAGCAGGTTCAAGGCAGGTCATTTGGCTCTGCAGCCAGTGCTCGTAATGACTGGACCCCACTTCCAGGAGCTGGGCTCCTTCCCCACAGAGGGCGGGCCGGTTCCAGCGGCAGGCCCAGGCTTCCACAGCGGGGCCTTAGAGGAGCTATGCTGTCAGATCTATTCCTTCTTTCCACCATCAAGGGTTCAGAAATATCGTGGTTTAGACATAGGAGCCCCTCCCCAATTATACTATCAAGGTAGCTTTGAAACAACCTTGCTAGTTATGATGTTCTTTCCGTTTTATAAATAGGAAAACTGAGGCACAGGAAGTACTGGAGCTTGGGTTTAAGCCCAAACCTTTCTCACTATAAAAAAATAATCTGCTCTTTTTCGTATACATAGCACTGTATCAAGATGGTGTGACCAAAGATAATTTTTAAAATTTGCTTCATTTTAAAGCTCTCCTCTGCAGTTCTAAGGCTTGAAGAGTAAAGAAGGAGAAAGCCTGGATTTCAAAGGAAAGCTTCCTGCAAAGATCAGTTTTTTTAAGTCGTGTGCTTGGAAGAGCAATTTGTCACAGTCCTAATTAGAAATGTAAACCTTTGGGCTGGGAGCATTCCTATGTAGCTTCCTCAACATGTTCTTTTGCCTCCAGGTTCTGTTGGACATCAATCAACCATTTGCTCACAGTCAGCAAGGATCTCTCTCAAGTGCATTCTTCCCAAATATGATGATGACAGTAATAGTAAGAACATCAGGATATTCTTTTTAAAAAAATCCTTACCCAAGGATATGTCTTTCTTAATTTTAGAGAGAGAGGAAATTGTAGGGGGGGAGAGAAATATCATTGTGAGAAAGAAACAGATCATCTCCCTCCCCTATGTGCCCGAGATGGAGATTGAACCCAGAACCTTTTGGTATATGGGATGACGCTCCAACCAACTAAGCCACCCCACCAGTGCTAACACCAATATATTCTTATTCACTCAATAGGTATTTATTGAGGTGCTCACTAGGGGAGAGGACTCTAGCATCAGGATCACTGATTTGAATACTGGCTCCATTACTTACTAGGTATGTGACCATCAGCAAGTCATTTAACCTCTCTGAGCCTTAGTTCTTTATTGTATGGACAAAGTGGAATTATATGTGTAATATTGAGAGCAGTGCCTGTCACACAGGTAGGAGCTCAATAAATGTTAGTTGTTATGGTTTTTATCATCATTTGTGAACCATAGATATAGGTACCAGTGACACAGATAAAAGATAAGTGTAGTGTGGCTGCAACTCAAATTAAGTCATTATGACTGGGACAGAAGTGCATCTTTCCATTGACTTCTACATTGTTAGGTAAACATTATATGGGAGGAAAAATTTACTCAGCACAGTTGTGCCTCCAGTTCAGAGGGTTGCTATGGAAGCAACTCTGAGGTTGACTTTGCACATTGTTTAGACATTAGTTCTATCTAAAAATGAAGCATCCGTGATTTTGGGTGAGGGCAGCTGCTGACAACATGTCAGACTGAGCTCATGTTGCAGGGTTTCCTTAGTGTCACAAATACTGACTAAATTAAATCTTAAAAATTAATACATAGTCTTTTAAGTATGTGTACTTTCTCTGTCAGACCACCCAGGTGTCTGGCCTTATGCTGAACTCAAAAGGAAGAAGAAGAAATACCCATGTGCTAGAAACAAAATGGGAAATTGAGATAAGTGTGTTAAGTAAGAGCTAACTGGCCCACAGAGTGAGTAGTCTTATGTTACATGTCTACGAGCCAGGGATTGGAATTTTTACAACCACACAATGGCAGGAGGCTTTGCTTGGAAGAAAGAGAGAGGGAGAAAGAGGGAGACAGAGAGACAATGAGCTTTAACAGAGCCCCTTGTATAAAGCTGGGAGCCTTGAATGCTATTCCATCCATGAAAAGGTGCTAAAACTTTATTCATCAGCTCAGGAAGCACCTATATAACCATGGAGGAGAAAACAAAGTCACCATAATAAATAGAAACACAGAGCCTGAAGCACACATGGTAGGTGATCTGAATTCACATTATAAATGTAACTCAGAAAACCCCAAATAGGAAAGACAAAAATTTTTTTGGAATTAGTGTGGCACAAGAATCTTAGCAGATACAAATTCAAAGCTACTCTGTAAAGATGCTGCTAGGACACATGTCTTCCCCCTGCCCCCCCCCCCACCGCCCCGCAAAAAGCATCATCAGCTAAACATGAGTTCCCATCTAAAATTATAAATGAAATAAAAAGTTATCATGACAGAATTCAGCAGGGAATGAAAAGGAGAATTAGCACTCACAAAAAATGGAAAAAAGAAAGCAAGTAATATATAAAATAATAATATGTAAAATAAAGAGACAAAAGAATGAAACAAAAATCATATAAAAAGGAGAATGAACAAAAAATATACTATCTCTTAGTTACTATTCTAAGTTAATATACTACCTCATAGTTAAAACTAATCAAATAAAACTTTGAGGGATAAAAAATATCGTCATTAAAAGGACACACGGACAAAACCAAAGTGGGGTGGGATAGAGGGTGGGAGGTGGGGATGGCTGGGGTCGGGGGGAGTGGAGGGGAGAAAATGGAGACAACTGTACTTGAACAACAATAAAAAAACTAAAGAAACTTTTTAAAAATCTAGTCATTAAGACTGAAAACAGGGTGGTGGATTTAAATAGAAGATTAGATAGAGCTGAAAAGAAAATCCATAAACTGGAAGATAAACCTAAGGAAATAAAGTAAATGTGTCAAGGAGAAATAAAATTATGAGATATTTTTATATGATCGTATAAGAAGAAGGTACAAGGATACATCTAATATAAATTGAAGAAAGAAGGAATGTAAAGATTCCAGAAGGACAAAAAGAAAGGATGGGGGAGAGGTAATATTTGAAGACACAATGACTGAGATTTTTTTTTTCTGAATTGAACAAAAATGGCTTGAAAAGGAAAACTAAGTTCTGAGAAGAATAAATAAAAAACAACCCATACACTGGTACATCATGGCAAACTTCTGAACATCAAAGACTAAAAGAAAACCTTAAAAGCAGTGAGAGGAAAGGGTCACCTTATGAAAGAATTAGAATTAGATTGACAGCAGAATTCTCCTAAACAGTATAGACCAGGCAACTGTGGAATGTTATCTTCAAACTTCTTAAGGAAAACAACAGGCATCACAAAATGCAACGCCAGCTCTCTAACGGTCAAGAGCGGTGGTGAAACGCCGCACTGGTTAGCATCCTAGAGCAACTGGATCCACGAATTAGGCTCAAGTCCACCCCTCATGGGGCAGCAGATTAAATGGACCCTGGGAACCAGAGTGTAAGCCAGTGTTTATGGACCTAGAATTTCCCAAAAGAAAATCAAAGTGTCTTTTTTTTTCTTTCTAGAAAAAGAAAGGAAAGCCATGGTGGATACGTTTGGACTCATTTTAGGTTTCTAATCTGTTCTAGCCTCCAAGAATAAAGCCCTTCTCAGAGACAGGCTGTGCTCCTATTACAGGCACGTGACCGAACTGGCCTGAAAGGCCCAGATGGAAGACACGCATCGTGGTTAGGATGGGTCAGGAGAGTGTAAGTTCACAATCATTATGAAGAGTGCATGTGCTCCAAAGGAGAAAAGTGGGTGCTGTGGCCACCTGGGGAGGAGGGATCTCACTCATTGCCCACAGTTCAGCCTGGGCTTGACAGCCAGGTCTTTCACCTACATGCCTTGTCCTAACTCTCCAAGATAATCTCTCACTACCTCCCAAACAAACCCTCCCCTCAGACTGGTTGGGCTGTTAACTATTATATGAAAACAAGTCACATTTTAATAACTACATATTTAGTAAATATTGGCTGTTTAGTTGACTGGTGGACAAAACAGAAGCAATTCACGTGCCTTTATGTCTTGGCATGTTTACTGTGCTAGTACACAGTTGATAGATTATACACCAGATTGTATGCGGAAGGAGAAGTCTTCCCCATCACACAAGCTATGGATCCTAACCTCCAGGCTGCAAGAACTTCCATTAAAGCAGTGGAGTGCAGGATGGGAGTTCAGATACAAGCTTTGGAGCCAGGCCGCCTGAGATCTAATTCTGATTGTACCACTGGCTCTGTGACCTTGGGGAAGATATTTAATTTCTTCATGCCCAATGCTGAACTATAGGAGTAAGTTAAAACATAGCTCATAGAGTGCTTGCGAGAATTTAATGAAGCGATGTGTGTAAAATTGAAATATGCCTGCTACGTGGACACACTCAGTGTAAGTGAGCGTGGATTGCTATTCTTTTTATTAACATTTAAATCACACAGAACAAGGAAGAAACCTCGGCTATTCAACTCATATATTATTGCAGGTAAGAGAAGGACAGCTAAGTGAAGATTTGAAGAGGGCTATAAAATCTTCCAACTTTCAATAAGTCTGCACTGACACACAACATTGAGGAACTCCCAAGACTAGACATTCTGTCTCTTGATTCTCTACCCACCACTCTGTCATTGGTACAATCCAAGTCTCCTGGCTCAAAACCAGCACTTTCATCATTCTTCTACTTTTATTACAGCAAATGCTACTACTAATGCGTACACTTGACTACATAGCTACAGTAATATATTAAAGTTATTGGAGCTGTTACTGCAGCCACCACTAACACTGCTGCTGAGCTGTCCTCACTGCCTCACTACCAGAAACCATTTATGCACCAACCTGGTGCACCAGCCACGCTCATGCCTCTACGTGGTATTTCTGTGTGTTATCCGTCACCCGGGTTGGGGGATTCTTGGGCCCTGCAAACCTCTGTAGAGTGTCAAATGTAGATGGGCTTTGAATTCTGAGTTATTGCAACTCATTCAAATTCTCATTCCTCCAAAGGTTGTTAAACCTTATCACTTATATAATTATCTCTAATTATTACAGAGATAATACTTTATCTCTTTAAGAATCATATTTATCTCCCCATTTTACAGATGAGGAAATTGTTCAACAACTTGCTCACCGCTGAGAATCAGTGAGCAAAAGGACCAGGATTCAAATACAGATCCCTCGAGCTCCCAAGACTGTGCCTTTTGCACTTCAGTCTGCTGCTCCACCTGAAATGCATTGGAACACAGCAGAGCAGATTGTTACCAGTTATACAGCTATTTCTCTCAGCCTGCAAGACGGATCGTTCCCAGTTGCTCAGCCTGACAGCCAGTGCCAACTTGTCAAAATGCCAATGACGTTTTAATGATTTAGAAAAAGCACAGGCTGATAGCTTTTTCTGCACCCAGCAGATGCCTCTGTTTCAAGAACTGTAACAGCTTCCGCATGGAGCACGCCCACTGACTTGCAAGGTTTCCCGCAAGTTCGGAGGCATTACCTGGGACTGAGGGCAGGGTAAACTCTGTCATCCTCATCTCAGGGAGGAAGGGAATAAAAACAAATGACCAAGGGGAAACCACCAAGGGGCCCGAAATCTGGCAGCGGATGGCGGGAAGATTAGTTTAAGATAAGGCCTGCCTTGACACTGCAGCTTTCTCACTTTGCTTCTCCATCCCAGCCCTCAGCGTGATTGTTTTGATAAAGTGCACCGCTCAGTGATGGCCTCGCAGGAGTCTCATTGACAGAAACGCAGAAAGTGGAGGGAAGAAGAAGGCTGTGTGGTGTGGAAGCCACAGATAAATGGGGCCTATCCGCAAGGCAGGGTGAAAAACGAGAGCGTGATGGGAGCCATTTTGCAAGGTGCTTGACTTATGGACTCATAAGTCTCTTAGAACTTGGTGATCGTGCTTCCGAACAGTGGAGAAAAATGAGAAAGTGACTGCACACCAAATAGAAGCCACCTTCCTGAGAGCAGGAAGCAAGAGCCCACGCTCATGCCTCTACGTGGTATTTCTGTGTGTTATCCGTCACCTGGGTTGGGGGATTCTTGAGCCCTGCAAACCTCTGTAGAGTGTCAAATGTAGATGGGCTTTGAATTCTGAGTTATTGCAACTCATTCAAATTCTAATTCCTCCAAAGGTTGTTAAACCTTATCACGAGCTGCTTTTCTAAGGCAGGTCTAGACATCTGAGCAAACACTGGAGCAAGGAAGAATTCTGAGAAGCTCTAGGGAGAAAGAACCTCAAGAGGGGGTAGGAGTGGTAAGCTTCCAGGTAGAGGGAGTTGCCTATGTCGGGTTGTATGATGGTGGTGACCGTGATGGTGATGACGCTGACGATACAGTAATAGCAGCTACCACTTACAGGCCTTTTTCTAGGCCAAGCCCATGCTAAGGACCTTGTATGTGACAGGTATTATATCTTTACTGGTGTCATAGGTTTTCTCCTGCCTCCTGTCCTCCCTCTGGCCTCCATCCCACATCCAGACGCTGGGAGGGAGGCAGGGAACCTCCTCCCCCAGAGCCCCCAGAAGGAGCCAACCATGCTGACACCTTGACTTCTGACTTCTGGTCTCAGAACTGTGAGAAGATAAATATCCATTGGTTTGAGCCTCCCAATGTGTGGTAATTTGTTACAACATCCCTAGAAAACTAATATGCGGTGGAGAAATGAACTCCACCCCTTGATGAGAGAGTGTTAAGTTCACGTTGCAGAACAGAAGAACAATGATGAGAGATATTGTTGGGCTCATCTCTGGAAAATATAATCTGTTATTATTGTTCATATCCCCAAATACTAATAGCCTCAGTAGCTAAAAGCTTGGCTTCCCCTGGTATTAGTGCTTCATGAGTTCTATTTCTATTTATGATCGTGTGTGTGTGTGTGTGTGTGTGTGTGTGTGTGTGTGTGTGTGTATTCCTTGCTGTAAGTCTGCCAATATCCTTTTTGGAAAGTGCTGGGGTGTGGACAAACAACATTTTCCCCAGGGTTAGGGCTACAGCCAACACCTCAACTTGTAAGTTTCACTGTTCTTTCTGTGAAACTAAATTTCAAACTTTTTTCTCAGCAGGATGTAAAGACTGGACTAAAGCTTTGACAATTTCTGAGCTCCCACTGTGGCTAGATCAAGGAACCATAATGAATCACCAAGGTGTTTAATTATGCTGCTTCCACTTCTACCCACAAGGCACCAGGGCCAGTCCATCCCAAAGCTATGACCACAGGAGCTGGGCATGTGTGAGAGCTACCCATGGGTCTGAACACCTGGAGCACTGGAAACAAAGACGCTTGCACAAGTCTCTTGTGCCTCTGAGCAAATCTCAGGAAGCTGCTACTCTCCAGATGTTTATCCAGAACCTGATATCCAAGGCTTAAAGTTTAAAGACCATTGAGTCACTGACAACTCATTATCCAATGAGACAGTGGATGTGGACAAATTTTTAAAAGTGTAACAAATATAAGACAGTAGAGATCATCATAGGTGGTTAGAATTAGACCATGATGATCTTCTAGTCCAACTCTTAACAAATCCATCACCTCCCTCCACTCACAGGAAACTTACTACCATATAAACATGTCACAGGTTCAGCCACCAGTGGCGAGGAAGCTTGCTCTCTATTCAGAAATTCAGTGACAGGCAGAGGAAGTGGGGTGAAAGTCATCCATGGAATAAAAAAGTATCCCAAGACTTTGCCATGTACGGATGTAAGAATTAAATATACTACCTGCACGATGGGAGGTCCAAGTTGAGAAGCCAAAAGTAACATTAGTCCAAGATGATGGAAACTGCAGGATTCAAGCAGAAATAAATGTAAAATCACCCCGAAGGAACATTTCCACAATATGATGATTATAGTTCTCTTTCCAACCCAATTCCAAAGGAAATGTGAATAAAACTCCTGATAAAGTGGAGTTTACTAGGGGAAAAAATCACAAAATGCATGAGCAAATGAATTATCATAATAATAGGAAAATTATCCACCTTCTCTTCAAAGCTGGAACTAATACATCTAAAAGATTTGTATGTATACTTAAAATGAATAAAATAAAAATGCTAATAAGTGGGAGACTGAATACACTGTTTTGAGTTTTTTAAAAAATAGCAACAAATAGAATTTCAAGAAATGAAAATATAGCCATTGAAATTTAAAAAAACAAACAAACTCAGTGGTTAGGTTAAAATAAAATTAGATACAGCTGAAGAGAGAATGAATACATTGGGAAAATTATCCAAAATGCAACAAAAGGAGATAGAGAAAATATGAAATAAAAGTTAGAGACATTGAAGATAAAACGAGATGGTCCAAAAATATATCTTAAATCTTTAAGTGGCTAACCAAAGAACCTCAAAATAAGGCAAAAATTGACATAATTACAAAGACAAAGGGACTGATCCATAATCACAGAGACTTTAAAAAATCTCTCTTAGAATCTGATAGACTGAGCAGACCAATGCCAGGACCTAGAATATTTAAACAATCTAATAACCTAACTTGAACAAAAAGGCAAGGAGAGAAATTCACCACCAAAGATAACATATTTGTTATGTACCTCATGTGAAACCATTGCAAAAACTGACCACAAAACAGCCCTTACATAAAATCTTAGCAACTACCACAGAATTAATATTTTGCAGTACCATAAAGTTAGGAATTCAATAACAAAAATGCAACTTGCTAAAGCCACACTTGTTAACTGAAAATACACATCTTCATGATTCATGGTTTAATGAAGACATTACATTGGGAATTAGAAGACATTTAGAATTATATAACAATAAAACTAGTACATACAGAAGCCTTTTCAACGTGGTACTTTGTGGGAAATGTATAACTTTAAATTTACATGTTGAGAAACAATGAATAGTGAAAATAATTTAGGAGGTTGTTACAATCAAGAAGATGAAAGAGAAACAACAGAACAATTCCCAAAGGAAATAGAATGGAAGAAACAATGAGTGAGAGACAAAATTAATGAAACAGAAAGCAAAGAAACAATGAGATCCATCAAACCAAAAGTCTAATAAGTTAACCAAAAGATCAATCAAGGAGAGACAGGGAGAGAGAGAGGAGAGAGAAGGCCTCACTGGGAATGAAAAAAATGTACAGATCTGCATATTTTTAAAACCCTAGGAGAACACTATGCTGTACTGAATATTCTTATCATTCTATTCATGCAGTATTGTACCAATACTGTCCCTTGCTTTGATGCCTCTTACCTCTCCTCTCATTACCAATCCATAACTCATCTCCACATTCATGACTTGTCTCTTTCTTCCTGGGTGAGTGGCTGCTCAGACTATCTACCCAATGTTATGGCCTCTCTGTTTTGAGATCGAGGCACTCTCATTTCTAGCTTCCATGAGATGCCTTGAACTACTGGGAAGAGCCATTTTGCCAAGTCTCCAAATAGCTTAATGTGGTCTTCAAGTCCTTGCAAGGTCCAGCTCCTCCATGCCTCTCTGGATTTGTCACTTAAACCCAGTGTCTCATACTCCTGCCTCAGCCATAGTGACCCACTCATAGTTCCTTGGACATACATTCTCCCTCCCACATCTGGACCTTGTCACATCCTGTTACTGCCACCTGAAACCATGTGTTCTCTAAGGCACGTGCACTCCCCATCCTGTTAGCTTCGGTACCTTTCCCGATTCTTTAGGGCTGGCTTAGCTTTCCCTTCTCTGAGCTCTCATAATGACAGTGCAATTCCTCATAGCCCTGCTTATCGCATTGAACGCCAGGGCTGGGTCTTTCTCACTGTTGAATTCCCAGCATTGAGCACAGTGCCCTGCACATACCAGGCAAATGGATAAATGAAAGAACAAATCGTGAGTGGACATTGTCAGTATGTCCATGGTGTACTCCTAGGGGAGGGGACCCTGACTCACGGAAGACCCCATGGCAGTTATGTACTTGTGGTGAAGATGGGTGACTCATTCTGCTCCCAGCACTTGTCAAAAATATCCCTTCTCCAAATTCAATTTATATACACCGATCAATCTTCTAGTCTTAATGCACTTTGCAAATAGATTTCTTAAGCTGGAACAGAAATGTGTTGGCTGGCTTATACATTCTTAGCCAATGGGTGGATGGATTGCACACTGAAAATGAGCATTTGGCCCTGTACTTTTCAAAGCAATCTTACACAATTTCAGTTGACATGGATACGATCTCAGACCTCCTGCTGGGAACTGAAAGAACTATGCTTTTTCCCCCCTTTTTTCATATCTGTTCCCTAAGGAAGGCAGTTCTTATTTCTTATGTTTTCCCCCACAGGGCCTCACACAGTATAGAATACCTTGATTGCACTCAATAAACCTGAAAGTCGAACTTAACAATTAGCAAGGCTGAGAACTAAACCCTAGGGACATGTATCAGTTTCCGAGGCTGTCCTCACAAACTGCTGCAACCTGGGTGACTGATCACCAGAAATGCATTGCCTCACGGTTCCAGAGGCTGGAAGTCTGAGAAGTTGGCAGAGTAGGTTCGTTCTGAGGGCCGACAGGAAGATTCTGTTCCACGCCTCTCTCCCCGCTTCTGGTGGGTCGCTGGCAATCTTTTGGCTCTGCTGGGCTTGTGATAGCATCACCCTGACTTCTGCCTTCATCTTCACGTGGTGTTCTTCTCTGTATCTCTCTGTGTCCCAATTTCCCCTTTGTATAAGGACACCAGTCATATTGGATTAGGGGCCCACCGTACTCCAGGATGACCTCATCTAATTACACTATTTAGAAATAGGGTTGTTTCTAATACTTCTAACATGCTGAGGTACCCAAAGTTAGAACTTAGTACTATATGAATTTAGAGGGAGTGTAGATCTAGGCACCAACCATTTGTAAATTATCAGATCTTTAGCATCTCAAACACTCTGAACACCAATTTTATTCATTCATTCATTCATTTAACCAGTCTTTACTAACCTCTATATTTTTAAAAATCAAGTGCTACCCAAGATGCTAAGGCTGTAACATTGAACGAAACAGACACAATCACTACTTTCATAAACCACGTATTCCAGCTGGGAGGAATGCTAAGGGAAATAAGCCAGGTGGCGTGAGACAGATACCATATGATCTCACCTATAAGAGGAACCCAATGAACAAAACAAACAAACAGGCAAAATAGAGCCAGAGACATGGAAATAAAGGACAAACTGACAGTGACCAGAGGGGAAGTGAGAGGGGGATAAGGATGGAAAGAAGGGGAAAGGACGAGTCAGGGAACATGTATGACCGACCCACAGACATGGACAATGGTGTGGGGATTGTCTATCGGAGTGGGGGCATGGGCTGCGGGAAGGAGAACAAAGGTGGGAAATTGGGACAACTGTAATAGAACAGCAATAAAATATTTATTAAAAAAAGATAATTAAACAGCATTAACAAGAAATTGAGTCAATTGCCATGAGATAGGAATTACAGATTTGAACAGGAGCACAGGATAGAATCATCTCACCTAGTTTGGGAACTGGGGTAGAGAGCTGGGAAGGCTGCCCCCGAGAAGGGACATTTAAAGTGAGCCCTTAGGGGCACATAGCATTAGCCAGGTAAGGAGAGTGTAGAGCCAAGCTTATGCAGTTATCAGGAAGATTAAGTTGGATAAAATTATTTAGATAAAGGTTATTCTCTTGCTCCCATGGATTCAGCTTCTTTAGACTCTCCTGTTATACGTGAAGCTGCTCACTGTGTGGCGGCTCGGTGCTGGCTTCCCACAGCTTATCTAATTGTTTAATGACAACCCCATGAAGACAACTCAAAGTGCTGTATCTTCCAAAAAGGAACAAAAAGAACTATCCCATCTGGACTAAATTATGCCAAGTGCAATGGGACAACGAAGAGAGTGAAAATCTTTTCTAATAGTATATTGTGAAATTATAAGCCATTATTATTGCCATTACTTTATTACATATTTATATCTGGACATGGTGATGAATGTAGCCTACATTTCACTAATATTCTAGATACTGAATTGGTGCCATTGAATTTGTGGTCCTACAAATATCTTCCCTTTCGTTTTCACAAGAATTCTGTCAAGTTAGGACTGCACTATACAATTGATTTTTAGGAACTAAATGTACACATTTCATGAGACCTTACAACAATTTACTTAGTTGATTTGGACACTTCATTCTAGTCCATTGGGATAATCTTGAGTACTGAATTTTTTATTCACGTAGCTCTTTTCTGGTAGATTTGCTAAGCTTCCCTTCTGTGACTTCATCTGAGATTCTATTAATTGGATCATGGCCCTGTTTTAGTTCCTTGGCTTCTGCCAACTCCACGTTCAGGAAACTAGAGCCACTGCCAGTGTCCACCTGTCTCAAGCTCCTGAGAGGACACAGCCTGAAGCCAGATTCAATAACCTTCTTTCATTCCTTCTCCTTCCTGGGGCTTATTCTTATTCTTGCTCTCAGATTCTGAGATTTGGGGGCCCATCATGACTTTGGGTCCTTCCTTCTGCCCCTGATTGTGAGGGCATCCTTAAGATGACGTGCTGGCCTGCTTTTGGCATAGAACATCCCTCTCCATGTCCTGACCTCCCTATTTCCCCACCCCATCATCCCTCTCCATGTGCGGAGTGTAGACGCCCTGCCCAGAACAGCCGATGGTTTGCAGGTGGTTTGGCAATTTCAGAGATCAAAGAAAGGGAATGATTTTTTTTTTTGCATATATGAAGTTAATTATGCTTTTAATGGAAATTGCATTGTTTCTCAAAATCATTACATTCTTAAAAAGTTTGATGCCAACCCGATGGCCATCGTGTAATATTTTACATCATTTTACATCATTAGTGTGATTGTTTTCATTTACTCAGTTTTCATTTTTCAATGTTACTCTACTGTGCTATATCATGCTCCAAAGTGTTCTTTAAAATGTGTATCATTGACTCAAAGTACTTCTTTGAATTGCAAAAGTAATGAAAATAATAATTATATTATAACTATAAATTGTGGACAAACCCATATACAATGTAAAGTGAGGGAAATTAAAAATATTATAAATATATATTATGGCAAGGTCTCCATATAATATGAAGTGAAGAAAAAAATCTTCTGCCAAAAATGAAAACTATAAATAGAGGTAAAAATAAAATGTAAAAGATAATAAGTCTCTGAAACATGTGTTTCATTGACTTGCAATCCATTAACTTCTGCCCAGTTATGAATCCTTGCAAATACTGGCAGGTAGACACAGAAATGCACCATTTTCAGATAAAACTGTGGCCTCTTTAGTGATCCAGTCAGTTTTTTCCCCCAGTCCTTGCACTAGATAATTGTTACCAGCCTAAGTGAATTTTATATCCAAATGTAAGAAAAGAATCCAAAACTCCAGAGGCATTATTCAAAATATTTGCAAATCACCCCACTGAGCTAGTCAGAAAGTTAATGAAAATTTTGCAAAATTACTTGATTAAATAATGCTTTTGGATATTACATACTATTAATGGCAAAATGGGAGGAGAAATTATTAGGCGTGAATTTCTAGCCTATATTTGGCAGACCACTGCTATGCAGCATGTGGAGCTGTGAAGCTCAAATATGTGTGATGCTCAGGTGGCAGAGAAGCATTGAATGGGTTGTAACATTGAAAGCTTGGGCCATAAGAGGACTTTTTTCATTTAAATTAAAATGATTTTGTGAGTCACGTGGAGGACTGTACAAATGCACTGGGATCCATCCCAACAGTCAGATTTTCTCAAATATTTTATTCACAGAGACTAATCAGTAGACAACAATATACATCCCCATCTTGATTGAAGGGTGAAAAAAACTGTAAATGTTTACTATGACTGAATCACAGCCACCAGGTACATCTTTTCAGTGTGATGTGTTGAGAAGTAGTGAGTGAATACAAAACTATTTTTTTTCATACTGACACAGAGTGGTTGATAAAAAAAAACCAGGATATTTTTTGAAGGTGGGATAAACATTTCTTTGTGACTTGATTACTTAAGTTACTCAGAATGGATTGGTATATTTCAAAACTGGAGTCAGTATCTTGAATTAAACTGAATCTGTCATTTCACAGCTAAAGGATTATAATTTAGAATTTCTTAAGACCAGACTGTGAAGAAATTCTTCAGTCATGTGGCTAATAATTCTCTTCCATTGTCAGAGAAAGAAACTGATGATATATTATTGATGATGTTTGAAAAATCACATCCAAAGTCTGCCACAAATCATGCAGAAATATTTTCCAGAGACACATTCAGCCAAAGAATAAATTGGTATTCATCTTTCAAGTTGAAATACATTTTTGAAAGTTAAACTTTGCATATGAAGTGTTTGTATCTACTGGAAGATGGAAAGCAATCTTCAGAAATAAAAGTATTCTTTCCGAAGCAATGTTGTATTTGAAGATCCAGAATTATCTAGACACCCTTACGATTATTAATTAGAGTCTTCCAATTTAGAAGGAATAGAGAGTGAGGAAATATCCTGACTGTGGAACCTGGACATGTCACGAGCTATTCATTATCAAGCTGGATGTCGATAACCTAAAATTGGTGCCCTGTGTGCAACAGACGCCCATAAAGTGGTCTATACTAGAAATTCTGACTAGATTTCTGTCTCTTCAGAAAGTTCCAGCCCCGGAACAGGGAATTGCCCTGATCACAGACTATCGACTAAGTTACCATCTGTCCTATTTCCCAAGATTGTAACCTCATCATTGGTTTTTGACCCATGACCCCATCACATCACTTACTGTTGTTCACTACTGGGCCCTTGGTACCCTACGCCACCGATCATATTGCATATTTTAGCGCCAACTGCTCCAGCTTTAGCAGTAAGATAGACTGCTGTGTTCTCCTGAAGGTGGACGGCCCATGTGCTCTTTCTGGAGTTCATTATTAAGAAATGCATACTTCTTTCTTCCTCCTGCTGGGTTCTTCTATGTGGAGGCAGCTCAACTAGTGAAACATAGCTGGCCTTAACAATCTTCACTTAACAGCTATGTGATTTTTTAAAAAATATTTTATTTATTTACTCTTAGAGAGAGGGGAAGGGAAGGGGAAAGGGAAACAATGTGTGGTTGTCTCTCATGCGCCCCCTACTGGGGGCTTGACCTGGCCCACCACGCAGGCATGTGCCCTGACTGGGAATGGAACCAGAGACCCTTTGGTTCACAGGCCAGTGCTCAATCCACTGAGCCACACCAGCCAGGCCAGCTATGTGATTTTTGAAGAAGAAACTGGGCCTGAGTAACCCAGTACCTGCCTCCCCTGTTTCTTCTTGGGACCACGCTAAAAATGAAGCAGAGACTGCTCACACATGGACAGCTTGGCCAGTATCCAACACCACTGTGACAGGGTGGGTGAGTCTGTCTGATTCTCAGGTTCGGCCCTAGGGATTCAGCTGCATATGTGTCTCATTACAATATCAACTTATATGGGTAGTAAAAGCGGCATTTTTATTTTCCCTTTGCCTATTATTTTCATATCTCTCGCCCAACTCAAAGGGCTGGAAAAGGGGATACTATTACTTAGCTTTGTTCAAATTTTCAATAGTAGCCTGAACGGTCAGGTTACTCTCCCCTGCTGTCCAACCTTGGTGACAGGAACCAGAACAGTGACCGAGCCCATTCCTTCTCCCCACCAGCTGGGATCTCATATACCTGGACCTCAAAGAAGCTCAAACCATGATAAAACTGACAGCTAATCAGCAGTTTCCGACTATGGCGATTTAACCAGTTGTGAAAACATTTAACACAACCAGCCAGCCCCTGTATCTCCATCTTGCCTATAATCCGTTGTGAACGCTTTGCACCAGACTATGTTTCACCAGACTGACAAAAATACCAAAGAAGAAAGTGAGGCTAGTTTGTTCTGTATTTTTGTTGATTTTTCTTAATGCCACCAGATTGGTGGTAAAGCTAAATCTTACATATTTTTATAATCTCCATGTCTGGCATATATTGCATACTCCATAAGTGTTTTGACAAATGAAGTTAATTAATCAAATAAACCTTTGCTAACTCCTAGCAATGATCATTTAAGGGTATAAATGTTTATATACCATTTTTTTTTAATGATAATTCCTTCAGTTTTGTCTTGCTCTAATTTCAAAATCTTTAATACATATTTCCAGGGTCCCTTTTTACCCTGTTGGTGAGATAGAACAGTATTTACCTTCCCCCAGTTTTCCAGACTAACTTTTCTTCTCTGTCATTTGTTAAAGGGCAGAGATGTTGACTCCATCAACACAGACACATTTTATTAATACATTCTGTGCCCTGAGATGTAATTATTCTGGTTTGGAGAATTTAAACTCATTTAAAGCATATTAAATGCTCTATTATCATTATCTTTTATCTTCATGAAAGTGTCCTCTTAAAGATAGCTTTTCTACCATTTATTGTTTGGAATTATTCCCCTTGGCAAAGTAAAGCAAAGTAGGAATTGAGTCATTTACTTTTCTCTTTCATGTGTTAACATTCTAATTTCTGCCCGAAGCAGTGAGTCTGAGCCTGTCTGTGTTTCATTTGTACTATTATTTACAGCTTTGCCAGCCTCTGCTGTTCTTGGCAATATTCTTTTGGGTTCGGTATTTTGTTGTTATTATTTGGCTATGATTCTTTTTCTGTATTTTGTACATATGCTCCTATTTTAAAAACAGAGGCACGGAGATACTTTCAAAGGTCCCTCTCATTGTCTGAGAGCTCACCGCCAGAATTAGGGTGTGTACAAGGTCATCATCCTTCTTGAGCACAGTTGAGAGGACAAGGGATGGACACCTGGGAAGCCAGACTCTCTACCAGCATTTTGAAGCTGAGACTGGACAGCTATTCAATCTAGGCTGGCCACCTGAGTGGAGAGATTAGGACTTCAGAAGTGGAATGGAGCACAAGGGGACTATAATCAAAGACTTGGTAAGAGGGAAATAGATAGACATGTACAACGAAGCAGAGCCAGTGAACACAGGAGATGAACTCCTGGTGGCTTTGCAGGTCCTAGTAAGTCATGGCAGGATAATTTTTTGGATTTCCAATTTGTACTCTCTGTTCCTCACTGTCCCTATTATGAGGTGGTAGCTAGATCACCAGATCACTTGATTTTCGATGTGTCAGGGTAAAAAGCAAAAGCTACTTAAAGGCAAAACAGAGAAGCCGTGCAGGGCTATGGGTAGGAGCAAGAGTTCTTATCTGGCTTAGAAGAATCTTGTCATTTCCTGGCTGTGAGAACCTGGGCAAGTGGCGCAATCACCCTCTTGTCCCATCTATAGAATAAGGATAATGCTGCCCACCTCATCGGGTTGTTGTGACAATTAAATTAACTTCACATGTAAAGTCCTTAGAACATTTACCATCATGTCACAAAGGAACAAATAAGTACAAGTCACGTTTGTTATCTTAGTTTTCTTGTCAAAGCCCCAGACTGCTTGGAGAATAGCCCACATGTCCCCGGGGTGACAGGAGGAAGAGGAGAACTCTGAGGGCACGGGAGTGTGTTGAGTGGAAGCAGACCCAGTAGAGAGTAGAGAGCAGCTCATGCCACACTCTGAAGCAGGGTCTGAGTGTGGGGCTGAACTTTGGAGGGAGCCTGAGAAAGGGCCCTGCTCCCCACTTTCACCAGAGTCCCCAGAGGAGGGCAGGGATGACAGCCTGCTGGCTGCTTCCCAGTTTCCATCCATTCTTTTTCTGCAGGGAAAGAATGTCCAATGTTAGTGGGCCACCCATGTAATAAAAGTGGCAGGATATTTTTTATGCAAGAGGGAGCTAGACTTCGGTCTTAACCAAGCCTTTGCTATTTTAATTTTTATATACAGCCGAATGGAGTCCTGTCTGATACAGTAAGAAAGCAGCAGAGCTTCCAGACCTGAAGTGCAGGCTAGGACAGTAGGACAAATGGGACAACTGGTAAGAACTTTCAGGACTGCCGGCTGGCCGGCCAAAGACCGGGCAGGCCTCCTCTCTTCTCTGGTGCCCCCGGGGACAAAGGTGGGCAAGAATGTCCCCCAAATAACCAAGTTTTTATATCCCTCCAACCTGGGAAAATGGGAGGATCAAAACCAGATGTAAGTTGTAGTAATTTTTTTATATCTGAGGTTTTTGGTTTTTTGTTTTTTTTTTTTAAATGGGATTCACAACCACTAAAGAGCCCTTAGCTGCCCTTGGATTTTGTGATTTATCCCTGAATCCTTTCAATACATCCATCTTTGTTTATTTTAAAGTTAATTTAAAATGAATTTGTTACTTGCACCCAAAAGGATGGTCCCTAAGACAGACCCTACCTGGGGAGCTCTGTTAACTTCTTAAGGTGTCTCTTTTACCTCTGGCATATTTTACTGCATTACTGGGTTGATGCGCGGAGTGGACGGAGCAAGCTCCTATTCCATCGGGCTGGGCATATTTTAAATTATATGGTCAGATTTCATTTTTAGAGTTCTTCTACCTTAGTTATTTTGCTTTTTTGAAGAGTCAGTTCCTGGGATCACGTCCATTTTTCCCCCTCATGTTTGACATCTGCCTTATCAAAGTTTGGAGCTCAGGGAAGTGGGGTGGGGGCCTCCTCCCTTCACTCCCTGCTGACTCCATGCTGACCTGTCTCATTCATTGCATGTCATTTCCAGACAAAAAGTCCATTGTTTCTTATTGATCTAAATCAAGCCCAGAATGGCAGATCCTACTGTTTTCTCTACCAGCTGAGCCGTCAGGAAGGCAAACCAAAATTTATCAGCTGAAATTCTTCCAGCAGAATGGATCTACCTAAAGATGTGTAGCTCCGTGAATCTTTGAAATGTGGTTTTTACACACCTGGAGGACATCAGAAGAGATTCTTAGGTACAGTGCGGATAACACACACAGGGCCTGCCTTTGTTGTTTAAACCATTGGCAGACCTGGTGTTCTTTGAAACTGGTTGACTCTGAAAACAAACTGAAGCCAGACCCTGGAGAGAAGCAGGTGGAAAGAACACGGAGATAAATGGGCAGGAGCGTGAAGCGCAGGCCCCCTGTGTTGTTGCAAATTCAGTCTGTCATGCTGTACGAGCTACTTTAACTTGCTGGGTGTTACTCTTTCCATCCAGAAAATGAGGGTACTTCTCTCCTGGGTAGTTTGTGAAATTGTCTGGTACACTGCTTGGACATTCAATAAGCTCTGTCCAAATGCGGGTATTATCATGATCTTGATATGCCCAAAATCCCATCCCCCCATTTCCATATGGATTATTGTTCCAGAGGGAAGGAGAGGACGGGAAACTAGCCCCTGTGGAGCACCGAGTGTACACCTCCTACTCTGCTAAGGATAGCACACGTGCATTTTCATTTCACCTCTCATTTAACTACCCCGATGTGACACACACAAACACATAATTCTGTGTTCATTTTGTGAGCAAGGGTATGGGAATTTAAATGACTATTTGCTCAAAGCCTCACAGTTAATAACTTTCAGAGACAAAATTCAGGTTCTAGGTTTTCTCTGAAGCTGGGGCATGTTTGTTACATACCCTCCACACAGAGGCCGTTGGAAAGTGAGCGAGGAAGTGAACAGTTGGAACTCCAAGGCTGTCTTATTTGTTTAAGGCATATATTTGTATTCATTTGTTTTCTTCAGCAATTACAGCATCTTAATGGTATGATATGAATTTATGGAAATGGAACTCCGGAGAATTAACACATGTTGGGAATATAAACTCAATTTACAACAGTTAATCTCACTGTCAGCCAGGAACCCAGTTAGGTCCTAAGTTCAAGGCCCTCCTCTGCTCAAAGCCCTCCAATGGCTTCTCATCTCACTCTGAGTAAAAGTCAGTCTTTAATGGTCTCCCAGGCCCTATGTATTTTGTCTCCTCCCACCCTTACTTCTAGCCCCTCATTACTTATCCTTCTTCCCCAGGCCACTCTGCTCTAGCCATCCTTGCCTTCTTGCTAATCTTACTCTAGCTTGCCAAGGGTTCTCCTGCCTCAAGGCCTTGGCATCAGCTTTTCATTCAACCTGGACTGCTCTTTCTTGGATATCCACATGTCTCACTCCCTCACTTCCTTCAAGTGTCTGAACTTATCAGAGAGGCCTTCCCTGGCCATGCTTCAACACTGCAAGCACCCTCACACCACACCTTTCCCATATCTTAAAGACCCCTTTCTCCTTGCCATGAGGAGGAAACAGACCTCCCTAGGAGATAACATTCCTCCCCGTGGGACACAGAAAGCCTTAACAGCACAGAAACAGGAAAGGCCTTAGAAATCAATCACCATAATCAATTCTTCCATTTTGCAGATGAAGACAGGAAGGCTCAGAGAAGGAAAATGACCTGGTTAGTTGGGGGTGATGAGGCCCACAGACTAGAAGATGGTCATTGAAAAGAAAGTTTATTATGGAGACAGTTCTAGGAAGAAAAGCCAAGTTCATTCATTTATTTATTCAGCTAACACATATCTACTGAGGACCTACTACACATTTGGATCTTGAGCTACCCTGGTGAATAAAGGCAGTTTCAGTTCTTACCTACCTCCCGAGCCTCCAGCTTTATCAGAGAGGTAGGCATTGAACAAATCATTACATAAACAAACGTGGAATTCAGTTGTGACAGGTGACGAAACACCAGTACTCAGTGCTTCGAGAGCCTCATCCGGGGGGTTGACCACAGTAGAGAGGTCAGCGAACACTTTCCTGATGGAAGGATGCTAGAGACGAGAACTGAAGAATCACCGACAGGTAGCTGGTTGGAGGAGCAACAGGCAGTGTAGGCAGTGGGGTGCGGTGTGTTGAGATGGGGTTAGAAACAGAGGTAGAGGAGAGCCTGCCCAACCCTACAGGCCATGCTAAGAAATTTTATCTGTATCCTAAGAAATGCTGAAAGATTTATCTGATTCTTATTTCCATTGCTTACCTGTAATCGCACTGACAAATAATGTTAAGAATAAATGACAGAGGAGGCAGGTTCAATTTCTGTTTAGATCCACAAACCATCCAAAGGGCAAAAAATAAACTTAGAAAAACAGTCCCTCAGTCCCTTGTCACATCACACTTTTCTGGTCACCTCGGTAGTCAAATGCCTTCTGTTTCTCTGCACACCTGATTTGTGTGTGCACTGCACACACACACCTTTCCAAGCACTTCATTTTAACGATGTCTTGACATTCCTGATATGGGAATAACAGAGCTTATTCTGATTAATCTCATTTAATTCCAATTAATTTGTCCACTTGGGTCATTTGAACTGAAATTATTTGCTGTCAGGGTGCTGAAAATAATGCCCATCCTGACTTCTCCAAATGATGGTAATTCAATTGCGGGGTCTCTCCTGGTGTTAGAAATGAAGTCCCCCGTCTTGGTCAAGAGCATAAGAGAAGACTCAGGGGCACCATTACTAGCCACTTTGGAAGGTTTCCAATGCAGCCTGTTTGCCTGGTTGAATGTCGCTCTTCCATAAGAACCACATGTTTCTGACACCTGGGGATTTGTTGACTCTGGAGTGCTTGTCCCTTTCAGGGCTAGTCTTCCGTATGCAAATCAAGCAGTCCACGGCCCTCACCTGCCACCAACTCCTTCATGGAGCTCTTACACTCTAGACCACTCCTCTCCTCCAATATCCCAGGGCCAGATACTGGACAACCAGAGACAGCCCCAACCCCAGAGCCCTCTGAGATTATTCCAGTTGGCCAACTCTCAGCCTGCTGACCCTGACTCAACCATGCCCTCCCATGGAAACCACAATAAAGGCCCCAGCTTGCGCTTCTCTCTCAATCCCTCTGCCTCTTGACCCGCCCCGGTGCTTCCCCATTTGGCGCTCCATGGTGTGGCATGCCCATTCCTCTGTAATAAACTACCTTTTCAATGATTCTCATCTCTTGATCTGTTGGCCTCACCACCCCTGAATAATAATAATAAAACCTACACTTTAAAATATGTTTCTCAGACTCTTATTTTTTTCATTCCCTTCTGAGAAGTCCCAGGTGTAAACCCTCTGGTCTCTCTGGGGTGTGTGTGAGCGAAAATGTGTGGATTTTGGAGCCTGACTGACCTCTTACCAGCTGCAGCACTGCGGGCCCTTTGCTTCATTCACCTGATCGACTCTTACTCCCCCATGCACAGAAATGAGGATCACAGCATCCATCTCACAGGGATGGTTGAGGAATAAAAAGGATAGTGCAGGTTATCCGTCTAGCACAGGACCCGTGCATGGTGGCTGCTTAACACCTACTAGCTCCCACCTCCCTTCAGGAAGTGGAGGGCCTCCTTTGCTGCCTGCTTTCTGTCTGCCAGTTTTATTGTTCCGTCAACCAGGAATCTTGAAGAAAATCCCTGGATGATTTATTGTAAGCTTTTCAAACCTTCCTTCCTTTATTGGTTAACCTCCAGCCAACCAGAGCCTTTTATTTTCTCCTTCGTAAGCCCCCTGCAGACTTGGACAGCTCCTGAGTGTATTTTCATGAACTGTTTGGACCCAGCACTCAGTCTAGCTGCTCTCTCTTGCTCACAACTCCCAAGAGCACAGAACTTGGAGTGGGGCCTGAGTTTTAACTCTGACACTGCTTCTTGTCACGGCCAGGTAGGACAGTGGTGAGCCACCCTAAACTTCCATTCTACTGCCTGGTATCTGGACTCCTGACCCATAGAAACCATGAGATAATCAATATGTGTTGTTTTAAGCCACTTAGTTTGTGGTCATTTGTTACACTGCAGTAGAAAACTGATACAACCCGGGGACAGTAAATGCCCAGTGAGGGGTCTGTTATCATTGCCTGCCATTTCACCCTCTCTCCGAGAATCAGTAGAGCATAGTGGTCAAGAAGGTGAAGTCTGGGGCCAAACTGCTTGGATTAAATCCTGCTCTGCTACTTATTGTGGACTTTATGCAAATCACTTAACCTCTCTGTTCCTCAATTTGCTCCTTTGTAAGATGGGTCTGGTACTAGTGTTTACTACTTAAACTGTCTTGCTAAATGTCCAACACTTCGAACTGTGACTGACGCAGGGCAAGCACTACCGAGGTGCTTCCTAACGTTAGTACCAAATCAAAACCCAAATGGAAGCTGTGTTTAGAATCACAAAAGATCAACAATCTCAAATTACAGTCATAGAAACTGTGCTCCGGAGAGAGGAGTCTTGTTCAAACCCAGAGGGATAGTTCTACATTCACAAACTCTATTTAATCCTGAAGGTGGAGGCTCTTAAAGTCCACAGGGTAAAACCTCTAACCCATTCACGAAAAGATCAGGGGCAAGAAAAGCTATTTCAGGCCTCTCCATGCTGGGTTGGGCAAGAATCAGGTTTAGTACCTAAGTCAAGTTCACAGAATGCCCCTACCCTTGATGTCTCCTCTCAGTAGTTTTCCCTCCACGCCTGCTCTGCTTGTTTTCTGTCAGTCTCCAGGAGTGCCCTGTAGCCAGTTCTATCTACGTTAAATAATCTTTGGGGAGGGTGGAAATGTCAATGAACTAGCTCATGTGGGTCCATACATAATAAAGTAGGAGAGAATGTAAGAATTCTTGCATTGTTGTTTCATCTTTTTTTTTCCTGGTAGATCTAGGGAACTAAAAAACTGAAAAGGTTCATACTTATATCCACACATAAGATACATCCATCCTAAAATACAAAGCATTTCAATTAATGAATACATCTTAAAAGTGGCTATGAAACTTTTAAGCAGATAAAAAATGACCACTCTCATTTTCTGGGGATCAAGGCAGCTGAGTGGGGTCAGCAATGTGTCCTGTGACACCACAGTGCTGTGGGGTCCAGCCTATTGGATGTGCTCACCACTGCATGGCACACACATTGACGGTGAACCTTCTGAGTCCTTGCTTCTTTACCACCACCTCCTGTCAAAGTTTACATAACATAATACACTGTGTAGTACTAATGCACTCGAAATGCCAATATACATATATACCTCATCAATGAATTGGCCTGCATATATATACCTATTTCTCATTCAGAACACTCAACCAGCAAAACCACTGCCTATACTCCTCAAAAATGTCATTTTCAGAAAGTGCAAAGAAAGGTCAAAGACTTATTCCTGATCAGAGACTCTAGGCAACTAAATGCAGTGTTCAATCTTGGATTGGATCCTGGAATCCGGGATGCAGAATGGGACGCAGGTGGACTCTGCTAGAAACATGTTCTTAGAACATTTGGCAAACTTTGAGAGGAGACTGTGTATCAGATGATGGCCTTCTATCAATGTTAACTTCCTTGCACTGGATCATATTGTGGTTCTACAAGAGAACGTCCGTGTGTGTGTGTGTGTGTGTGTTTTAAACATGCTACAGTACTCAGATTTAGAGGCACGACATCTACAATTCACTTTCAAATGCTTTAGGAAAAATACTATATAGACAGAGAGATGTGAGGCACATATGGCCAAATGTTAACAACTGGTGAATCTGAATGAAGGGCATAGAGGTTATTTGTGTTATTCTGCCAATTCTTCCATTTGAAACCATCAATTTAAAAATAAACCAATTGTTTGCATGAAAGTAATAAGGTGAAACCTATCTTAGCATTATCTGTTTACTTTTCAGCTATCTAGGGCACTGTCCACGGCCTGGAAGTTGACTGTGCCCGGTTCACTTGTATTCCCAGTGCTCATTACAGAGTCGCTGCTCTGTGTATTGTGGAATACAGAAACAACAATGGCTACGGTGAAATTACTCAGACGCCACTGTAGCCCTTCCTTTTTTCCTTCAGAATCACAGCAACACAACTTACCCAGGAATCTGTTGAAGAGTTCTGTTCTGAGCGAACTGTGTGAGTCATTTCATGACACCATGTCTGACTCGCTGATCGGACGGCCTGGGTACCATGCCTGGGCAACATCACCCAGAACTTCATTCCCCAAGATGCTGTCTCTCAAGACTAGACTATCTGTGTTGGAATGAACCAATGACCAGCTCCATCCAAATTCATGAGAAACCCTGCATTTTTGTGGTGGCCCTATTATCTCCTTTCAGGTATCACCAATCATTCCTTGAAATTGGAGGTCACTAAGAACATTTTTGTTAAATAAATACAAACAAAGAGCATGGTAGCTCTCTGATGTTAGATTCTATGGATCTGAAACTTTTTAGAACATATTTAGCAGATAACTGACATTTCATAAACTTCAATGGCATTAAATTGGAAAAATCAACCTTAGGTTTAAAAACCAAGGGAAAGAAGAATATAACCCGTGAACTACAGGCAGGTATGACTGCCTAAGCCCAGTAGCCAACCTGATTCCAGTATCACATGAGGAGACAACAGCAAATAATGGAATTATATAGGTTTTTGAAGTCGGCCATATTTTTAAAAATCCTCACCTGAGGACAAGAGAGGGGAAGGGAGGGAGAGGAGAGAAATACCAATGCGAGAGAAACATCAATTGGTTGCCTCTCATATGTGCCCCAACGTGGGACTGAACCTGTAACCTAGGCATGTGCCCTGACCAGGAGTCAAACCAGCAACCTTTTGGTTTATGGAATGATGCTCCAACCAACTGAGCCATAGCAGCCAGGGTGAAGTCAGCCACATTTTGGTTCAAATTCTGACACCTCCATGAACAACCTGTGTGATATGGGCAAGTCACAAAATTTCTCTGAGGGCTGGTTCCATTCTACTGATAATAATGATAATGATACCCTCCTTGTACTCGAATGTTGAGATGAGGACTCTACAGTGCCAACTACCATTGAAGCTCTGGTTGAATAAATGGTGGCTGTTAGCGCGCAGGCAGCAAGAGTGTGCAGAAGCCATGTCAGAGACGGGATTTTAATCACATTTCTTCCACTAACACAGAGCTCCCTGAAGGCCTGGTGACCACAAAAGGAAGCCTTAACCCAAAGACAGTAGAGTCTTTGAAAGGAACAGAATTAAAGTAGGGTCTGTCCTTTCATGATGGGGTACAAAGAAGCCATTAGTCAAGTCAGCAAATATGTGCTCTGTAAATCAGCTTAACACAGAGATCACTTGGAAGCAGCATGCTGAACTGAGGTCCAAGGCGGAGCTTAAAACTGAGTGTCTCTACCTGTGGCATGCCATCTAGGAAATAACCCAGGAGCATTTGGGGAATCAATCACTGCACCCCAGAGTTGATCTAGCTGTGCAAATATGGTTAGAGATTGCCTGGGTCTATTTCAAATGAATTTTCAGAAAGTCCATGAGCATAGCAAGATTTGGAGCATCCAGGAGAGGTTGCTGTCTAGACTGTTTGTTATGGATGGGTGTTGAAGCAGAAGAACTAGAAATCTAATAGTCTCAGTATCTAGGTTCAAATCTTTCTGTCTGCCAATATTTAAACTGTTTCTTGGTGGAGTAGGAAGCAACACTGCTTGCTTTGTGGCTTTGGATTCAAACAAGTAGGTTTGCATTTAAACTCAGGTCCTGCCACGCCCGTATTGATTATGTGAATTTGGGAAAGTTACTTAATTTCCCAGAGCTTGCTCGGTTTCCTCATCTACAACCAATAATATCCATTTTGTTGTTTTGCTGCAAGGATCCCATGAGTTAATGTATGCAAAATGTTCTTTCACATAGTAGTTAATCAATAAATCTGAACTCTCCTGGATACTGAATATTACGGAGGTTAAATGAGAGAATCCTTTTCTTCCAGGTAAATGCCAATATTGGCTAATTTAAGCATGAAAATATCAGTGTGATCCATTTCTAAGCTTGTTCTGCCCTTGGATACTGATAGGAAGAAATCGACATCCACAGCTACTGCCTCTGTCCCAAGGGCTGCAGCCCCCCACACGTGGCTGGCAATGAACTGCTGCTCCCAAAGGTCTGGGAATTCATGCTGTCGGCTCTGCAGACAGTCTCTATGTTGAACTTGGACATCAGCCAACATCTGAGCTCTAGCCTTAAGTGAGATCAGCTTCAGTGTGTCGGGCACCTGTCTTTGGGGAAATAGGTTTTTCTCCTGTTGGAGTGTCAGTTTCTGGCTTTTATAAATTAGGTGTCCATGAAGCTATATCCTTTTCCAATTTGTGCTTTTTATCTCAAAGCAGTCAGCACCTTTCACACTAGGAGGTGATGACCCAGGTTGGATGATGAGTTACATGGTCACTATAATACCCATAGGGCTGCCAGTGAAAACAAGGTGGCTGGGCATGATTCAGTGGCCATGAAAAAATTTAAAAAATAAAAGGCTTTAAGGAATTAAAAATCAATTTTTAACACTGAGGAACCTGTGCTACTGGGCTCAAGTAGCTGGTAGTGACTAAGCCAAAAGCTGTATCGATACATCCATTAACAGTGGCTTCCTCTGGAGCAAGAAGAGAATTTTTGAGTGCCCCGCGTGTGCACACAGGGAAGAGAAGAAGGCACTGGCGTGCTGGTAAATGTTGAACAGCCAGCTCTCGGAGTGGTGGCACCCTGATTTGTGGTGTACCTACTCTCCATCATGGCCAACTTCAAACTACAAATGTGATGTCCCTGAACACAGAAGAGATGCACATAGTGAGTTCTCATGAGCTGGTTCCCACGTGCTGGTGGAGAAAGGGGATGTAACATGTCTTTGAAAACTTTTGGAATCTTTACTTTTTGTAATATTCATTTTATGATATACATGCTGCATATATGCTCTATGTGTGATATATATGTATGAGATATATATATACACACACATATACAGTTCTTTCCTAAGTTTTTAAAAAACAAATCTGAGTGAAATATCCATTTGAGCATATAACACACCAAGGGTCTCATAAACCAGGTTGCTGTGCGTTCCGTACGACTCCCAGAACAGAGGGGTGGGGGTTCGCTTTCTTGCTGATGCCTGTGATTCACCTTGCTACCCCATTACATATCTGGTGTAGAAAGCATCTGTGATGAGACCAAAACGAAACGTGAAATGTGAAAATGCTTTGGGGATTAGAGGATAAAGTGAAATCTAACCTCAGGCAAGGAGAAAAAAGGTTTAGGTGCCAATGATGAGAAAAATGAAAGGGGAAGAGAGTGTGTAAAATTGCTGTTTATCGCTTTTGCTCTCTACACTAAAGTGTGCCTCGGCAGCTTCTTACAAGAGTGGGAGGGCAGTGGGGAAGAAACAGTCCATATTTCCATTTATTGAATGCAGCGTTCGCCGGTCACATTGCAACTGAATACAAACCGCCCAGCAGAGTAGGGCATTGACTCTTATTCTCATCAATGTAAACACAACATTAATATTGAAGATTCAAGAAAATGGGTAAAAAGTCCAGTGTCTCCTCAATCTGCATAACAGTGAAGGTGCTTGTCTACCTTCTGGACAGGCCCAAAGGGAGCCTGAGGTTGTGACCTTGTCCCAGCCGCGGTTAAGTGGACACAGACAGAGAGGAACCCGACATATTCTTCCCAAAGGTCTCCAAATGGACGCGTGAATCTTCAGAACTGGGCTCACATGAAGTATGAAAGTTCTTATAAAGGCCTGAGAGGTTCGTACCTTTCATGTGCACTGAAATAGTCCCTTCAAAGCCCTTTCCCCAGGAATCAGTCATTGCCGATAGAAAATGTGACTCGTTGTAAAACAGTTGGTTTTCATCTTTCTGTCTTGGCCCCTGGATTCTGGGGAGTTGGGAATTCAAGGTCATGGGGGCCTCAGTGGTAATCCTGTAGAAGGCTGCCCGTGTTTAACTATTGGCTGAAGATTCTTCCTCCTTGCTGGGCCACTGCTGATAGAGGGGTATTGGTTGAGGCAGCTGATTTTCCTTCAGAGCCTTAAAAGATCAGATTTTTCTATTTTGGATTCCCATACCAAAAACAAACAAACAAACAAAATCCCCCCAAACAAAAACAAATCAAAACAAAACAACAGTGACCTTGAGGATAAAGAACCAACCAACCCCACTGTCAGGTCCCACCAGGTACAATATCCCCATTGGGCTTTTTCAAATGGTCGGTTCTGATCATTGGTTTGCCCTCCCCTTGGGTACTCAGCTAGATTGCAGGGCAAAAAGAAGGTTTTTTCTGAGTGAAGACACATTTTTTGCCTTTATTTCCTGGAATGGCAGACTCCTAGCACCCCAACTTCCTTTTCTTAAAAAGCAATGAGACATTCAAAAGACCTGCTTGCTTTTGTGGCTTTGTGGTAGGATAACCCTATTGCTCCCTCTCACCCCCCCATGTCCCATTCTTGAAGAGACTACGTGGACGGGCTCTTTTTCCACACTCTGGGAATGCTGGGTTGTGGGGCAGAAAGGGGCCGGACGGATCCTTGTCCCAGGTCTCTGTGGTGTGGGCAACCTTGTTGGGCCAAAGAGACAAATAAAAACAAACCAAAAAAGCATTTGAGTTTGAAGGCTGGGCCCCAAACAGCAAGTGGCTCTCCCCCTGCAGAATGTCTGTCCCTAGTGGTAGCTTCTTGGTGCTAGCTGTTGTTCTCAGCCGTGAGATATTTGAGGGCGGCAAAGCCATAGCGGCGGGACATGTCCTGCTGAAACTCTTCCTTCAGGGTTTTGAGACAGATGCGGTATTGCTTGTTGGACCGGAACTTGGTGATGTCGAAGCTGGGGGCATGAGGCATGTGGATCATGTAGGCATTGGGAAGCACGATGAATTCATATTCCTGGAAGAAGACAAGAGCAGCTTGAGCACTTGCAAGAACCCTTGTAATGTATGATGAATCCAAATGAGTGACTGAATGGCTAAGTGAATGAATGAAGTGGGCAATGTCATCAACCAGGAGGGCAGTACCAAGGACAGCACCACCACCTTGTTTCCATGATGCTGGACAAAGTACTTGGCTTCTCTGAGCCTTAGTTTTCTCACCTATAAAGTGACAGTAATAATACCGACCTTGAAAGATGACTAATAATGTGTGCATAGTGCTGGGCAGGGTTCATGGCCCATAAAATGTTCTTGCTAAAGGTAATCACGTACCCATGTAGTTGCTCTAGAACACAGGTGGCAGACACAAGGCCCAAGGGCCAAATCCAACCCTCCCCCTCATTTTTACCCGGTGGCAGCACTGAGCTCCCTGCCCCTAGTTAAGGACTAGTTACATTCATTCAGTCCTAAAATTACATTTGGCCCTTTGAAGGCAACCATGAGGCTGATGTGGCCCCTGGTGAGAATGAGTTTGACACCCCTGCTCTAGAATGATGCAAGTCATGAGAGATTCTCTCGTTCAATTAAATGACATCTATTTATGTGATTTCTCATAGGGCTCAATGAGATCTGATAGCTTCAACAGATTCGTACAAAAGAAGGGCCAGAAAAGGAAGTGAAATAAAAAAAAAAAAAAAAAAACTGGACCGAAGCTCTTGTCCACATGTTTTATTACAACTCACACCATCACATGGCATCCTCTATGTGACAGAATACAGATAGAAACTCAGGCCAAAAACAAAATTTTGTATCCAAAAGGCAAAACAGGAAACCAAAATTTAGGACATGTAACTCAAAGGAGAACCTGGCACACCTTGACTTGGAATCTATGTTTGCTGATTTTGGACATAATGTCTAATAAGCTTGGTCATCTAGTTGCCCAGCCCAGAGCAGAATAAACTCAGAGAGGCAACATCAGGATGGAGAAATACTAATGGTGAGGAGGAATGAGAAAAACCATGGAAAATATGCAAGAACTCCCAGAGCTTAGCTGTCTGAGACATTTCACATGGGGACAAAGAGATCTACCAATCCACTAGCCCTTATGGGTGTGGATAGATTACCTGTCAGGTGTGTACACATTACATCCTGATATCGCTGGAAAGTGCAAAATTATGTTTGGTGTGTGCTATTGGCAAAGAAACGAAAACAAGTGAAGAATTTTCAAGAGTTCTGTTAAAACTGCCTAAAACAAACAAAGCCCAGATCTCAGTGCTGGAAAATTAACTTCATTTGAACCAGTTCACCTTACCACCTGCCAGATGCATGAATATTACATTTCTTTTATTTCAAGCAGAAGCTGAGGCAGACTAAACATTTCTGTCTATACAGCGCTGGACCTCTTCCAAGGACGATTGAAAACACGGATATGAAAGGTCATGCTTTTGGTTGTTAAATACGGACACTATTCTACAACCTTCCATCAATATCTGTGGTTCTCAGACCCAGTTGTTTATGACAATCACCTGGGGCTGCTCTCAAACATGCTGGAACTGTTGGAAAGTTCTCCAGGTGATTTTTAGGGCAGCCAGTACTGAGCATCCATCATTTCCCCCTGAATTTGGGGTGTTCTTGTTGAGAAATATTTCCACATTAGGAGGTGCCTTGGAGAACGGTATAGAGAGGAAAAAGGGTGGGCTTCAGGGGCCCAGGCATCCTCCTACCTTAACCAGATTAGTTTGCTTTGTTTAAAAGAGGGTTGACCAACTGCAGCATGTGTGGCCCACTGCATGGATTTGTAAATAAAGCTTTATTGAACACAATCATACCCATTTGTTTAGATACTATTACTGAACTACAGGAGCAGAGTTGAGACCCTAAGCTCCACAAAGCCCCCAAAATTGACTATCTAACCCTTCACAGGAAAAGTCTGCAGATCCTGGTTTTGTTTAACCTATTAGAATTCTGCAGGAGATTGCTTTTGAAGTAGGTACTCAGTAAGTGTTAGCTGAATGAATGAAAGGGATTCATGAGTAAATATAGCCTAGATATATCACTCTTAGTTGTGAGCTGGAATAATTAGCTGAATCTTAGCTGCATGCTTTGTGACATTTATATGGAACTCCCAGAATGCTTTGTGTCAATTACATGACTCATAGGCTGTGATGAATGGTCATCATTTGCTAGTCTGTATCACTGAATTGAGTGGGGATGAGGGAGTGAAATGGTTGTCATGAGACACCCACATTTGCCTGGGCCTTGGCTGGAACCCAACTCTCATCCAACGATAAAAGAGGAATAGTTTGGGAATCAACAGCCTTGAGGATTAGTACGGCCACACTCTCACTCTAGGTCCCTGAAGACGTCTTGTTCTCTCTTAGGTTTCTGCTTTCTTATCTCCAAGGCTCCTTTCGGCTCTAAGATCGAGGCTTCACCCTCCCCATCCCTCTGGTCCACAACATTCCACTCCTCTCACCTGCGCATCCAGTTCCATGATATGAGCCACCTTGTTCCAGCCAAAGCCCACAAACCTCCGGTCGTACTCAGGGCAGTCCCGTCTCACAACCACGTACGGCTCGAAATCGGCTTCCCACTCAACCCGGTAAGGCGTGGTGGCAGTCCGCCACTTGGCGAAGTTTGTGGGTGCGTGGCCTTTAGTCCAGACGTGGTACCTGGGGCACATGGAGAAAAGCCATTGAATGGAAAGAAGACAGGTGAGCTTTCTAAATGCTGCTAATTTAGAGGAAGAAGAGATATATGCTCACATAGTCCTTGTGGTTGAACCATGTCTTCCCCAAAAGATGCGTTCAATACCAACCCTTGTTAATATGGAACAAACCGCAGGTTACCCTCTACTGATGTCATTCCTACCAGAGACCCCCGGAAGACAGAGTTCTAAGTGATCCTCAGCAGCATTGCCTTTCTAAAAAGTTCTTCCCCTTGAGGTAGAACATGTGAATATGTCACTCTTCTGACTATGTTACATTATATGGCAAAAGGCATTTTTGTAGATGTAATTAAGGTGATTAATCAGTTAACTTTGAATTAATTGGAAGGGAGGTTATTGGGGTGAGTCTGACCTAATCATGTGAACCTTTAGATGTGGGTCTGGAAGAAAGCAAAGAGCCATCTGTGAGTTGCCTTTGGGGGCCATGTGGCAAAGACCCAGCAGGGAAGTGGTGGTGACCTCAGTCCTGTAATCTCAAGAAAACGAGTTCTGTCAACAGCCAGGGAGCCTGGAGGAGGAGCCCATGCAGCCTGGCCCACACCTTGACTTCAGCCAGGTGGGAGCCTGAGCACAGATTCAGCTATTCTGTGTCTGGGCCTCTGACCCCTGGAAACTGTGCCCTAACACATTTCTATTGGGTTAAGCTTTAAAATTTGCGGTAATTTGTTATATGGCAATAGAAAATGAATACAACACATAGCAACAATGTTAGTAAGTTATTTATTAAGCACCGACTATATAATGGTTATATTGTAAATGCTATTATCTATAGCTTTAAACTCTTATAACTTACCCCATGTCGAGTTACAAATATTAAGTGGTGGAGCCGTGATTCAAATACAGGCAGCCTGGCTCGAGGGCCAGGACCCTTGACCACTATGATGGGCCAGGACCTCTCTTACACGTCACTGCCACTCACACTCTCTGACCTATGTATAGAGCAAGTAGCCAATGACTGCACACTGACTTGAATAAGTGAATGAATGAGTAATCTTAGAACATGGAGAGTTACCTAAGACAGGAGCCAGTTAGTGGGGCAGGAACATGGCTCTGGAGGTTATGAAGAAATGGCAGGAGGCTGGGAGTCTAATAAAGCAGCAGTCAGGGCCCAGGAAAAAGGAATTAGGGGAAAAAGACATTCTAGAAAGACATGCTTCTTAAAATGATAGCAAGATGAAAGGATGGGAACCCAACAACTTAGCTGTAGGGAGAAAGGACCGCATGGTCCTGGTTCCATCTCCACCTCAGGGAGGACTCCCCAAAGCAACTGAGGGTGCCCTGAGTGTCTGGGCAGCTAGTGGGGTTCTTCTGGCAGGGAATGCAGCTGCTTCCTTATTTTGCCCATTCACATGAGGCTGCACGTCCCCTGAGGAACTGTCCCGTGTGCTGAATGAATACTGGCCAAAAGGTGAACTTTCGGTAAGTCATGTTGTGGGGTGAGATGGCCAGGCGGGGCGAAGGCAAGGGCTTGAGACTCTACCTCCACCTCAATCGATGCTGCAGCCTCCACCAAAACCAAATTTACTCCAATAGAAGAATATGAAAGGCCTGTAATGTCACTTGTGGATTGTATAAAGGAGGCATATCGTGAGACGTTGGACTAATCCATAAATCTAGCCAGGAAGGAGCTGATTGTCTATTTGTGAACTGGCTGAACTGGCATCTTGACATGTAACTCCTTTGATGGAACTGGCCCAGAACAACCAACGGCTGCGAATGTGTATTATGTTGAAAGCCCGCACAGGAGCCCCACCGGACTGGGGTCCGAATACCACCTCTACTGCTGAGGAGCTGTGCACCTCATGCAACCAGGCATTTAGAACCAGGCCTTATTTTCCTCTTTGTCAACTGGAGGAAATAATACCTATGTTGTTGAACTGCTGAGGAGCTGAAATGAGAAAACATTTGTGAAAAGCTTGACTCTGGCTGGCATACAGGATGTATTCAATAAATGCTAGTTCCCTAACAAGCGGTTCAGCACAGTGGTTAAAAACACTGGTTCTGGAGCCAGCCTGTCTGGGTTTGACTTCCGACACTCAACAGAGGCAGAGAAGTTATTTAACCCCTTTGGACCTTGGCTTCCTTCTCTTGGTAAAACAGAGATACTCCGAATACCCACTTTGTGGATTTATGACCATGAGTGAGAATTGGCTCACATCAAGCACTCGGAGCAGTATATGCTATATGGTAATTCCTCAAAAAATGGAGATATTCTCCTTACTATTTTTTTCTTGTTTGTTCCTAGGTATGATGCCGACTCACGGAGGTCTTACTCTGGGTGATGTTGATGTATTGATAACCATCTTATTCGTCCTCCATCTCCAGAATCTAAAGTCCTGGACTATGATGATGTAAAAATGAGGAATAAAGAGGGGGAAGGGCAGAGACAGCAGCTGCGTCAGTCTGTCTGCCCAGACGGGGTGGAGGCAGCTTCCATTAGGTCAGCCAGAAGACTGACAGTGTGCCCGTATTGCTGGGCATCACAGAACACCAGAAAATCACAGTCACCTTGCCATTAACACAAGCCACAGCCTGAAAATGAAGCTACTCTCAGGCCAGCAGACACTGGATGCCAGGGCTTGTTGTCTGAGACAGTCTTCACCAGGCAGCCTCCAAAAAATGGTGATGAGAGAGGTTTCCTAGGGACACCTTATGGGGTGCTATTTAGAAGAGATTTGGGGGTACTCTGCTTTGAGCAGTGGTTCTCAAGCTTCAGCATGTATCAGAATCTCCTGGCTGACTATTGTCTAACAGTCGGATTGCTGGGTCCCCCCAACCAAACTCCTGATCCAGTAGGTCTGGGGTAGGGTTTGAGACTGTGCATTTCTAACTGGGTCCCGGGATGCAGATGCCACTAGTCCAGGGACCACTCTGAGAACCTTGGCCCTAGGGGACAAGTAGGGGTGTGGATGATTTCTCAATTGCAGGTGCCACGGGGAGGAGGCTTCAGCTGCTAGGAGGCTTAAGAGTTCACCATTTGGAGGGAAGGTAAGAAGCAATTTCTTGGAGGGAAGTTCTGTAATTTAGAACCTGGCCTGGTGGCTTGCAAGCTGTTGGCCAGAGTAGCAATCATGGACCCAGCAGGCCAAACCCAGCTGTCATGGCCATGGACTTGGCTTTGAAATGCGTTCTGAAATCACCTGATGGAGATGGAAGGCGGGATATCTTGGAAATTTGCCAGGTGATGGCATCTGTGGGAGCCTTGGACACAGGTTTGGTCTCAGAGTCTCAATTTTGCCTGCAGCTTCAAATACCAACTGGTGAGAATATTCTAGACTTGACCAGCAGTCCAATGGTATTTTGGTTAAGAGCATAGGCTATAGGCTTTGCAGTTCCTCAGACCTGGGCTGAACCCAGGCTCTGCCATTCATGCACTGTGTGACTTTGGACAAATCATATAGCTTCTCAGGGCCTCAGTTTCTTTATTTGGAAAATGGGAATAATAGCATCTGCCTGATAGGTTTGTTGTGAGGATTTAAATGAGCTCACCACAGTGCATGGCAAGAGCTCAATAAATGGTAGTTGTTTTTTCTTTCTGAAAAGAATAAAGTTTGGTTTGTGGGGATATTAACACTTTCAGGCCACTTTCCAGAATGCTGCGTAGGGGAAGAAGGCTGGAGCTTGAGCCCTGGCTCCACCAGGAATCCCTCCACGCCTCAGTGTAGTTGAGTGGTGTGCAGTGCAGTGTGTAAAAGGTGGAAAGGGGTCATCTCTGAATTGTGGAAAGAATACCTGATCTCATCAAGTGATTTTCACAGAGTACAGTTTGTTTGAGAAAACCTTCTAGAAACTTCTAGTAACTGAATAGTGGCATGGAAATCTGAATTCCTATTCCAATGTTTTCAATACAATCATATTTTCTAGATTTTATTTTTAGCTCAAAGGAGGTACTGGCCACTCATACAGTCTTCAAAACAGAGGATTCTCTTTCAAACAGGAGCAGATGGAAGCAACGCTGTCTCTTCAGACTGCTCTGCAGAGAGATGCAGCAGGATCCCTGTGTCCCAGGGTCATTCCTAACATCGTAGCCTGTACCTGGGAGGTGGGACCCATCTGCATCTGGGCACTTTGGTCAGGGGGCAGGGGAGCTCCCCTGCCATGTTCCTAAGACTTAGGAGCCTGGGACATCAGGAAAGCAAAATGTCTGTTAGAAACTGTTACTTGGACAACAGGGACATCTGTGGCTCCAATCTCGGAGTCACCTTGATGACTTCAGCTGTTGAAGCTACTGCTGCCCATCCTGGACCCTAGAGTCTCGGAGAACAGACCACTCACAAAGGAAGAAAAAGGGGAGCAGCAACCATGGCACAGATAGGATGAAACTCACTTTCCAGGTGAATGGATGAACAAGCAAACAAAAGAGTGAATTCAGAGCCAGGGAGCAGAAGGATAAACTGGCCCCAAGTAAGAACAGAATAAGCTACCTTTCTATCTGGATCCATAATGCCCATCACGCATGCACAGAACAAAGCATGCAGCACGTGTGAAGAGAAAGAATATTCCAAGGACAGTTTGGGGCCAGTGGTGCATTTTTTTCCTGGACTTAAAAGGGTCTAAGGTTAGCAACAAACTTCTGGGCCAACAGTTTTGGTGTCTAGGTTTCCTTGAAATGAGGCCTTCAGGCACCCCCAGGGGACTGCCATGATGGCTACTCACCTGAATGTGAAGAGAGTCCCCATGTCTAGCATTGACAGTAACTCTGCCTTGGACTTGGGGAAAGAGAGCCGGTAACGCAGCGTCTCGAATGCAGGGACAATCATTGCTTTCTTGGTGTTGGCAAGGTCGAGCTGGATGACCGACTTCCTGAAAAGAAAAGGCAGGCAGAGGTAGGGTCCCTGTGATGCTGGGTACTGGCCTCCCCAGCGTGAGGGCAGGGCAGGGGTGGGCTTGGGAAGGAGGAGGAGTCAGAGCCCAAGTCAGCCTCTCAGTTTAAAGATGGAGCAACTGAGGCCCAGGGAGGCTGAGTGGCTTGCCCAAATCACCCTGGAGTCCAGGCCAGATGGCAGGGGGTGGGAGACCCTCTCATCTCATGGTGCATGGCCCTGTTGGAGCCAAGTACAGCAGGCAGGTCTCCAAGGCTTCCCAGGGATGCAGCCCACTGGGCTGGCTACAGAGGAGCAGCTGCACAGACGGCTAATGACAGAATTATCAACCCCGGCACATTCGGGTACCATCTTTGTGACTCCTCAACCCCTTGAGTCCTCCAGACCCTGAGCCTTTAAACTAGCCAGAC
Organism: Anoura caudifer; assembly: GCA_004027475.1. Classification (NCBI taxonomy): domain Eukaryota; kingdom Metazoa; phylum Chordata; class Mammalia; order Chiroptera; family Phyllostomidae; genus Anoura; species Anoura caudifer. The sequence goes on from PVKU01000530.1 coordinate 313,660, forward strand.
CCTCCTGGCGCAGCCCATCAGCCAGGACTGCAGAGCACGGTGTCCCACGTTCTGCTGCAAACTCCCCATCCTCTCATCCCTCCTGACTAAGCCTGGCCTGCTCTGCTCCTTTGAGACTGCTTTCCTTCCCTTCTGGATCTGCCTGCCAGTTCCTGCTCGGTGGCCATCACTTGGAAAGGGAGAAAGGGCCGCAGCGCATGATGTGTGTAACACCCACAGATGGAATCTGAATCCTGGCTTTGTCACTTTATGAGGCCTGCTATGCTGCACACGTCATTTAGCTTCTCACTACCTCAGGTCCCTTCTCCCTAAAAAGGGGCAAAACTGCCTCTCTGCTGGAGCTGCTGGGGAGCCCGAACGAGGTAATAACGCAGGTTCGGCTTGCCTGGTGCAGGATAGACTTGCGGTCACTGCTACCTCAGTGCTGTCTTCATTCCTTGGCTCACTCTCTTTTGATCTGTTTCAGCCATAACCTTGGTACTTTTTTCTAACCTTGGTTCTCAAGGCCAGCATGGGCTGTCTGCTTGTAATCTCTGATACAGAGAAAGCAGACTCTCTTCAGGTAATATGAGGAGGCACTGGAAGGCATTTTGCAAAATACTGGAAGCAGCAGCCCTCTGTAGCAATGAATATCTTATTAAAGTTATTTGACTAAACAGAACTTTGAGCCTGTGCGTAAGCAGGGGCTAGGGCAGATCTGCAAAGATCAGTCATGCTACCAGGAAGTAACTGTGTTTGCCTGGGCCAGGGTGGGACGAGAACAGAGCCACAGTCCATGAGGGGGATCTGGACCAGGTGAGACCAGACCAGGTCTCAGAACCCTCCATTGGTTAAGGGGTCTCACCAGTTTCCAGTGGAGGAGGGTGGACTGAGAGATGGACTAGAAGCTGGTGTTGGTGCTGGTGCTGGAATTCTCTGAATATCATTTGTGGTTCACTCTGTACAATCTTGTTTAAACTATATTCCAAATGGTATGTGGCCCTCATAGTCACTGTTTCAGGGAGAGTCATAGAAGGAGGACAGCAAGACAGAATGTGGGCGAACTACAATTAGCCACACGGGGGCCAGAGGCTTGAGTGAGCCTGTCCTGGCCAGCATTCCTCCCCACTTTGTCTCTCAGAAAACAACTTCGCCATTTCCAAACACATACGAGTTCCTCACCCAGGGCCAGCTATTCTTTTTCACATTAATCTTTCACTCAACCTAGGCAGAGCAGAAGCCCCTCACCTTTCCTCCTGGAAAGGTAGGTACCTTACCTATTGATTCTGGGTGTTGGGGATGGGGCACGCACCTAAGGAACATCCTTGGACCAAGAAGGCAAAGCCCCTAAATGGGGGAGGAAAGGTGCCCCCGCACTGATGGGTGATTCAGATTCACTCATCACTCACTGAGCACCTACTACATGCCAGGCACTGTGCTACGCACTTGGAGACAGAGAGTGAACAAAATAGCCAAGGTCTTTTCCCATCTGGTACTTTCTTGTCTCAGGATGCTAAAGCTCATGACTGCATATGCAGCTAATCACTTTAAAACATGAATGGTCTGAAAATAGGGTGGGAGGCTAGGAGGGCTGAACTAGAAAGGGAATGGACAAGCGGGCACACACACACACACACAATAGACATAAGGATCTTTAAACGTGGAGTTCTATCTACATAAGCCTCCAAGTACTACTATACTCACAGCTCTTAGAGGGGCCACTTGTTGGAGTGCCTGCTCAGGGGTAGCTCCCCCTCTGCAGCCCCTGTACACAGGGACAGCTCGCACAGCCATATGGCCCGATGTGACACCATGGCCAGGGCCGAGTGTTCAGGGGCAGACTGTTAGATTGATGGGTTTCCTGCTGGTTAAAATTACCAAACCCTAGCACTGGTTTGATGGTCCTGTGTACACACACATGCATATACACATGCACACATGTACAAACACACACACACATGCAAGCACAGCCACACCTGCATCCCTCCCTCCATTTCTCTCTCCATCTCTTTTTAAACCCATCCTTTGCCCTTGAGGCAGGTTTCTGTCACCAGGGGAACAGCTGGATGCCAGGCACGAGTAGGTTACACGAGAGCATCTTGAAGAAGGAAGAAATGAGGCTCCACCACGTGGCTGTCACGGCTCTACCTCCTCAGCGGTGATGGCTATGGTGGCGGTGATGGCTATGGTGACGGCGACGGCTCCGGGGCGGCTGCCCAGGTTTGCGCACCCTGGCTAATTGTTAACCTCTTTGTTCTAGATTCTGTTATCTGTAAAGATGGGGTGGTGAAAGCAGCATTACTCTCAGAGGGAGTTTGTGAGGACCAGATGATGTAAAGAAAAATGAGAAAGCAAAGCTGAGTTTAAACAGGAAGAGGGTTTGGGCATGCCTCCAATCTACAGATGGCAGTCTGGTGGTGGGGGCGAGCTCAGATGGTTGCGGGGCCTGGCCGGTGATGGGAAGAGCTGGTGTAGGCTCTGGGGGAGAGGGCGGGCAGCACGGCCAATGGCAGCGGCTACCAGGCTTCAGTGTTGGGGAGACAAAAGGGAGTAGAGGGGCAGGGGAACAGGATGACAGGGAGCCACCCCCAGCACCTTTATGCATTTTGATGCCAGCTGTGCCGTTGCTACATGGGTTCATGGTATCAGGGTGGTCAGATATTATGATGTTTCAAGAGGTGCCAACTACAATGATATTCAACACATTTACGGGCTGGACGTCTCTCAGGGGATGTCAGTTGAAAGGGAGGCTGAATAGTGAGAAAAAGAGCACCACCTTTTAAATGAGATGATGTCGGCCCTATCTTAACCCCACCACTTCACTAAGTATGTCATCACACACAGTTTCCTGAACTCTCATTTGTTTCCTGATCTTCGCAGATTTGGTTATTAAGAGAACTAAGGTAATATGTTCAGTAATCAATGAATATGTATGATGCCAGACATAGATCTTGGGTATAGAGCTGAATGAACAGATCTAGCCTCTGTTTTTGCAGACCTCAAAGTGTAGGGAGCCAGAGGAGGGAGGAAGACAGAGTGCACGGCTACCCGGTGAGTCATTCAGAGAGAACTTCCCATTTCGGATGCGGGTTCTGACTAAGCAGGAGTTAGCTGGTCAGGAGAGGGGGTTCTAGCTATTTGCAAACCTCTGGAAATAAGAAAGCACATGGAGTTTGGGGGAATTGAATTTCTTAGAGCATGCCTGCACATTGCAGGTGGTCAGTAAATGGTAATACAAGTGCTTACAGGTGTTCAGTATTCTCTGTGCTAAGCACTTTATACACATGACTTCTTCCATCACCGCAACCTGCAGGACAGGTCCTAGTATTCCCAGTTTAATGAAGACATTAAAACTCTGAGAGGGTAAGTCACTTGTCTTATAGCACAGCTAGTTATTTATCATCATCACTGTCATCATTGTATCATTTAAGCTGCATCAGCCTAGAAATAACCTGGAATGATCAGAAGTTATAGGAGCAATTTGGGCCAAGTCTGTTAAGGTAGTGACTTTGCCATCGGAGCAAAGAGCGTCTTGGAGTTCACAGGTAAGGCAGTGGGGGAGTGGTTAGGAATGGGCTGGAGGGAGACAGAGGGAGCCTGCAGCCTTCTTCATGCTTATGCTCCTTAAATGGTGATCTCCTCTGTATGGCAGATCTGACCTTGTAGCAGCTAAGTGGGGCAAAGGCCAGAACACAGGCACTGTTTGGGGATGGTGGAGGAGATGCACACTGACCTTTTGGCTTACTGAGCCTCCCATACTAGCAATTTCCTTTCTGCAACACCTGTGAGCTTCTCAAACTACTACAGTCTGCCACTGACTCCTTGGATCTGGCCAACGTCAGCAATGTCTCCCTTGCTGACAAATCAAACATACTTCTTCATTCTCATCTTTCCGCACTGGATGCTAAAGACCACTTCCTCTGCCCTTAGCTTGAGAATACCATCCTAGAATTCTGGAGAGCATCCTCCCACCCTCCTTGGTTTTGATCAGGGTACCAGCTTTGTGCGTCAGCCTTCTGGATGGATGCTGGTCACTGTTTGGGTACCTCTTGTTGCCTCCACTCCTTGGACAGGGGTGGGGTCCTTGAGCTCTACCCACATGAGCTTCCACCCCCTGCACACAGAATTGGCTGAGCCTATTTCCTTGCCTGGTGCCATGAATGGTGAGGCTGATGCTGACAAATGAGAAACTGCCAGGAACCATGGGCTGAAGGCACTGGGGCTGCTGTTGGAATGCCAGGAGAGAACGAGGCTGGTTGCCTCTCAGAACCTTGGATTGGCATGGCCCAGGCCACAGCATCAAATGTTAGCACCTGCTGTTCAGTCAAACCTAAATTGTGAGGAATCCAAGCTCTTCTTCTATTGGCTCACAGGGACTTATATGAAAGTTGTATTACAAAGGGGTAGGAGGAGGGAAAGGGACTTGTGCTAGAGTGTCCATCTGTTTCAGAGACTCTAGAACAGCATCATTTTCTCTTAAGGCTTTGTATGCAGCCAGTGTGGGGCTTACCTCCCCGTACCTCCATTGCCCCCCTCTGCTGGCCTGCATGTGTCCTCCTTGATGATGGGCCTGTATCTTCTTTGAAACTGGTTCATCCTGAGCTATTTCTGTCACTGAGGATGGCGGGTGGTGGTGGCAGTGGTGATAACATCCAGGTTGCCTGTTTAGGTGCTCATCAGCTCTGCTAGGCATGACATCAGGGATGAGCCTTGTCCATGGCTGTTTCTGACCCTGGCCCAGTGCCAGGCACACAGCAGGCACTCAATAAATACACAGGGAACAATGGAATCTGCAGTTGTCATACATGGGGAGGGACAGAGGATGGTAGGGTGAAGAGGGACCTTTGGAAACAGCAGAGCTGGGATGAAACTCTATTTCTGCCACTTAAACACACAGGCCCTTCAGGCACATGCATCGTCTGCAGCCTAACCTTCTCACTTGCATCCTGAGCATAAAAGCACTTGCCACTGACTAGGTAGTCACACCCCATCAGTAAATGAGTGGCTGAAAGAACTATGGTACATCCACACAATGGAATTCTATGCAGCAGAAAGAAAGAAGGAACTCTTACCCTTTGCAACAACATGGATGGATCTGGACAGCATTATGCTAAGTGAAATAAGCCAGGTGGTAAGAGACAAATACCATATGATCTCACCTATACGTGGAACCTAATCAACAGAACAAACAAGTAAACAAAATATAACCAGAGACATTAAAATTAAGAACTGACAGTAAGTAACCAGAGAGGAGGCGGGAAGGGCTAATGGGGGGGAAGGAGGTGGGAACAGTTGGGGTGGGAGGGAGTGGTGAGGGGAAAATGGAGACAACTGTACTTGAACAACAATAAAAAAGAGAGAAAAAAGAGATAATAACAGGGGTCTGACACCTAGCACCACGCCTGGCATGTGGAAGGCACATGCAAGTGCGCGTCTCTTCCTCCCCGGGTCCTTCTCAGACTGCCTGTGCATTTGTGTGCTGATGTGAGGCTCACCAGGAGAGATGGGTGCAGCTCGGGGGTCCCCATTTGAAGAGAAAGCTGAGGCATGGCGCTGAGCTTCACCCATACTTTCTTCAGATTTCAGTTTATTCCTGGAGCCAGTGTGTGGGCACAGTGCCAACTGAACCAGTGACGGCACTGACAGATAGGGAGTGGCAGCCGGGCTAAGGGGGCCACAGGTATAATCGATCAGTGATATGATCAATCAAGGAAGGGTATGTGTGCGTGTGTGTGTGCATGTGAGAGACTTAGGGAGGCTATGAGAAGCCCCTGTCTCCAGCTGCCCCTCACACCCCTTCAAACTGCCTAGCTTCAACAGGACTAGATGTAAGAAGCAGAAATCATCTGAGTAACGCCCCTCAGGTCTCAGCCACCTACCTCAGGGTGGAGAGGAAGGAAGCAGCAGAGCGAAGCTGTGCTTGTTATCACCTCTGATTTTGTGGAGCCACAGCCCATTCCTCCTTTACTCGCTCCCTGAACTGGAGGCCAGGTGATAGGGTTTGCTCAGATTCTATCACAGTTGCCAAGGAAATGAGCTCCTGGCAGACAGGCTTCCAGGAGGTGTGTGGGGACAATAGCCAGGATTTGCAAATGAGGGAGATAAGGCTGCCCACAGAGAGTGTAAATGGAAAATATACACACAATGGGTGAGGCCAGAGCTGTGCAGAGTCATCTGTGGAGCCCAGAAAGGCTCCTAAACCGATGGCATTAACATATCCAAAGGGAGAGGCTGTCCATCAGGGAGGGGTAGGGAAGACAGAGAAGCTAACAATGAGCTTCAGGGGTAAATTAAAAGAAAGAAAATAAAAGAGCTACAGTTCACGGCTCCCAGCTCTGTGCTGGGGACTCTTTATTCGTTATCTTAAGTAATTCTCAACAACACCCCTGTGTAATTGCCCTGTTGCCCCCATGTTTACTGTTAGCAGCAGTGGCGAAGTATCCTCCCGGCCGGCACTGTGTCACCTGCTGGCTGTGGGTCACTGGAAGCCACAGGTCCAGAGCTGGGAAGGCGGCTCTGGGCAGGCTGCCCAGACTCAGGTCCTACCTGGACATGCACCAGCTTGTACTCTTGAGCAAGTGACATCTTTGCACCACAGTTCTCTTCTCTGTGAGCTGGGGATAGTGTTCCTACCGGGACTGTGGGGTTTTGTGAGGATTAAATAGATTATCTCGTGGAGAGGTTAAGACAGTTCTCTAACACACAGAATGAACTTGATAGGTACCATCTGTGATGATGATCATGGCCATGACGATGATGACGGACGTGGGCCCATCAGGCAATTGGATCAGTAAACAGGTTAAACGTCTTTGGATAAGCCCAGGATAAGCCAGTTGCCCAGTCAGTAATGCTGTGCCTTGTGGACACGTGACTTAAGCTAAACCTCATCTGTACAATGAATTGTGAGGTTAAATGGCCAAATACAGGCAAAAGTGCTTGTAAAGGTGCCTGGCACATAGTAAGTGCTCAATAAACATTAAATGTTATCTATAGTAGGATTAAACTGATGAATTAACCTAAGGGAATGCCATCTGGTAACATCTCTTGGCGGGCAGCCAGCTGGCCTTGCTTGGTGCCACCTCTACCGGCCTTGTTCAAATTCCTGTGCTCATTCAACAAGTATTTACAGAGAGCCATTATAGCCGCGCAAATGGGATGGAGGAGGGCGGTTAGACGCCGTCCTGGAGAGAACACAATAACACTGAAATCTGTCATTCTGCCCCTATCCTCTAGATAGTCAAGGCACTGTCTGCAAAGCAAAGCGGAGACATTTCAACCTTTGGGCATTGAACAAAGATGAGGATTCCCCATGGCTGGTGAAAGAGGTGAGAAACCTGCCTTGTCTGCCCTGCTCTGCCATTCTGGAACATTCCTCAAACACGTGATATTTCATGCCTTTGTACCTGTTAGTCCTTCAAGCTGGGACTCAACTAAAACCTCTCTCCAAGGCCTTCCCTGCCCACGGCACTAGGTCACCTGCTTGTGGGTCTGAGCTCCCCAACCTTCCACCTCTGTGTCTGTATGGATGACAAGAACAGCGGCACCTCCAGCGGAAGCACCCCTGTAATGTACACCCCAAGAAGGCAGGAACCCCCGGAACCTGGAACAGAGCCAGCTGGCCACGTTAGATGTGCAATGATTATTCATGGAACAAAGAATGCCCCGGGCCTTGTGATAGGTGCTTTCCAAATGCTGTTACATTCCATCCTCCCAAGATCTTTAGAGAGAAGAAATAACGTGATCGTCACTTTACAGATGAAGACCGCTAGAGAGGTTAGGTACCTTGGCCAAGGTCAAGCCAGCGCTGGGTAAAGAGTACACAGCACTGAAGTGCAAGGGCTGAATGACCCAGGGACCACCCTGTCACAACGAGGCACACTGCCTGGCACACAGCAGGTGCTCACTAAACATTTTCTTGAATGAACAGGAGCATATAGTTTCTCCTGTCAGAAAGAAAATGGAGAGGGTTATATGTAGTGACCGGGCTGTGCTCACGGTGGAGGGGTCTGCGATGGTAGGGGTTGGCAGTGGGGGCCTGGCAAAGAAGTTCAACACGGAGTGTTGTGAATAGGCCAAGGGGCAGAACATTCACTGCTGCTGAGTACCCGCTATGCCCCTGCAAGAGGCTATTATTTGCCCCTTTAATAACCAAGTCAATGGAGGGTTGGAGAGACTAAGCAAGCTGCCTTGAGTCACATACTTGACAAGTGTGTTGGAACCTGAACTCAAAAGCAGGCCTGCCAATGCCCTGCTGAATTTCACTCAACATTTCTGAAATCAAGATTAAAACCTGTATGTCTTTCTTTAGAAGAAAAGGTGAAGGGGCAGGAGAGAGATTTTCGAGAAACCCTGTAGCTACGTCCATGCATATATAAGTGACTTGTTTATTTTCCAATTGATCTGTTTTTGTTATAATATTAGCTGGTTGCTAAGCAACTGTGTAGGGAGCTATGATGTTGAACTTTTTCTGGTACCCAAGTAGGCCCCCCAAAAGGGTGATAAGGTTTGGGGGTCCAATGAGAGGGCTGCCGATCAGCCAGCTCTAGTGTCCTTGGGTTTCAGAGCAACCCGGCCCCTCCCATGAGGGAGCAGGCTGTCCGAGGGGTGAAGGCCATCTTCCTCCTCTGACCCCAGTTTGACCTCTCTGGGGCCTCAGCTGGGTCACCTGTAATCACATTGACCTCATAAGGAGGTGTGAAGAACAGAGGTAACAGACACAAAGCAGCTGGTAGAGTTGGTGGCACATGGTAAGGGCTCAATAAATTATAACATCTTTTTTTCCCCCCACAAATGTTTGAGGAAAAAAACATTTCACAAAAGTGTCTCTGTCTTGCTATGGAATTGTGCTGGACAGAGATAGTGATGCATCGATTGTTTTAAGCAGGGGGAACGACAGTAGCGTCATTTTTAACATTAATATTCTAACAGTGTTTGGACAGAGCATTTTGTTGGATGTCTACGCTGGAGAAGTCAGTCTCTGGGGGACACCTGGCCTCACTGGCATCCCATGACCACCTCGGCAAACGGCACCCTTAACCTCAGCCCAAACCACTGCCACAACCCTGGTCGAGAAGCATATCCATGTGTTGATCCATCACGGATCAAACATAACCATGTTATGGATCATCATGTTAGGATAGATCATAAACAAATCCATCGAACTCAATGGGAAAAATGTTCCTTCAGCCAATGGCAAGTCAATATGTTTATCTTCACCTGAAAAGAACAGTGTGTCCTTGTTTGGGGCTTCTGGTAGAATCATATTCCTTCCCAATTCTCAAAATCCTACTGCCTAGGAATGATCCAGGCTGGAGGTCACACACCAGCAGTCTGGAGTGGGGGCAGGAGGCTCCATTCAGCCCGAGGACATTTTGGTCTGGCTCGACAATGGTTTCTTTTTTAAATAAGTTGTCAACATTAAAAATTAAAATATGACAATCCAGACTTCTACCTTCTCTAGAAAAACATGAAGACCTTAGCCCTGCCCTCCTCCCCTGCTCCCTCCTTGGGCAAGAATTCCACAGTTCAAGTGCAGGGACACCAGCTGCCTGAGGTTTGGACTGTGGTTTTCCTAGCGGATGACACTCTGCATTCTTGGCTCCTGTAGGCCAAGATCCTGGCCCCCACGGGCACCTGGTGACTCCTGATGTAAGTCCCTTTCTTCATTTCACAATGAGGAAAGGGACTGAAGAAGCAGAATTGCTGGAAGTCACACACTTCGCCAAGGCAGAGTGTGAGCTGGAACAGGATTCCAGGATTCCGGGGTCCCAGCCAGTGCCCTGCCCACCACTACCCTCCAAGTCAGTGCCTCAGCCTCAGGAAAGATGTAGGCACAGCAGACCAAGACGGGCTGGCAGGGGAAATAGGCTGAAGCAGGCCAGGGCTTCTGGGCAGTATAGGCGTCTCAAAGGACGTCTCTGGAGGCCACATTCGAAAGAGCTTCCCTTTCAAAGTCCACACACCTTTGCACACAGTTATTGCTTTCGGCGGGAGAATCTCTCCCTGGTCCATCTCCCTGTGTCTGCTGTGACTTCTGACCCTCCCACCAGGTTTCCATCACCTCTCATGTGGACTGATGCAAGAGCCCCCTAACTCACCTCCTCCCTCTGGTCCTTCCGACTATGCTCCTTCCATGGTGCAGCCGAATGCTCATCTCCCTGCACATCCAACCATGACATGCTCAGTGATTCTCACAAAGTGCAGACTCCTTAGCATGGTTTATAAGGCCTGCGGGACCACCTGGCTTATATCTCCAACTGGTCATCAATGTGATGTCTCCCCCCATCTGGAACCCTGCTATCTCTGCCGGCTAACTGCAGCTCAGCCTTCTAACTTCTTCAGGACATCTTCTCTGAAGCTCCTTCCAACCTCAGACTAGGTTCATGCCACCTGGACACCCCATCACAGGAGCTAAAGAACCTGTGCCTTCCACTGTGGCTTCCGCTTTCTGTAAACTCATGATGCACAGTTCAAATCTGCATGATCAACAGACACGGGAGCACACAGTAGGCATCTGATATATCTTTACCTACTAAATGAATGGGAAGATGGACAGATACTATGGATGGAGAAGGAAAATCAGGAAGGGTTAGTCTATCTTTTCATTCTAAATGGGCAAGTCATCCTCATTTCTGGCCTCAGTTCCCACATGCACACTGAATGAGGATGAGGTGACGTCATTCCTCATTGGCTCAGGGTCCCTGGACTTCTGGGCCCAGGAAGAAAGGTGTGGGGTCTTGGGAGAGATGTGCAGAGCCCTGAACCACACACACTGCGATAAGGTGGCCACGGCGGCTAAAACCTCAGGTGACTCTGCATTAAGTGAGGATTAAGTAGTGGGCAGACTGGGTACCTCACATTGAGTAAGGTCTTGGTTAGCATCTTTGATCAATACAACGCAGGAAGACAACATAAAAACACAGTGCTCATGTGTAATGTTTTTGCAAACATGATGCCACGAGGTAAAGTAATACGATGGGGAGACCAGAGAACACAGACTTTTAAGATGGGGCCAGTCTTCTCGTGGAAGAGGCTCTGAAGGGTGGAGGGTAGGCCAGGGTCCTGAAGCCTCCCTCTTCTTGGTCAAGGAGGTCCTCATCTCCACCATGTGTTCCTTTGGGAGCCCTGCCTGACATCCAGTGCAGGTCATCCTGTAAACTGCCAGACTTCAGAATCCACAGGAATCAGCAGCTGAAAGCCCTGTCTGGCCACACGGGGGCGTCCTCACTCCACACACTGGGTTCTGGGCCCTGCTGGAGCAGGAGCAGGACAGCTCCGCTGTCTGTGCCCTGCTGGCCAGCAGTTGGGGTTCGCAGGGCTCTGTACCACAGCAGAGGCTCTTTGGGAAGAAGCCTCCCTTCCTCCCTGAGGGAGGGTTGTGCTGCCCGGAGGTCATTCACACTGCTGTTTTACCAGAGAGGCTGAAAGGGGCTCCTCCTGCTTACAGGGGAGGGACTGATGCCCTGAACGCCCAACACACCCGTGGAAGCAACCTGACTTGGAAGTGGGCAGAGAGCAGGGCTCTCTTCCCTAGAGAGAGCAGGGCAGGAGGGTGCCCACATCACACCTGTACACCAGCTTCAGGACAGAAGTGTCCAGGCTTTTGGAAGCTCTTTTAAGAGTGACAGAGACAATGAGACAGACTGAAAGATACAGAGAAAGACAGACAGACACATCTGGACAAACACACACACTCACATACACACTGAGGAAGGGAGGGTAAAGAGAAAGGTCAGATCCTGTTCCATTTGGGACTGCCAGAGAGCCCAGAGCAGCCAGACAAGCATCGACACAGGGCAGTCTGAGGACCTGATGTCTGACAGACACTGGTTCAAATCCCAAAGCCAGCTGTATGGCCTTGGGTGGATTACCACACTATTCCGAGCATCACTGTTCCAGAGGTAAAGGTGGGGGTGGGGTGTCGCCATGCCTGCCTTTTGGGCTTAACATTCGGATCCTGTGGGGTAATTAATACGTGCAATCTGCTGCTGATGGTACCTGGATGCAGGCACACACTCTCTCGGTCAGAGGTCATTCACACTGACAAATGATAGTAATGAGGAACTTGAAATGTCTGACCACTAATTACACCTTGTGACTTTAGCTGCCTCACGTGGGAAACTTCAGGGCTGTATGAATGCTATAGTCCTGTTCAGTTCAGACTGTTCTTCCTCGATAAGCGGCATTCCCCACATGGCCATCTACAGCTGTCATGGGCTGAGAGCGCCCCCGCCCCTGGATGCCTGGCCCTCCATCGGGGGAGAGCTGGAAGGGTCACTGGAGAGTCAGAAAGATGGCCGTGAGGGCGAGTGAGCCCAGGGCCTGGAGGCAGCCTGGCCACGCTGGGCCCCAGCCCCCATATGATGTCCTGGCGTGGAACCTGGGGCTAGCAGCTCAGGCTCACTCCCGCAACCTCCCGCTGGCAAAGTGAAGATAGTAACAGTACCCATGGCAGGCCCTGCGGGGTGAGGGGAGAAGTCCTACTTGTCAATCACTCAGAACAGTGCCTGGCACTCAGCAAGGACTTCAGTAAGTGTTAGCCACCCCCATCGCTTGATTTGTTCCACAGCATAGGCAGTGATCTTTCTAGAACAGTTAGATGAGGCTGTTTGACCCAAAACTGGATGAGGAATGACGACTTCATAGAAGCTACAGAGAGAATGTGAGACTGGGAGACAAAAGAGATGCTTCCTAGACCATGCCCCGCCACTCACTTCTCATGGGGCCAGTCTGTGCACGAGGAAGAGGAAGATGTGGGCCCGACCCCTGGGGTGGGCTGGCCCTGGCAAATGTGGCCTGTGGCCCTTGGGCCCTCACCTGAGGTACTCATAGAGCCCGTACATGGGCAGGAAGTCGATGTCGGACAGGAACATGTAGGGTGTGCCCACGTGCTTCATGGCCACGTTGCGCAGCAGGTTCACGGGGTAGAACTGGCCCTCCTTGTACACGATGTGGTAGGCCACGTTGCGGCGGCCCATGAGCACCTCGGAGCCCTGCGCGTAGCGGAGGAACTGCTGCGCCTCGGCGTCGGACAGGTAGAGGGCCAGGCTGATGGGCCCCTCCCAGTGTTTGCAGATGGCCTCGAGCATCTGGAGCCTGCGAGAGACAGGGCAGGTGAGCCACGGCTGCCTGGGGGGACCCCCACCTCCACCAGCATGAGGTCACCAGCCTGAGTCCAAATCACTGCGTGATGGGGGCAAATCACCAAACCTCAGCTCCTTCGTCAGCCAAATGGCCATAATCTTTCTCTGTTTCTGACTGAATGAGTGACATTGAGAGAGTCACATCCCAGCATAGGCCTTTTCTTTTCAAAGGGGTGGGGAAGGTTGTATTGAATGATCTAAAGATCCCTTTCCAGCTTAAAACTCCTCTCCCTTTCCTCTTCTCTCAGAAAAGATTAATATAGCTCTCCTGAGCTTCTGAAGCAGTGACCAGCCACAGAAGACTGAGCCCAACTGAGGCCACGAGTTACAAGGAGCCTTATAACAAGCCATAAACACAAGAGTACTAACAACCACAGTTGACCCATTACTATGCACCAGACACCCTCCAGATTTTGGCCAACAACCTCGTGCACCTCCTCCTCCTTCTCCTGATGAAAGAACTGAGACTCCAGAGGTCTAGTCAGCATTGATTCTTGTGCTGGGACCTGGACTGGGCCTTGGCAGGGGGGGACGGTCAGAAGGAAACAATACTGGGAGTTCGGTAAAAGAAATGGAAAAACACATGAATGTTGGGGACAAAAGTGGCTGGGGTGATGCTGTCCACCTTTATTCTTCGGAGCCCTACTGTCCCAGGACCACAGCCATCGTGCAAGGCCACCTGAGAGGCATGGACCAAGGAGAGTTGGGGAGTAAGGGGTCTCAGAGAAAAAACAAAAGGCACTTCTGACAAAGGCTCGGGCTCTGAGAAAACGAAGAGAAATCCATAAAGACTGTTTTTTCCCCAAAGGCTTTAGAAGTGCCTGCTCCATCAAACCTATGGTTAAGAAAAAGCAAAAGCCTATTTCAATTTTTTTCTTCCTACCCAGCAAGAGGTAGACAATCAGCAGTCTGCCGATCAGAATGCCCACTTCAGTTGGACAATTACCAGGAAAGAGATTCCTCGCATTTCTGTGCTTCTACAGAAAAGGAACGGGGGCACAGCTATCCCGCGTTCGTGGCTTTCTGGGTTTCCTCTCAGTAATTCTGCCGGATTTGCTTCCTCCTTCTCTTTGAAGGATTAAGGTATTCATGGGATAAAATGACCTCCATTTCTCATACTTTATGACGCTTGCTAATCAAATTGACCAGAGCTGGCTATTTAGGGGCATTACATTCTCCACAAAGCCTAATCTCTGAAATTTGCATCCGGCCTCTGCTGCGGGGCCCTGGGCTGTGCTGGGCTCTGCACATCTGCCCCCCAGGTTCATCTTCTTTAAAAGGAGGAGGGAGCTCTGCACCGGGAAGGGTGTTTGCAGGGATCCTTTGAAATTTGGGGAGTCAAAGGCAAGGACCATTTCTAGTATGTGGATGTAAGAGCTGCTACAGGGAGTGGGATGTGGGGGCCACATGTGGGCGTGCAGAGAGGCCACGTCCTGCTGTGGATTCTCCCACTGACTTGGTTTTTGACTTTGTGTCTGAGTTTTGGATGTGAGGAACAAGCCCCTCCCAGGAACAGCCCTTCTTCTGAGCTCCAGGAAGGGTTTGGAGTCATAACAGAGACTCGAAATACTTTAGGGTCTCAGGAGAAAGGTGCTGCTGGTGTGACAAGTGCCACACCCATGTGGCTTCACAGGGCATGGTGCCAGATGCTCTGTGGAACCTCAGCGAGCCACAGGCAATGATGACAGAGCCCACTTCTCCTTCTCTGCCACCAGCCCCAGTCTCTCCAACCTTTCCTCCCTCACAGCCAAGCTTTCTGCCAGGACCTCACCAACAGTGCCCAACGGAGGTTATCATAACACGTGATGACAATACAATCAATCCCCGTCATTCATTGGTTGCGTACAGTGGGCCGGCCACATGGGGGCTGTGCCACGTGTAACATTCTCAGCTACTATGAAGGTGAGATTTCCAGCACTGTTTTACAGCGTCCTTGTGGAGCTCAAAGAGGTGACCCGACTTGTTTCAAGTCACATAGCTACGAAGTGGAGAAGCTGGATTTACACCCGGGATCCAGGTTGTTTATTCAATACAGACTAGTGTTAGCCTGAGAAAAATATCCCCAAATACCTTCTCCTCATTGCCTGTTTCATCAAATAAGAATGTGGTCTTGCTTAGGTGTCAATGTATCCCTATTCCTCCTTTCTGCTCAGTTACTGTTGGGGCCAGCCTCTTCTCACACCTGTTCCCAAGGTCCACCCCCATGTGGCTCTTGTTGATGCAAAGTTCTGTGCCGAGTCTTTCTTTGTCCCTTACAGGGAGACCAAGTGCTTGGCACAGTGAGGACCTGGGCCAATAGAGAGCATTTCCGGAGACAAAGAGTAATTTCCAAACTACAGAAGTGTCATCTTGGAAGGACTCCTAGAGATTTTTTAGTCTGATGACACCATTTTCAGGATGAAAGAGCTCAGCCTTGGAGAGGAGGGTGGCTCGCTGATGAACATGAGGAAAGCCTGAGAAGCTAATCCCAGGACCCACAGTCCTCACTCTGTCCCATGAGTCTCCATCCGCTGCAGAACCCATCACTGTCTCATTCTGGGATAAGGAGGACAAGGGCTGCGGACTGGCCAGAGCGATGTCTGGCAGATCTAGAAAACAGGCAGGGGCTGCCCCAGGGATCCCTCACAAGGAAGGAAGCCTCACACAGTCTGTGCAGCCACCAGGCAGCAGGCAGTCGGGTCCACTGGAGCTCAGCGGGTGGCCGGGGGCAGGGGTGTAACTGTGGCTTCTGGGGTCCGACACACCTGGGTTTGAACCCTAAGCTCTGTCAGTATCCCCAAGCAAAGGATGATGGTCCTTCGAGCTTCCATGCCCACATTTGCACATGGGGGATAATGATACCTTTGTAGGTTACACAATGGCTACAGATCATTCCCCTCCTGTTATCCACACCCTTTGGTAATACCCTCCCGCCCTGATTCTGGGCTGGCCCTGTGACTTGCTTTGGTCCAGAAACAGCAGCAAACAGGACACAAGCCGGGGAGTTAAACAGCACCTGTTCGGTGGGTGGGGCTCGTGCCTAGCTGCCTTTGGAGCTGTGCAGCTGCCACCACGTGAACAGACCTACTTGCTCTCCCACGATAGAGTGTTCAACACAGCGCTAGACGTGCAGCACGAGCTCAGTCTACGGCAGTGGTAGTTTCCTCCTTAGGCTCTATTTCGGGCTTTCAAACATGCATTCATCCTGCAAATACGTACTGAATATCTATGATGGGCAGGTATTGTGCTGGATCCCAGAATGAGTGAGAAAGACAAGGTTCCTGCACTTCGGGAGTGCCTTTCTAGTGTGCGTGTGGGGGACAGGGGGAGAAAAAAATTATCCAATATAAATTCAGAGTGAATTAAGGGCTAGAGAGGCAACAGGAAACAGGATAAAGAGTAAGCTCTGAGGGCTCTCCTGCTGTGAATGAAATCTGAGACCTTGACAATGAGAAGGATTCAGCCTCTAAAAAGTCTGGGTGAAAAGTTTTCCAAGAAGAGGGAACAGCCCTTGGAATAAAACTGAGCTTAGCATGTTCAAGCAAGAAGACACAGGACCGGTGGGGATGCAACAGAGGCGAGGGAGGGGCAGGGGGAGGGGAGATGTTGGGAGCGGGCAGGTGTCAGGTCACTTGGGGCCCTGAGGTGCTGCCAGGATGGCAGTACTTGTCACAATATGTTAGGGGGCCCCTGGGTCTGTCAATGCACTAGTGAGAGAGAGCATAGGCTCACAAACCAAAAACTAGGTGAGAAGCCAAGGGGACACAGAAGTTTAGGGGTGACTCCGGGATGCTGGCTTAGGTCAGTCCCTCGTGGAGCATCTCTGGGCGCCTTACAGGTTGGAGCCAGTAGGAATCAGAAGGCAAGGAATCGGCTTCCTCCTGGATCAGTCAGCTGCACTCAGCATGAACCATTCCCAGATGCCACCAGGTGCAACGTCCGCCCGCTCCCGAGAACCCCAGGATGACTTTCTGTAAACCTTTCATGTCCAAGTGCTTGTTCTTTCATTGTTTGCACATTCTTCAGTCATTCGTGACTAATAACAATTGACATTTATCAGACAGTTAAGGATGCGAGGTACCATTCTCAGCACTGTCCAGGCCTTAACTTATTTACTCCTGAGAAGGACCCCATGGAATAGCAGCCCCAGGCTGGACAGGCATCTTCAAGGTAGCTCAGAGACAGAATGAGCCAAACTCCTTTCCTAACTGTGGTAGGTGAGAAGGGATGACATGAAGGAAGCTGGGGCAAGAGCAGCCACTATGGGCCATGTGCAAATCAAAGAAGCTGGTGAGCAGAGGTGGGAGGGGGGCACACAGGACAGCCAGGTATAGAAAAGTGTGGCTCTGAGTGACCTCAGAGCTTCGAATCCACCCACCACCTGGCAGCCAGAGAGATGTTTTCAAAAAACATAAGTTAGATCAAATAACTGTGTAAATTTCTTCAATAACTTCTTGACATACTTAGAATAAAGTCCAAGTAATGTATGAGCTTCTAACATCCTATCACCCTCATCTCGGGCACTTCAGCTCTCAGCGCCCCACTGCGCTGCAGCCACATTGGTCTTCTATCACGTTTTCAACATGCAAGGCCCTTCCCACCTCAGGGCTTGTGCACCTGCTATTTTGTCCCCTGGAAAACACTTTCTCACCCACTTGTATGCCCGACTCCTTTTCTCATCCTCCAGGTCTCTGCAGAAATGTCCCCACTTTACAAAGACTCCCCCTGACCATATCACCTAAAGAAGGTCCCTCACTTGACATTGTTATTATCTACCCTGGTTCTTTCAAAGCACTCACCACAATTATAATCACTCAACTGTTTGTGGTTGTTTATACACTAGCCCCCTGTTTTCAACTCTGGCTGCACACCGTAAACTGACACAGAGGTTCCTACGTACCTGGCCTGCAATGGTGCCTGGGCATAAATTTGTTTTAAGAGCTCCCCAGGTGATTCAGCCTGTCCCCAGCCAAGGCTGAGAGCCAGGACACCAGACTGCGAGCCACGTGAGAGGAGGAGTCACGTCAGCACTGCCTGATAAAGGCTCGATCCAACTTTGCTGCACGGATACATGTAGAAGGAGACAGAGTGGGCATCGCTTTCCAGCAGAGACTGCAGCTCCAGTCTGCGTGTTTCCCTACAATGCACCCCTTTTCCTTGAGGTAACTTAAGTAGAGCTCCGTTTCTTACAATCAGTGCTTCTCTCCGTCTTCAAAACCATGGCATCACCAAAAGACAAGAGCCCTGGGTTTTCACTGCTGGGGTGGGGGGCGGTGGCGGGCAGAAACAAGCCCCGCCTTATTAGGCTCCAGGAGTCTCAGCTGCCAGGCCCTCTGTCCCTTCTCCATTTGACCAGGGGACGGATGGCAGTGAGGGGTCTGTGTGGAGGGAGCCTGTGAGCCCTACCTGTCCATGGAGAGCTGGGCGACCAGGGTGACGTCTGTGCTGTCTGCAGCGGGCTCGTACTCATAGTGCAGGAAGTACAGGTGCGTCCGGTGGACGGTGAAACGCTCTCGCCGGAACTCGTAACACAGGTCATCCTCGTCCAGCTCGGACAGCTGCTTCTGGAGCTGAAAGGTAGGAGAGGGGGCTCGCACATAAGGACGAAAGCCCGAGGGGGGCCCAGAAGCTGTCCCTCATGCCCTGCCCTCCCCTGGCTGTGTCTCCACTGGACACTGTTGATGGCCAAACACAGAAGGACAAGATCGCCATTTTTATTTTCCTCTGCAATTTACTCCAATTTCAAAAAGGTGACGGTCTGAGAAATGAGACCCCTCTGAGCTCAGAATGATGGTGGCAATCAGGGACAAATGAATGACCAACTGCAAACGCCCTATAAACAAACAATCTTTTCCTAGATTGACCTAGCACAACACTTCAAATAATAGCAGGAAGATGGTCACAGAAAGGAGTAACGAGCCCGAACAGAGCGGCACCTTTGTGCGAGTGGATGCCTCTCCCTCCCCAGAGCCACAGATTTCAGCCTCTGCAGCAGGGCAGCCACACAAAACAAAAACTCTTTTCCTTTACATTCATCCAAGTTTAATCAGAGTCTTAGAGCCCAGTCTTTCTCGTTCTCTCCTTTCTAGCTCCCTGAAAGTCTTAGTTCATGAAGCTGCGTGTAGGAGTTCTTTGTCCAGCTCTACTCTGCTCCTTCCTGCCCAGCTAGTGAAAGAGCAAGCCGACCTGCTCACGGGGAGCTAAGGAGTCAGCATCAGCCAGAGGCAGGTGCAGGTCCTCGGGCACCCAGATACCCAGGTCCGCGGGCCTGGGTGCCTGATGTGCCCCTGTCTCAGGTAAACCCCACAATGACCCTGCCAGGCAGGGGTCACTTGGCCTGTTTGGTAGATAAAGAGTCACAGTGGAAAAGTAAAAGTACTCTGAGAGCGACAGAAATTAGACCAGTGGACCAGTGGACGTGTGGCAGCAGAGCGAACACACTGGGAAGAGGCAGGAAAGCAGCTTACAGATGAGGGGAACATTTGAGATCATGGTTACATGGGTGTACACGTTTGTGAGGATACAACACACCGTGCACCGAGAATGGAACGGTGTATCACATGTAGATTATGTGGCAAAAGTCAATTTAAAAAAATAATAATTTTGCCGAAAGTCACACAGCTGGTTTCAAAAACATTATTTTTTCTGTTGCATCAGCCTTATCTATCACACAAGGACATAGAGTTGACTATAGGTTAAAATTCACAGGGCTGGAGTTACTAACCCAGCTGAAAGTAACAGAGCACTTTTCTAAGAAGATACGTGTGTGTATATAATACACATATTTTAAATCTCCAAACGGATAGTGTAGTAATCAACAAGAAAATGCATTAACTCACTTCTATAAAACCCTGTGTCACTGGAGACCATTGCCTTGATAGATTAAGCTCTGGCTTTATTTACGCAGATGATCCCATTCATTGTTCCAAATCTCCCCACTCCCCAGACCCCTACCTATTGTCATTTGGCTTCCACCATCACTTACTCCAGAGGCAGAGTCTATTTCCCTAACACATGAATCTGGGCTGGGCTTGTGACTTGGCTTTGGCTGATCTAATGGATGGAATGGCAGGGAAGCAACGTTACCCAGGTCCTGGAGGGCCTCATGGGGGTGCACAGTCATGGACCCCACCCACCACCGCTAGGAGGAGATGCCAGCTGGAGCCAGCCAGACGGTGAGACACACACATTCCACATGCACCACCGAGGTTGACAGGTTTGGAGCAATCGATCGCTGACAGGGTGTCACTGGTGTTTTGTGTGAAGTGATTTCATCATGGAAGCCTCCCCGCCAGGAAGCCTCTTGAGTCTCAGCCCACTGAATGCTCGTTGCCATCTCTGGACGGCCATGTCCAGCTCCAAAGGCCCCCAGGATTCTCAGATGATGCTCAGAAATCACTGTGACCCCAGGAGCCAGCAGACACTCTGAGCTGCCTAACACTTCAACTGTTGAAAAGGACATAATTGGGGATACTCTTTAGCTTTTCAAGTTTGATTTGATGTCCTTGCCTATTTGAAGGTTGCCACTCTCTACCAATGGTGTAAGACAAAGAAACTGGAATTCTTATTCCATCTAAAATCCTACAAGCTGAGTGACCCATGCTGACCTGCAGGATCAAACTCAGGTCCCCACTGACAAATATACCCTCTGACACATCACTCCTACAGACTCTGTACTTGCTCCAGGGATCTCCTCTCTGTTCCGCAAACTGGCCTTTCTATCCACACCTCCATGACATGGCACATGTCCTTCCTTCTGCCACGCCCTCCGTGCCCTCCCCTACTCTGATCTGCCTGGTAGAGCTGGCCCACTTCCTCTGTGTGGGCCAAGAGCACTCCACTCCACCGAAGCACTCGTCAGCCTGAACTGAGATGACGTCAGGGCACCTTCCCCGGCAGGCTGTAGCACTGTCCCACGGCCCCTGGCACTGTGCCGAGCGCACGACAGGTGCTCAATATTCCTGTGTTGCTTACATGAGAAATATTTGCCACACACAGGAGACTGTCTTCACTGTGAAGTTAAGGCCTGGCCTTCTAATTTTCCTTCTGTGTCCTTAATATTCTTTGCTCCAGCATTTGCTGTCCAGGGTCTGTGATAGCAGAACAACTTTTGGACCACAAACAAGCACACACCAGACTACGCATGTGCTCGGTGCACGTGAGTCCCTGTCCTTTGAGCCTCCCATGAGGCATATGCAGCCTCATTTGACAGTTGAGAAAGCAGTTTCCAGATCTGGAGGTCACTCAGGGAGGTTCAACCTGTATCTGAGTCCCTTTGTCATCAGCTGTATCTCCAGCAAAGACACTGGTTCAGCAGCTGCAGCTCAGTGGCTGGGGTTACTGGGTCTATCCCACACCTGCCTGTACGGCCTTGGTCGAGTGGGAGAGTTATCACTAAGCCATCTGAACTTCATCTTCCTCATGTGTAAAATGGGGATCATAACAGTAACTGCCCCAGGGGATTGTAGGAGGATCCCAGAGAGGCTTCATACGGAGAACAGACATCGCCTATTATCAAGGTTGTCATTTTCACAATTTGGAAAGGGAGACACCTGGGCCCCCGAAGACACCTTGGTGTCCTCACCATCACCTGGGGGAGATGGTAAGAGTCTAGAGGGTTGGGAGGCAGGGGCTGGTGAGCCTGCTAGCCTCTCTGTTTCATGTCAGAAACAGTCCCTATGCCTTTCTCCTGGAGGAACCCGCGTGTGCCTGGAACCCATAAGGCCGCCTCCCTCTCTCACCCACGCCACAGAAGGACACCAGCAATCATGCCTCTCTCAGTGAACAAACATCTGCCAAGTTCTTTGCCAAAGCCAGCTTGTTTTCTTTCGGGTGGTGTTTTTGGGTTGACAGGTGTGCCTGGCTTCCAGGTCGATGAAGAGAGGAGGGGGAAGGTGTGAGGACATGTGTGGACGGACAGGGCCAGGCTCATATGCTTTCCCTGATGAGGATTTGAAGAAGACATCATCATATAAGAGAGCGAATCAGTGACCAGAACACGAGGAAAGCAGGTGGGCATGGGGGTTCCCTTTACGTCCCTATGTACACAGGCACACACCCTGGAGATGGAGGAACGGCATTCCAACGTAAATGGCTCCAAGACCATTTCCTGAAAAGCACCCATATGGTGGACCTCTAAAGGCAGGAGCTATGTCCTGCTCACCTCTGAATCCCCTGCACCAGATGCACTCACAGCCACCGCATGGTAAAAAAGGCACATTGACCGATGAAAAGTGTTCTCAGAACCTAAAGTACAGCCTGCCCTGGGGTGGGGGTGGGGGATGTCTATTAACAATCCTATGGGCTAAGTAGCCTGCGCCTCTGAGCTTCACGGTACCACTGATGTGATCTGGTGGCATCTGCATCCCAAGGTCACCTGTGGCCATCTCCGTGCTTAAGGGGCAGGATCTGGAGGATGCTGCTGTCCACCCACCACATGGGCTATTGTGGAAAGCACAGCAGGTGTGAAGTCAGACACACAGTGTCAGAACCTGTAAGACTCTGGACCCACCGCATGCCTTCCCTGAGCTTTAATGTGTTTATTATCAACATGGTGGACTGCACCTTCGCTTAGCTAACAGGGACGGAGAGCCCACTACGCGCCAGGTGCAGTGCCACATGTTTTCAGGTGTACTGCTTTATTAGTTTAACCCTTCAGCACACATCTCTGTTTTATGATGGAGGAAACTGAGGCTCAGGTTTCAGCAATTTACCCATTACACCGCTGGAGAGCAACAGTCTGGTTTGAGAATCCAGTCTCCCCCAACCGTGGACCTTTTCACAACACAAGGGATTCTCTCTGGGGGATGCATGTGGGGACCACACAAGTTGGTGGAAGATACAAAGAAAGCCATAAAAATACATCTGCAGAATGTTCCCAGTCCAGCAAAAAGACAACCAAAAAACAAAACACCCCATAGAAAACAGACCGAAGGGAACGCATTACAGTGTTAACAAGGCTCTCCTGAGCAGTGGATTTGCAGGTGAATTTTATTGGCGTCTTCCTACTTTTCTGCAATTTTCTCAAAGAAACAAATGCATGTAAAAGTGCTTTGCAAACTGTAGAGTGCTACACACACCTAAGCAATATAATTATAATTACATTATGGACCTTTCCAAATTGTAACCTAAGACTGCTGACTACTGATTCCGTGGCTGATGTTATCACAGCGGGAAGACTGAGCAGCCCAAGAACTGCCTCCTTTTCCCCCAGCGTCCTAGTGATTTCTCCGGGGAGATGCTGAGCTAGAGTAGGAGCTTTCATTAACAGACCCTACTGGTCCGACATGCCACACTCCAGCCACAGGGGAGGCAAGAGACTCCTGACAAGCAAGTCACAGAAACAAAAGGCAGATTCTCCTGAGATAAAATGCATTTGCTAAATTGCTTCTTTGGGCAGCCAGCTGAGGCAAAGGGAGATTTGGGCTCCAGGGAGAATGGCCCTTTAAGCAGTTTGCATTTATTTCTTCCCATCCTTAAGGACAGTGGCCTGGATTGACTTTGGAGCTGAGGATTCAGAGGGGGTTGGAAGCGTGTCCCTGGGCTCTGGCTGAACAGACTTCTGTTCAAAGTCAGGAGAAACCGCAGAGAGATTATGGGGATAACTGGACACTGAGACTGAGCTCTCCGACAGTCATCTGCTATGTGACCTTGAGCAAGCCATTTTTGCCACTCCACAACAAGATGAGGGGTTTGGACTTCATAAAATAACTCTCAAGGATCACGCACTTCCTAGGCCAGGTAATGTGCTGGCAACTTCATGGGCACGTTCTCCTTTAATACTCACACTGACTCCATGTGCTGGGGACCCCTATCAGTCCTGTCTTCTACATGAAGACATTAGCCACTGGTACAAGGTCACAGGATAAGCGAACTGAGCAGCTGAGATATTTGCCCCACGTGTATGTTCCCCGAGTTTTTGTAGGTAATCAAGTTACCAGTGCCTCAGTGACTTCTGAGACTTTCTAAGTTCTGACGCTGGATGGTTCTGTGACTTTGGCAGACTGACTGCGTCCAGGTCCCCACGTGGGCGGAGACCTGCTGCGCTCACCAGTATTCACATTCTCCTCTCTTTCCAGGGTACTGCCAGGCTGAGTTTCTGGGGAACCGTGTGGCCAAACCCTGGCCAGCAGAATGTGGGCAGATTCTGGCTGCTGCAGGCACCACATTCAAGGCTGTCTCATGCACAGGACTCACGCTCAGCAGGAGTCCGAGGCTCCTTGGAAGGTGGAGCCACAAGACGGATAGAGTCTGGGATGCTGAAGAAGAGCCACCTGCTGATCAGGAACACCCCTGTGGATTTTATGAGTCGTAGACTCCCAGCACGCGGAGCCCATTTTATAATTGCTCCTGTCACCTAACTCACACCCCGACATGAGCTCTTCTAGACAGCAAGGGATGGAGGGTAAGAGTGATGGACCAAGTAGGGGGGCCCTCTGAAGCCCCACTTCTTCCTGGACACCGCCCATCTCATGCCTCCAAATGGCAGACGGAAGCATCGGGTGGGCAAAACAACGCTCAGTGATGTTGCTTTCTATGTTCAAAGGACTTGCGCTTCTCAGGGCCTTGACATCATTGCTTCGTCGGCTCTTCCCCGTGTCTGTGTGAGACAGGGAGGGCAGTCTTCTCGCCCCCTGGCTGATGGACAAGGAGGCGGGGGCACCAGGGATTTGCTCAGAGAGATGGGGCTCTAACTCATGTCTCCTCAAACCTAGTTTGGGGCTCTCTCCTGTGGTTTCCACGACGCCATTAAGTTTTATTAAGCCACACAGGTAGAGAAAGATTACAAGCTCACGGGCTGCCTGCTGTGTGTATTAATCAACCAAGTTCTGGGAAATGTAAACATTTTTTACCGGGGGCCATGTTCATGCCTGCGGAGAGGCGTGGGTTTAGGTCTGTTCGGCAAAGACTCAGAGGCGTTTGCCTGGCTCTGACCTGGGCTCTGAGGAAATAAAGGAGAAAAAGGCCTGGTCTTCAACCTGGGGATCGGTATTAATTTGTACCTCATACACAATTAATAGGCCCCTATTTTATCCCAAGCCCCGTACTAAGAATGGAGCGGGAATTTCAGTTTCTTTCTGTACTTAAATTGTCCACATAGCCTCGGTGGGGGAACAGAGAAGCCTGTTAGCAATTACAGTACGGGACAAACCAAACTTAATCTGGGGGACATGTGCTAAATGCCACACTGATCCAGGCTCCTGCCCGTCACACTGCATTTGACCCCTATTAAGCCTACTGGGCAGACTAATTATGATTCCCTTTTTACAGGTGGGAAAACTGAGCAAACAGCCTGAAATCTCAGAGTTATTGTCGCTAAGATTTTACATCGGCAGTCTTGCTCCACAGCTGCTCCTGCGTTCTGCACAAGGAGTCAGTCAGTGGAGGAAGATGCAGCCGAAGGAAAAGAGGGCAGGTTGCTGCTATGAAGGCCCAGGAGGGCGCGCCTGGTACATTTGGAGATGGCAGCCGAGCCTAGGGGTGGGAAAAAGGGAGGTGTGCAAGTTGGAGCTGGACAGGAACACGGCAGACAGGCCAGTGGCGTGCCCGGGGTGCAGGCGTATCCAGTGAGTGTCTCCATCCATCCCGTAGCTCCTCCCTGCACCTCTTCCCCCTGCCTCCCAGGCAAACACTGGGATCCTTCAGGCTCTAGAATTAAGTGTGCCTGAGGAAGGTCACTGGAGGCCAGCCTTGGGCAGCAGCTAGCCATTTTAGGGCTCTAGGCAATGTCCACCAGGGGACTGATGCCCACGGTGTGATGAAAGAGCTGGTGACATGTGGCTCATGCGTGAGAGCAATAATACATTCTGGTTTTCCTCTGGGGCTTCTCTAGGGTACAGCTGTTTCCACACAGCCATCTGCTTCCTGGCACTGCCGCTAACCGTGGTGCTGGGGTGTTTATGGAATCTGTTTATATGTGTCTTATTTTTAACTTCTAATTGAGCCATGGCAACGCTGTTGTCTTTTCTTCTTGATGGGTTTCGTGTCAGGGAATGGGGCCCTGCAGGTAGCCTGCCACCCTTGTTGCTGAGGGAGTTGTGCTCAGAAGCCCCCCTCTCAGAGGTGACGTGGCGATCTCAGTGCCCCTGGAAGGGAGGGGTCCAGGACAAGCTCGGGCCTGATGTACTGCCTACGGCCTGGGCTTATTTATGACCATTTTATAGGGGAAAAACTGAGGCTCATAGAAGGTGAAACTTATGGGCAATGTCAAAGATCTAGTCCTGCGGCCAGGTTGTCTGATTTCCAGTATAGGGAACTTTCTAGCACACCACAAATGCTTCAAGAAAAGGACTTGTAGCCCTGACCAGCATGGCTGAGTGTGTTGGACATTGCCCACAAAGTGAAAGGCCATGGGTTCAATTCCCAGGCAGGGCACATGCCTAGGTTGCGGCCGGTTCCTGGTTAACGGCATGCAAGAAGCAACCAATTGATGTCTCTCTCTCTCTCACATCAGTGTTTCTCCCCCTCTCTTTCTCCTTCCCTTCCCCTCTCTCTAAAAATAAATAAATAAAATCTTAAAAAAAAGAAAAGAACTTGTAATACGTAATTCATTTGTTCAACAAAATTTGCTGAGCACGTACCAGGTGCCGGGCAGTCTTTTAGAGGCATAAGAACATACCGA
The DNA here is from genome assembly GCA_004027475.1 of Anoura caudifer. NCBI lineage: Eukaryota > Metazoa > Chordata > Mammalia > Chiroptera > Phyllostomidae > Anoura > Anoura caudifer. The sequence goes on from PVKU01000530.1 coordinate 340,381, forward strand.
TGAATAAAGCAGATAAAAATCCACAAAGTCACCACTTCCGTTCACACGGGGGGAGACGTGACCAACAAAACAAGTCAGTCAAGACCGTGATGGACTGACTGGTGACCAGGGCTCCGGAGGGAAATAAGGAAGTCCCGGGAGCTAGGGGTTGCCGGGGGCGGGGGCAGGTATTTCAGATCAATTTTAGATCAGGGAATGTTTTAGGGAAGAAAAAAGAAAGAGAAAGCTCTATGTCTGCAGACACATCTGCTGACTTATGATTCTGTATAAACGTGATCACTCATTAGTGTCTAATCACTTGTTTCACTTTTTCTTTTTTGCACTTTTTGGACGTTTGCCATTTCATAATTTAACTTCTAACGTGACAGTGGATAACTCTTTTACCCTTGGTCTTTCGGACTTCTGTACCATTGGTTTCTCTTTTTACTGGCTGCTGGGGGAAGGATGAATGGGGAGGGGCACACAGAAAGGGCCGTTCTGAAGCTGATGAAGTGGAAATGACAGCTGTCAGAAAGGAATCTGCAGAACAAGCAGGAAAGAGGCCAGGGTAATTTCCTGCCAGGATAAACAGCATCTTTCCTCCTCTGGCCAATTCCTGCCCACCCACTCCCCTGCCCCCGCCCAGCTTGCTCTGTGCAACCTTAGTCATTGGAAATTGTAAATTGAGTTTAGTATAATTGGGTGACTAAAGGAAGGGCATGTACTTTAGCAAGATTTCCACCAAAATTGGTTAATCGTTCCGCATTTAAAAAGGGTAGCTTCCTATACCTGGAGAACTCCCTTAGGCAGGGCAAGGCATTCTTGATGATAAAGCATCACTCTATAAATACATTAGGGAGACTTGCATGTTTCAAAAGCACAGTGTATGGAAACACGCTACCCTATTTGCCACGCTGTCAGGGACGACAGGGGGTGTCCTTGTTTTGCTCTAGAGGACAGGACTCAGATGAATGGGTCCTTACAGAAGGGAAGATTTCAGCTGAACATGGGGAAGAATGGCTTAGCATCTGGCGATTTCCAGCAGTAGAGTAAGCTGTTGGAGGTGGTGAGCTCCCGGTCTTTGGGAGGATTCCAGCAGAAGCCAGATGCAAGCCTGTTAGGGGTGTGTAGAAGGAATTTTGCATGGATTAGGGGGTGGAGACTATCCATGATTATCCAACTGTGTTCCGTGGAGTCCTGGGGTTTCTTGGATACGCGCTGGGGGCTGGGTTGACGAAGACAAGGGAGAGAAATGCGAAGGGACAGAATTCTAGCTTCCGAGGCTATTTCAGTCTAATAATAACTAATGCTTCTCGGATGCTTACTGTGTCACACAAGTTAACTCACGGGTTCCGGGGAGAGAGGCCTGGATGCACTGTAGTGGACAGAGTGGCTGTGTCCTCCCACCTCCTGTCACTCTACACTGCTGTGGGGGGCTGATCTCTTCCAATTCAAACTCTAAATCTCTCAGCTCCACATGAAGGGACCAGTCCCCCGACTTCCTGAATTTATTTATTCTTTTGTCAGCAAGGCCACCAAATGGCCTCTCCTTCCTACCCCCATTCCCCTAACGGGTGGGAAACCTTTCTGGGACTTAATGACCCAGAGCCAATGTGATAGCCCTCTGTGGGCTTTAGGGATGGAGTTCTAAGAGACTCTGTAGGTTCCTCTCTTCACCTTCTTAGAAGAAAGTAAAACCAGAAATCCACCTGGGGAATGACAGACTTGTCATCGGGTGGGTTGGGCACTGTGGTTTATGGAAAAAAACAAAACAACAACAACAAAACACAAAACGATGAGCATGGTGTTCTGGGCCGAGTCCTTCTTTGTCGGTGATTTAGCATACGTTATCCACGAAACACTATGACAAAGTCATCCCTGTCCCCATTTATCAGACGGTGAACCTGAAGGCAGAGCAGTCCTGGGACTTCTCTGGAGTCATGTAACTGTTACAATGAGCGATCTGGGCTGACGAGAGCGCTCTCAGTCCTGTCGCCATCATCACCTCCCCAGGGAAGAACTTGTAACAGTGCAAACACCAAACTGGTGCAGCCCATTATGTTCCCGCATTGCCTGCATCCGAGTCGGAACGTGTCATGCTCCTGTGCGTCTCTGCTCTCCGCTGCCGGGGCTGCTCCCTCCCCCCCCAAGGACACTTTCCATACCTCCCACTTGTTATTCACCCTTCAAATCTCACCTCCTCCAGGAAGTCTTCCCTGATCACCTTCTCTCTCCTAGTGAGCACTCAATGCCCCTCCCGTGTGCTCTCAAAGTACCACTGTCATCTGGGCTCCTCACACTGGGTAACACCCTCCCCCTCTGCTTTGTCTGCCTCCCTCATAGACAAGCACTGTGAGAGCCAGGCTTGGATCTGCCATGCTCCCCCTGGACCCCCAGCCCTGAGGCTTGCAAGTGTTTGAATGACTACATGTCAGGTGGCTGAATGAGCCTTGACACGTAGCGCCCCTGGAGCCCCTGCTCTCTGGGATCCGCAGTCCAATGAAGAGGTTCCAGACTTCGTTCCTTTGAGACTATTGCCATCTGTGCACTTGTCAGGGTGCTAACGACCTCTTCCCACGGAGCGGGGAGCATCTGGCTTTGGGCCAGATCCAAGATCTCGCCCTTTTCCTCTGGTCATGTTTGAAGATAACACTCAACGCTGCAAAGGACGGGGAGGTGGACTCCCTGCAGAGGCGTGGCTCCAGGGGTGCGATGCTGCAGGCCCCCTCCATGTCCCAGCCCTGCCACCGAGGGCCGGCTCAACAGAGGAGCCTGGCTGGAGCAGGGCACAGACACCTGCTGTCTTGATTCCTCAGTGCCAGTTTCCCCTGTTCCCCTGTTCTCAGTGCCCACAAACAAGCCATCTGTTCTCTCCATCCCCATGGCTGCTGGCCGAGGTCACAGCCCCATGGTCCCCTTCTTGCCTGGGATGCGGCAATGGTCTCCATGTGGTCTCCCTGCCTCCAGTCTTGTCTCTGTCATCTGTTCTCTACACGGAGCGATTTTTTCTCACATGTAAATCCGGCCAAGATCAAAGCCATTCGGTGGAGTCTAAACTCCTAATTACAGCCAAGGCTTTTCCGATTGGTTCATTCTTTGCCCATTGCCCATCGTGCCTAGGCCCTAGCAAACAAACACCCAGCATGTTCTCTTTGAACTCTCTGCTTCTTTATTGTAATCCTCACCTGAGGACACATTCATTAATTTTTAGAGAGGATGGTGGGAGACAGAGAGGAACAATGATGTGAGAAACATTGATCAGTGGCATCCCGCATGCGTCCCAACCAGGGATGAACCCTCAGCCTAGGTATGTGTCCTGATGGGGGATCAAACCCACAGCCTTTTGGGGTACATGATGATGCTCCAAACAGCTGAGTGCTGTGGCCAGAGCTGACCCCTCTCGTTCTTCATCTGCTCTGCCCTTACCTGGTACTTCATCCTTTTCTCCTATGTATTCAATTCATTCAATAAATATTTTTTAAGTGGTTATTCTGTGCTTGCTTCCATTCTGGAGAAGGGCACCTCAGAGGTGAATGGTATAGGCAAAATCTTTAATCCAACTGCCTTTTATTTGGGGAAAAAAATAGGAAACAGTTGTGGACGGTGCAACATACTCTGATGAAAGGAAAAGAGGCCACACCACAGAGAGTGACAGAGGGTTTCTTGAGGCTGAGGAGGTCAGGGAAAGTTCCTGAATATGCTCCACCTGAGATGTTTACACACTTCGGGGCAGGGTGGTCCAGGCAGGGGGGAAGCAAGCACAGAGGCCCTGAGGGGGTGGCCGTGAGCGGGATGTAGAAGGAGCAGCAAAGGTGGTGGTGAGTGTGGCTTTTCCAGTGTCCAGGGCAAGAGTGTTTGGGAGGACAGCTGGGGTGAGTGCTCACAGAAGGCTGCTCTCTGGTTCATGGTCTTCCCGACCCTGGACAGACTGTCCTCCAGGCACCTCTGACTGGTGGTGCATGTACCGGGAGGGACTGGGCCGGTCTCTCATCTCAACCCCAGTGCCCTGCATGGTGCCTGGCAGGTGGCCAGCATTCACATGTGTTTAATGAGCAAATAAATGCAGCCACAGATTCTGAGGAGGACCACGGGGTACTCTTCTTCCGCTACCACCCCCAAGGCCCCCAAGATCCCCAGGGGGTGGGTAGACAGTAGGACAAGCTGGTGAGTTATTCATAAAGGGAGTCCTGCTTCCTAAGACACTGAAAGAAACCAGGGGAACCCCTTGATGTGATGAGTAACTGATAGCTTCATCCTGTAAGGCTTTTTATAGGAGCCTCTTCCATGGAGGGAAACAAAAAAGAGAGAGGTAGAACAGTTTTTATTTAGCGTCTGGAACAAAGTGCTGAATGGGCACTCAGATGCTGATGATGATGACAAATACTGACTTGAATAAAGAGAACCGAAGCCAAAAAAAAAAACCAAAAACAAACCCAAAGCAAAACAAAACAAAAAAACCCCACGGTGTTTGCTGAAACCTCTAAGTGCTTCCCAGCATCTGAGACAGAGTTCAAGTGCTTAATGGTTTTCTGTCCGCTACTGCCAGTGGCGCAAAAGGGCAGACACTGAGGAAGGCATCCAGGGTGATGCAGGGAAAAAAGCCAGAGCTAGAGGCGACTCCAGTGTGACCTGGGGCTGAATGACAGAGAGCAGGGGTGGCCTTGTGACCAGGGCCAGGTGAGTGCATGCCTCCAGACCTCCCACAGACGCCTTCCCCTGCCATTTGGGAGCCTAAAAGGTTTCTCACGACGTCCAAGATCAGAATATGAGCAGTAACAATAACAGTAAGACAACAAAATCCTGACTCTTTAACCCGGCTCACAACATCCTTTCAGTCTGGCTCCTGCCTACCTGCTGCTCCACTCCTCCTACCGCTCCATCCCCACCAGCCGCTGGGCACACAGACATCACCCTTCAGCTCCTCACAGCAAACCAGCCCTGCCCCAGGGTCTTTGCACCTGCAAATACTCCCCCAAGAAGTACTTCCTTTGTTCCTCTCCTTTCTCCCTCTAGCTTTATTGAGATATACAATCAACACACAAAAAAGCATACACAGTGAGCTTTATTCTCACTGAACAACTCTCTATTTCCCCTCTCTCTCTCTGCATCCCCTACAACCACCACCCTGCTGCCTACTTCTCTGGGCTTCACTGTCTCAGACACCTCGTATTTGAGCAATCACGCAGGGGTGTCGTTCTGTGACAGACATTTCTCTCGGTGTAATGTCTTCCAGGTCCATCCATGTTGTCACAGTGGTGAGACCTTCCCCCCAACCCTTCAAAAGGTGGAATAATATTCCATTGTGTATAACTGTCTCCATGCATTGGTCTGTCAGGGCACGCTTAGGATGCTTGCCCTTCTTGGCTACTGTGAATGGTGCCGCGGTGAACGCGGGGCACAGATACCACTTCCAGACCCTCTCAGGGATTCCTTTGGGTGTACCCCAGAAGTGGAATTGCTGGATCATAAAGCGGTTCTACTTTTAATTTTTTGAGGAAGCTCCGTACTGTTTTGCACAGTGGCTGCACCAGCTGACATTCTGCCAACAGCGTGCCAGGCTCCAGTCTCTCCCTGCCAACTCTTGTTACCTTTTGTTTTTGATAAAAGCCATTCTGAAAGGTATGCAGTGATATCTCATTGCGGCTCCGATTTGTATCTCCCCGATCCCTTGCTTTCTAAAGCTGGCTCTTTCTTATATTGTATTCAGGTCTTAGAAGGAATGTCACCTCCTCAGAGAAGTCCTCCTGGACCCCCCAAACCAATAGAGCTGCCCTTCTGCTTTCTAATATATCACTATGTAGCACTTGCCCCTGACTGATAATTTCTCCTGTTACTTTGTGTACTGATTGTTTCCCTTTAAAATATAAGCAGCATGACAACAGGGACCATTATCCTTTTTTACTGACTAATACTCAGTGCTCAGAATAAGAAAACCCTCAGCAAATGTTTGTTGACTGACTACATGAACCAATTACTTCTGTTCCTAATATTAAGGATCAAGGAAAGGGTAGGGAACAAATATTTATCAAGCACCTAACACATGACAGACACTGTTCCGGATGCTTTCCATTCAATTCCTTACTTAGTCTCACAGCATCCTGGTAACAGTTTTTCATCCCTGTTTGACAGTTGAGGAAACTGAAGAACAGAGAGGTTGAGAAACTTCCCTGAGGCCACACAGGTGGTAACTGGAAGGGATTAAAGCCTAACCCAGGCCATCCTGACCCCTACATTCCCTGCTTTTTCTGCTACAATGTGCTGCTGCTTCCCTGTATCCTGCTCCTCAGAACTTCAAATCAGTCTCAGCTTTGCTCCTTGCTTGCTATGTGACCATGAACTACCTGTTTAACCTTTCTGTGCCTGAATTTCAACTCTAATTGAAAAGGAAAAGTGTTTCTACGAGTGCCTGAGATGTGACATAGGAAAACAGTTATAAATGATGAAGAAATAAGAAAATACAGATGTTAGCTATGCCTGTGACCACTTACCTAACACTTTCTGCACCCGTGCTAACCCCTAAAGGAGTTGTTTCCTATGAAAATCTTTGGGGTCACCTCATGCACTAACAACACTGAATCCTGGGTCTCCCGTGGGGGTGCTGTGCCCTGAGAGCACCTGAGAGCTGAGAGCTGCTTGGCTGGAGAGGCCCGTCTTCATTTACTGACTCGATAGTGCTTTTGCTCACTCTGATTCCTCTGCCTGGAAACCACGTCTGACTGCGTCTAGTCTGGGCCAAATGCTGCCCCTCTGCATCCGCAGTGGTGAGCAAGGCGGGGATCCACCAACGTGCCCATCTGCCCCCCAGATGGCGGATTCCCAGGGCAGTGATGGCGCTTGCCCATCTCGGGCGTGCTCGCAGCCGGGCACGGAGCCGGGCACACGGCAGGCTCTCTGTCGACCAGCAGAGAGGCCACGCCTGCGCTGCCGAGACCCGTGAGCCACTTACGTTCTCACTGTTGACGTCAGCTTCACTGGGGCAGCCGAACAGTTCCCGCCGCAGGAGGTTCCCATCGTACTCCAGGAAGGTCAGGTACAGGTTGCGGAAGAACTCCACGTGCTTGTTCTTCACCCGAAGCTTCTTGGGGGAGTTCCAGTGAATGACCTGGCAGGGCATACGGAGGCCGTCAGGCAGGGAAGGCTCATGCTTTTGGGAGCCACAGTGGGGCACTGGGCTTGCCATTCATTCATTCATTCATTCACTCATTTACTCACTCATTCTTCATTCATTCACACACTCATTCATTCATTCAACATTTACTGTAGACTGGTTTAAGAGCAAAGGCACAGATTGCTTGGGTTCAAATCCCAGCTCTGCCATAGGGAGTCATTTAATCTTGGACAAGTTATGTTACTTAATCTCTCTGTGCCTCAGTTTCCCCATCTGTGACACGGGAATTAGTAACAGTTTCTGCATGTGCCACTGTACACATTTTCACCTCTCAACCCCAAACCTGCTCTGTGATGCTGGAGCTGGGACTTCGCAAACCCTTTCCTGCTTGGGCCAGCTGCGCCCTGTTGGGCGCTGCTGCTAACAGGGGCCATGGGAGGGAGACTGACAGTCTGGAGGAGGAAGAAAGAACTCGCTCCTTCCTGCTGCTTCCTGTTCCTGCCATTGTCACCCCACCTCCCTTCTTCACACCAGTAGTGGCACTTCCTTCCTTTAGCAGCAGCTAACTCCACTTTTGCAGTTTTTCCAACACTCAGAACCAGCTGCATCAGCCTCCTACCTTCGCCCAGTGTTGCTGCACTGGCATTGCCTGCCGACTCCACCCCCGGGTCTGGGGTCCAGCCCCTTGGTACAACGATGTTACAGTAATTGCCACTTCTATTCTTCCCATTCCAGAGGTGGTAACTGTTCCCTGCAATTTTCTATTTCTGCTTTTTTTTTGTTTTGTTACCAAGTGAACACTTTGTATCTAGTTATCATTTTTAAAGATTCCCTACTCAAATAATTGGTACAGTTTCTGCCTCTGGCCAGGACTGACACGTACACTGTCTTGCAGAGCTACTGTGAAAATCAGCTATATACCATGTAAAGTGTGTAAGCAGTGCCCGGCACAGGGTGAGGGCTCAGCCGGGGCTGGATCTGACTATGAAGTGCCCACAGTGGACCAGCTTGGGGGATGCCCAGAGGCCCCTGGTGGCAGTGCCTGCCCCTGGCCAGCTCATGGTCCGAGGGGAGGACGAGTCCGCAAACAGGGAACAGGATGTGATGATGGAGGGAGGCTCTGGGAGAAACGGCAGTTGTGCTCAGAGAAGCGTCATGGAGATACCTGTGCTGGGGCCTGAAGGAGGAGTGGGAGTTTCCTGGGGAGTTGGGAAGGTGGTGACGTAATCCAGGCAGAGGGTAGACGCATAGGACCGTGTGGCTCCTTCGGAAAATGAGAAGCCACGCGCTGTGCAGCTGGAGCAGGGGGGCATGAGTGGGGCGAGACCCTGGCTCTGTGGAACTATGGTCAGATTGCATCCACAGATGCACCAACAGAGGGAGAAGTGCCCGACTCAGGGTTTTAAGAAGATTGCTCTGACTGTAACGAAGAAGATGTGAATGGCGGGGTGGGTGGGCCAACGTGGAGCCAGAGACGCCAGGGACGAGGCCGCTGCCATTTCCATGGGCACTGCTCACCCCCGCCACTGGGGGCTCCGCTATCGGTGGAACACTTCACCATCAGTTTTGCATGCCTTGTCTTTTTAAAATCCTAACAAGCAATTTTAAAGAATAAGCTGTGGTGAGGTAACTCGCCCAGGATTGCAAAGCCGGTAAGTGCTGGAGCTGGGATTCTAACGTGAGTTTGAATACATCTGATCCCAAAGCTCCTGTTCTTCTCTGGACACCGTGGAGGACAGGTTTTAAAGACCCCCTGCCCTTTTCATGTTTCGTCATGTTCCGGAGGAAACAAAATAACTCTCACCTTTCACTCTCTATCCTCCAATGTCCTTGCTGTCCCCTCCCATGGTGGTGACACTGAGCAAAGAGACAGGTGTCCAGAGCTCAGTGGTTTCCCGGCCTTCTCCTTCAGCCGCAGGCTGTCTGTCTGTGACAGTCAGCAGTAGGGCGCAGGGCGGGCCACCCAGAGAGAGGTCTGGAGGCCCATGTCACTCTGCCACCTCTCTGGGGACCCCATGGGTGCACAGCCGTGACAGCCCTGGAAGCTGGCTGGATAAATACTGAGCAACCATGTCCCTCTGTCGCGGTGCAGTGAATATAAGGGCGCCCATTCGATCCCAGCCACATCCCTGCCCTCCTACCCCAGCAATGGTGTAAAGCAGAGCAAGAACTCAGGACGTCAGACCAGCCTAGGCTCAAATCCCAGCTATGCTCCTAGCTGTGTGTCCTTGGGCAGCTTGTTTCATTTCTTGGGACTTCAGTTTCCTCATGTACAAAGTGGGGATTGGTCATCCCAACTTTGCAATGTAGTTAAGAGGGTACAACAAATGCCTAGCACAGTGCCTGCCTGTCAGGGTGGCCCCATATATGTGGGGTCTGTCCTCCCCTCAAAGACAGGGCCCCCTATCTGTGCTCTCAGTGTTCCCCTTGCTTTTCCCCTCCTGGAAGCGGCTGCAGTAACGAGCAAGGAAGTGGGCATTGAGCCTCCAGGAGAGCAGAAAGGGCCAGCAGGTCCTCCCAGGAATGGGGTCACCTGGGGGGTGCCTGCATTTCAGGGAAGGAGGAGCATGAACCACGAGGCCTTCTGAAGGGTCCGAGAGAGGAGAGAGAAGATGCTCCTCTAAGAACACACCTGGGCAGACACGAGAGGGGCCTGGGCCTTGCATTTAAAATAATAGCACGTGAGCTGATGCCACTCACACCCAGTGGGGATCATGCCTTTGCCATGAAAGAGTCTGGCGCTTGCCAAGTGCTGAGCCAGCAGGAAGGCTGAGGGCCATGCATCTGACTCAGGAAACTTGGGCTTCCTCCACATGGAGACACTGTAAGTGAAAATAAGGGCTGGCTGCCGGGTCAACAATCTTAACTGATGGTGCACAAGTCTGCTAGGCTCTCTGCAGAGACTGTGTCATCAATGCCTCCAAAGAAGCCCATTTGAGTCCCATTGTTTATTTACTTATTTTGGAAATCATACTTGACTTGACTGCATCTCCCAGCTGGTAAGCTGCAGAGCCGAGACATGAAGCAGGCTCTGAGCCCGAGACCCCCAGCCAGGTTCCTACCCACTGTCATGTGCTGTGTCAAAGGGCTGACACTTCACAGATGAGAAGAGTGGGGCTTACAGAGGTGGCCCGCCCAAGATCACATGGGTCAGGTCAGAGCTAGGATGGGGATCCTGGTCCCCTCGGGGCCCCACCCTCGGCAGGCCCTCTCCTACACCCTCACTCCTCATTCTGTTCTGTGTCCGCTGGGTCTGGGGTATCGCCTACAGACAAACACTGGTGTTGGAGGAAGGAAGGGAGAGCGAGAAGACAGTGGGGTCACTGGCAGGCCAAGCGCGTTTTCTGAAATTATTTGTGACCCAGCTGCTTTGGGCAGGTAAGCCCTCTCAAAGACTATAAATGTATATTCAGATTTACCTTTTCAACTAGTTTTAATCATCAGAATGCAGAATACTCCATCCCCCTGTGCCAGTCTTGAGAGAGGTAAACAATAACTATTTTTTATCGAATGCCCATTATTTGCTAGACATTAGGCCAGGGCTGTTGCTGGTGGTGGTAGTGGTGATGGTGTGTGCGCGCATGTTCACATTCAGTCCTCAAATCACCTGGCACGAGGCTGCTTCTACGATCTCCCCTTTTACAGGCGACAGGTCTGGGGCTCAGACTACACAGGGTCACTCAGCTAGCAAGCAGCCAATTCCGGGACAAAATCAGGTCTGCCTTGCCCCCAAATCCTTCTTTCTCTACCACATCATTTATTAATTCTTTCAACAAATATTAAAATGAGCACTGGGAGGGGCTAGGACTGCAGAGAGGAACCCAGTGATCACTGAAGAACTGTCCATGTGAAGTTACCAGCACTGCACGTGCTCTGAAAGAGAGGTCAGGGAGAGGTTGTAACTGATGGTCTCTGGACTGGGCCAGTTCCAAGTAAAATGCGGCCCAGGCCCATAGGGGGAAGCGACTGGCCCAGAGCCACACAGCAGAGGGAGCGGCGGTGCCCAGCTTCTGTCTCCCAGGCCCCTGCGCCTTCCACTGAGCCACATTCCTGTCTCAGCAAATCCGACTCAGAACAACCACTGCTGATTGTTCTGACCAGGGCTTGTCTGACTACAGAGAAATACCATCTCCCGGCCCCCCGAGAGACAGGATCACCCAAGCTTGCTGACTCGGGGGCAGCAAGCTGGTGGTGGAGATGACGTTTATTGACAAGGTTTCACACATGAGGCAGAGTGATAGGGGAGAATGTGCCCAACATAGAGTTTTGCAAGGAGCTGGTAGATACGAGCCTCCCAAACTTGTGGTGAAAACCTGTCATAACTTATTCCACTTGCTGAGGCACATTAGTGTAGCAGTAATAATTGTTAGTAGCAGCTAACTATATTGGAGGCTTGCTATGTGCCAAGTACTGTTCTGAACACGTCACTTGACATAGCTCATTGATTCTTTATTCAGCGCTGTAAGTGACAGTCTCATTCTGCCACCTTACAGGTGAGGAAGGTTCAGCAAATTTCCCTAAGTTTCACAGCTAGAAGGTGGAGTAGTTGGAATTTGAATCCAAGGAGCTAGAAACCAGGAATCTATTCCTCTTATTTCTCCCATGTCTATAATCATTAAATGGCTGTTTATAACAATGAACCTGAAATTTACAAAAGATTATAGGATCAGAAATAAAACCTACTTTTCCCTGCCAAACACAGAAACCCCATGTATCCCTGGGATACTAACTGCTGCAGGTGATTTAGGACTTTCCAGAGACGCAAGCTGAACCCACAGCTCAGCAGCAGGCAGAGAAGGAGGCATCCAGGCTATGTGCCGGGGGGCTACAGGGGCTGCCAGGCATCAGGGCCTTGCAGGTGTGATCTAATTGGATCTGAACTATCTGCAGAGGCCGAGTGTATGTGCAGAGTTGGAGGCAGTCTGTAGCGAGCCAGAGAAACGGATGGAAATTGATTACTGTCCAGGAAACTTAAACATCATCTGGGAAGACAGGGGAAGTAAAAAAGATTAAAGGAGAAACGAGAGATTCCTCCACTCATCAAGGGCACAGGAAAAAGCATTTCGATGATAGAAACAAGACTTCGGTACAAGGACAGGCTATGGAAGAGTTCAGCCAAAACTTCAGCTCCTTAAATACTCAGAACCCAGAGGGTTCATAAAAATAATTCATGGTGCAAAAGTGCTGAGAAATCAGAGTTTGTGCAAATGCCAGGTGAATAAGAACATGGCTTTATGTCTTCGAGTTACTGAGATACAGGGTGTTTGGAAAATGGGTCTCTGTCTCAAGACCTCCCCTGACGTTCTTTGACTCACAGAATAATATCTATTCTCCTTAACCTGGCAGCTAAAGCTGTCGCAAACTGGCTCCCACCTACAAGTTCAGCGCCACCTCCAGGCTAACAAACTTCTGGTATTTCTCAAACCCATCTTTCATGACTTGATGCCTTTGCATATGCTTTGCCCCCTCCAGGATATCCTCATTTCTTCTCTACTATGTGAATGCCTGCTTGCCCTTCATAGCTGAGTTCAAACGTACTTCTTGTTTCCGGGACTGCAAGTGGCAGAAGGCTGCCTCCTATATGTGTCTCTCTTCATGCCATCCTTCATTTCCAACAGAAAATTAATTTCATTTGTAGTTTCAATGTCCCCAGCTCCTATGAATGGTTCATGATCCATTTATGATCTAAGCCAATCATGATGATCCCACTTGCTGATTTCCCAGACTCTCTTGCAGCTAGTGGTGGTGATGTGATCCAAGTTTCCCCCAAAGGATACACAGAGCAGCATGTATTTGATTTCCTAATAACAAATAAGATGCCATTGTCCTCCCACCCCTTTCACCTTTCTATTGTAAGCAGAGATATGATGACTGGAATCATGACAGCTATCACGTGACTACAAGGGCAAGATCAACAATTGCTATCTACTAACCTATGTCTATATTGCCTCCTCCAGAATTTTTAACCAAGAAATTCAACCCCATTTTATTTTTAGCCTCCACAAATTAGGTATTCTTATTCTCATTTTAAACATTCCTAATATAACACCTGAGGGAATTGCTTTCCTTCCTCAGTGCTCCAGACTTTTGCATTTAACCTCATTAGAGGACTCATTGCACGTTCTTGTAATTATTTATTTACATGCCTGCACCTGTCATCACTGGAATGTGAGTTTCTGTGCGAGCAGGGAGCAGGACTTACTATTCATCCCGAGTGCCACAGAGCCTGGCAGGTAGTTAGTATTCAACAGCTAGCCTTTGAGTAAAGAACAAAAGTCCTGATGATGACTTTCCCAATAATCCTCACCTTTTGTCTGTCTACAGCAGGTCAGTTACAAAAGCCCTGTTCATGTGGGCTTTAGGGTGGACAAACACGTTCCCCTTCTCTTCATCTAAGGGACCAACAGCTTGTCATTTTCCCTGGAAGGAGTTTAAGCTCCCTCTGTTCTCTGCTTGTTGGGTATTTCAAGGAGAAGGACAATTGTCTCCCAAGCCCCTTTCCTTGTCATCTTCAGGAGTACAATGCCTGGTAGAAAGGGACGAGCAGACAGACCCACAAGCCAGTCCCAGGTCCAGGTCTTTTCAGCTGGGTGGCCTGCATTCAGTCACCTAAAATCATGGAGACTGTCCTGCACCTGGCAAGGGGGCACAGCAGCAACTGCCTTGCAGTCTGTGGTCAAAAATAAGGCCGAGGGAGTCAGGCACATGAGGGCAAGTCGCATGTGCTTGTCAAGTTACAAAAGACCTCTGGTTTTAGACTGCGTGGAACAGCTACCTTACCAACTAGGAAGGCTGGATGAAAAACTGAGTCTTTAGTAGAAAGGAGGAATAAAAAGTAAGATTTAAGATGAGGGACTGTACACTGTCACTGCCTGGGGCAGAGAGGAGGATGGGTACAGACAATATGGCTCAGAGAAGAGGGCCTGCCAGGGGCACACTAGTCTGAGACCTCAAATGTTGGTTCAAGCCACTGGGCAGAGATTGGAGAGAGTAACAGGCAGGCAACAAGGCAAATTTCATCCTGGTTCTCCCCAAATCTGTTACCCAAACAACTTTATTTGAACCTCTGTTTTCTGATCTGTTAAAAGGGAGTAACAGTGCCTGTTTCAGAGGATCGACAAGATAAGGGATTCAAAGGGGTCCATGGTGGAGCCTGGAGCAGACTGGTGATCAGTACACACGTGTCTCTGGAATATTACATACTCATACCCATATTCCCATGGGCTGTTCTCTGAAGTGACACTATCCTTTGATCTCTATTTACAACCTGGGCTGTTGGCTCCTTGAATGTGAGCTCTGTGTTTTGTCCAACTTTGCATACGCAGTGACAGGGTCGGTCACCCGTGCTGACTGCCAATGGGCCCCAAGCCAGTGTTTTCACTTCCTTGTCGACCGCTGGCCATTCTAACCCATCCCTTTTCCTTCTTTGCTCCTGAGCCTGATGATACCGGGAGTGGCCGCTAAACGAAAACAGTGTCCCTGGGACTCAGACTCCGAGCACCATGCTCCGTGACTCCTTCCTTTTTGCACTCGAGTCCTTGCTGCTTCTAGGTTTTTACAACTCCCAGAAAAAAATTCCTTCCCAGGCAAAAGCACACCATTGCCCAGAAAAGGGGAAGAGAACATACCAACCCCAGTGATTGCTTAGTCCCCTGGGCTGGAGAATGCAGACATGTGGCCTGGCCAGTGCCTGAACCCGAGGCCCTGTTCTCCATCTTCTCATTTCTCATCCTGCCGTCTGTAACATTTCTTATTTTCCCCTGTCTGAGGAGCAGAGGTTGGGGAGTGGGAAAAAAATGACAACAGAAAATGAATGCCTTTGATAATACTCAGGACCAAGAGGATTGGGAATTCCCTCAGAAGACCCAGCTACATTCTCTAAGGTTCATTATGTTCAATGTTCTGGGTTCTTTTTTGTTATAAAATGGGGGTAAAAATCAATTTGAGCCAGCGGGGGGGGGGGGAATTCAATTTGAATTCTGGCGCGTGCTAAGAATTCCCGACAGACCGCTGAGAGCAGGAAATGGAGAACGGTAGCGGACTCCTCTGTGGATGCTAGCCGAGTGCAGCTTCTGTGCTGACACCAGCGTGCGGCCTGCGATTCTTCCTCTGTCTGCGCAATGAATTCCTAAGACTTTACTTGTATTTCGCAGCACCCACAGTGGCCTCTGGGGGAGTGTCTCTGTTGATTTGGGGACAAGGTGGATAGAGGGAGGCATATTCCAAGTCTAGAGACAGGCACGCAGTCTTTAGCTGAGGGATCCTGCCAAGGCTGGCTGAGGAGCAGCTGGGTGTGGAGTCCAGTGGGATTTTGTCAGTTTGTCATAATATCAGGCATGCTCTTGGAGGTGGGCCCCATGTGACTCACTGCTTGGAGACGCTGGGAGAGGCAGCTGTGCTTCTTGGTCCCCAGCAGGCACCTTCCACGGTGGCCCGCCATTGCTTCTCTGCTCTGCACGGCTCCTTTGCAGCGCCAGACCCGGCCTTCTTCCTACAATCCTAACATCGGTCAGGCTGACCTTCCAGAAGCATGGGCATGAGACTCAGGCTGGCCATCAAGTCATTCCTGACCATTCCTGAGCCCAGAGTTGGGGTTCAGGCGTGGACACGTGTGCCATGAAGGGTCAACGCAGTCCCCTGCAGAGTCATTGAGAGAAAGCAGGCCGCTCTCTTCACCCTGGGATCGCGAGCGCTCGTTGCTTACATGACCCTGCTGACATCCCTTCACAGCATGTTTGCCACTGCAGTGACCCGTCTGATCACGCTTCTTGTTTCATTCCTGTATTCTGCATTGAATATAAGCCCAGGAAGAGCAGAGTCTGCTCTGTCTCATTCACTACCGTCTCCCCAGGGCTCAGAACAGGGCCTGGCATATAGAAAGTGTGCAATACACAGTTGTTAAATAACCAGGCTCTACCTGCTGGTGGGGGTGGGGGGTGCTGCCAGAAGTTGCCCTGCATTTAAGAGAAGTGGGGGAGGGAGGGGGAGGTCTTCTATGACATCTGAGTGCCTGTACCTGTGTCCATGCACAGGGTGTGACAAAGCGCCCTCCAATATTGTGACAATGAACCTGGGTAACTGCTCTGCCAACTACACTAATACCTACTTTTAGTGTATTTAATAACATTAATAACAATAATAATATTAAAGTCAACCCTCATAAAATGAGCCAATGGCTTAAAAATTAGAACCTAAAGTATAAAATAAATATACTTGAATCCATGTATAAATTATTTGATAAACAAATACAGAGGAGAGAGACCAATCTCCTTATAGAAGAACCCCAATAATGCAGGTAGATTCTACATCCACCCCTTTGGAGGCAGTGGCTCACCTCCAAATAGGAAGTATGGAAGAGAAACCAGTACCTTCATAGCAGAGAGAGCTGGCAAATGCCGCCTTAACCAAGGGAGGATGGTGTAGTGTCCCAGGTGATGCTGTGTGTGGAAACCAGGTCCCTCCTGGTACGAGTGATAAGGGGGCGCTTCACTCCTGTGGTGGTCTTCCCGGCCACCTGTAACCTCAGTCTGATGATGAGACAACACCTTGCGCAAACCGAACTTCAGGGACATTCTATCGGCTGCCTGCCTGCCCAGTGTGCCTCAGCATGATCAGGTCAGTCATGAACAACAAGGAGAGGCTGAAAAAGGCCAGTGGAGGCTTAGGAACAGGACATTAATGGACAACCTGGGAAAATGTGACTGAAGCTTTAGTGTAGTTAATAATAATACACAATTTAAAAAAAATTTTTTTACTGTAATTATTAGGGTGACATTGGTTAATACAATTATACAGGCCTCAGGTGCACATCACCTGTACACTGCATTGTGTGTTCACCACCCCAAGTCAAGTCTCCCATCACCATTTACCCCCCTCTGTCATCCTCTGCCCCCTCTCCTGCAATGTCCCTCTGGTAATCACTGTCCTGTTTTGTGTCTGAGGTTTTTTTTTCCCTTAACCCTTTGTCTTTCTCACCAAGCTCCCCAAGCCCCTCCCCTCTGACAGCTGTCTGTCTGTCCTCTGTGTCTGTGTATCTAATTCTATCTCATGTGGTTTGTGAGTACAGAGTTCAGCATTGTTACATAAGATAGTAACATTAGGGGAAAGAAAAATTGGATGCGGGGGACAGGGGACCCTCACTCTTACTTTTACCACTTTTCTGTAAGTCTAAATGCTTCTAAACAAAAGTTTTTATTTACAAAAAAGGAGTCCTACACAGGAATGACAGATTGAGAATACCAGTAAGACCAGCTCATGAAACTAGCAAGAAAATAGCTGAGCTAACCCTTCGCCTCCGTGAGCTCTTTCTTAGCTACTGCACCACGTACAGAAATGCCTGCCTCATTAGAACTGACAAGAAGCTGGCAAAAACATTTACAGTCTCAAGACGATTTCAAACATGGATTCACAACCACAATCATTAAAGGAAGAACTTCGCCCCAAATGTGTATTGTGTCTTTGGAAATTACTTAACGTGAGTGCAAAGATGTATGACTAGCAAGACACTGAAAACCAGAGCACCCAGAATAAGAAGCCAAGCCTCCAACTTTTTGGATGATGCTTAAAGTCTTATGATAGTCCTGAACATTACCTTTCACTAACTCACACAAAAAAGAGGGTTGCAGTCTCTTTGGAGATATCATATACAAAAATGAAAGATAGTAAAAAGCAATAAGGGAAATGTTTGTTTTTCCTGCCTTGGCCACAATGGCTGGCAAGCGCACAAAAGATAATATGATAACACAACAAAGTGAATTCCTTTGTCAGCAAGTATTATGGGCAGAGTCACGGAAGACAAGAGCTGCGGGCCTGAGGACACTAGCACAGGACCAAGTCCGCGGGGGAGGCCCCACAGAGTTAAATGGAGTATACAGAGCTCTGACATGTGTCGGCTTATTCCATTTGCAAGATTCTGTTGAGACGATGAAATACACAAAGAACAGTTTTTCAGTGAGCACTAAAGGAAAGACATTCTGGAGAATTCACATCCCAAACGGTAAATCCCCATGTTAATGATGGTTAATAAACAAGTGTGTAATGTGTAACTACCAAAGGTTCCATCACTTTGACTGAAATAACTAAAGGATTCCAAGTAAGGTTACTGAGCAAGCGGCCGGTATTGAATCCCTTTATTGGATCACCGATAGGCAATGTTGCATCAAAGCACTTGAAGCCAGCATGCACAAGTACTGTTGGGTGGCATTAATTAGGTTAATTTTATAAAGGCAAGATGGAAAATATCACAGAAGTTTTACAATGCTTTCTAAGGTCATGAGGAATGACCATGAACACCTTCTGGGCAGCACCGAGTTTCCCGGGCTAACTCATAGCCACGGACATCCACCAGACGGCACAGGTGAAGGTGATTTACGCATTTCTGCTTTTATGAAAAAATGGTTCTCAGTGGTGTGCATCTTACAGTTTTGGGAAAAAAAAAAAAAAAACATACACCTTTACTTTGATCCTTCCACATAAAAGTGGTGAATGGGAAAGTAACTACTTTTAGAAAGAATCTGTGATATAGATAGAGCTTTTAGAAAACACATACATGAAAGTGTTTCCATTGTTATGGGATTTTGGGGTAAAAAATGATGTGAAACCTATCAAAACCCTCACTTCTACATACTTAGAAACATCAATGGTTGGATGCCCACAGCCACCAAATACTGCTTAATTGGTGCTTCCCTTTCTCAGAATCCTTCTGAACAGAGCCCAGATCACCCAGGGATGTGTTTCTTACGGTGGCTTCTAAGGAACCTGTCCCTCAAGGTATTCTCTGGTCGAATGAGTCTGTGCTGTGTGCTGACACTGAATATGTATGCAAAATGCTGGGATCAACAAAATTGTTCAGGTTTGCTTGCTGCAGGACTCCCTACTACCGTATTTGGTATAAATGGTACACAGAACTCCCCACTCTCCACCCCCTCCCCAGCCCTCCTCTGCGTTAAACAGATCCCATTAACAGTTTCCTTAGAACCGTTTAGATACACCCACCAAACACGTGCTATTATAGGGCGAATTTTCCAGTGACCACTTTCCTTCTAGACTCTTGTTGACGTTTCCAGGGACCATGGCATCCGAAGGTTGTCAGCCTCGGGTAACACAGCCAGTGATGGGTAACTTAAACCAACAGCACCCAGAGGAATTACGTTCAGAAAATCACCAAATGAGCCAAGAATGGATGCGCGCTGAGGAAAAACCAAAGACTAAAGCTTAAATTACCCAAAGTCCTCTCAGCTGAGCATATCACTCTCCAGCACAATATGAGGGGCCACCGACCCTTGCTTAACCTCTGGCAAGCCACTTCCCCCTTCGAGTCCCTACTTCCTATCTGTGAAATGATAGCATTGGAACCAATGAGGAAGAAGAGCCCTTGTTACATGGTTTGCCCACCAGCTGACCACAAACTAAGAGACAGTGGGAATAATACTGATGTATTACGAGTAAGAATGTTACTCAGGCTCACTCCATGTCTCACAGCCTGGTACTAACCGCTTTTGGTTAGCACACCTTTTGATTTATATGTCTTCTCTAGAGTGGGGATTATGTCCCAACTTTCTCCGATGAGGATGCTTGGTCAAGAGGAGGTAAGGAACCCAACAACAGCCCTGCAGCCTGGCCCATGGTGGGCACGCCGCAGTGTCTGGGGATGAATGAGCAATTCCACAGCGAGAGCCACAGAATGACAGTGCAGAGAGACAGACGACTTGACCAGGGGCAAGCCGCCTTACACTTAATCCTGGGACTCTTAAAGTTTACTGGCTGCAGCGGTGCGCAGAGACAATAACACACTCAGACCCCTTGAACTTGGGTCATGGGATGAAATTGAACAGGCTCTGCCTGGAAGGTGGTAATTCTAGATTTTAGATCTCCCCCCAGGCCATTGTTTTTCATTCCTCGTTGCATCCTCAACCTCCAACATCAACCTTCCCATTTATCATTTTTATTACTCTCTCTCCAGTTTCCCCTGCCTCATTTTTCACTAGAGTCTGCTTAGCTAGAACACGCTCAACATGCATGGGTCCCCCTCCCCACCATCTTCCTCAAAAGATGTGAAATCTAACACCTCTCTAAGTATTATAGAATGTTTTAAAACTTGAGTTACGTGCTACTCCTTTTATGCAAATACCACAGATTGCCTCTAGGAACAGACATCATTTCCCCATATGGATGGTATGTCTTATCTTGGTTTTCCTCTTCCCCTGAAGGATTTTTCTTTTAAGTGTACTCAGTTCCCAATTTATGAATGGATGGCAGTCAAAAATTCAGCCTCTGAGTCTGTTGCTTAAAATTCAAATGTTCTTTCAAGGAGAGAATCTTGTATGCAGGGACTCTATTCTGAGGTTAGCTCTCCAAAATGCCATTTAATCCAAAGAGGGCTCACAGAGAACAATCCTATAGAATCCTTATCTCTTGTGAATTGTTTTCCAGGGAAGATACATTCAGGTGGGAACCCAGGCCTGGTCAAGGCAGAGACCTTGGGACTGAGAGTCAGACAGATGTGAGTGTGAACCTCAGCTCTGTCATATTTAGCTGGTGACTCTAGGCAAGTAAGTGACTTAATGACTTAATGTGTATGATCCTTAACTTTCTGATGCACGAAAGAGACCAAATAATACTTACCTTGTGAGGCTTTTGTAAAGATTGAGCGAGGCCTTGGTTGGCACACAATTCATATACAATCTACCTGGAAGACCCCACCTACACCCTTGGAGTGCCCAGTCACAGCACATCTGCTCAGAGATGCATTTCCTGCTGACACCAGAAAGCCATCATGCACTCAGGGCAGATGCTTCTGAAGCAACATCTGCTTCAGGGTGGCCCCTGTTGCTTGCCCGCCAGCACCCAGTTCGCTGATCCCAACTTGCATGAGGGGTTTCCACTCCTTCCCGTTCTCTAGGGGAATAAGCAGCATTTCCACAGGCCTGGGGAGGTGAGGGAGTGTGTTTGGGGGCTGAAGAGGGCTGTGAAGGCAGAAGATGAGGATGGGGTAGAGTCTGGACATCGTGATTCAGCTCAGACCTATAGAAACCCCTCCAAGACAGACTGCGTCATACTCCCAGCTAGACAGGGGTCCTTCTCCTGCTTTCTGAGCCCTCTTTACTCCCTCATAGCACCATGCTTTACAGGCTGTACTGGGATTTTCTATTTACTCACTGATGACTTCTCACTTGGACTGGGACCTTCCTGAGGGCAGGAACCATGGCTTGTTCAGCTCTGGGGCTCTGGGAACTCATGGACCACCTGGTCCACTTCCTGGCCATGAGCTGTTTCTGGCCGGAACTTCCTTCTCTAACAGTCTGTCAAGGGCCCAAGGACTAGAACACAACTTCATTGAATCTTTCCTGTATCTCCTTCTCTAAATGAGCAAACAGCCCCTTTGCTGAGCTTCTAAGAGTCTGCTCCTGTTGAAGAGATTAGACAATGTTCCTTTAGGTCCTTCCCTTTTTAAGACTCACCCAGAGAGGGCTGAGTCATTAAGCTTTAGGACTGAAGAGATGAAAATGAAGGTCTTTGAAACACAGAAGACTGAAGTAAAGTCAAGTGCCTTTCTATGGAGCGCTCAAGGGGCCTGGCTGAGGATGGGGCCCAGATATACGGCCTCCAACTTATGGAGAATGTAACTGAGCCTGTGAGAGGTGCAGTGATTTATTCAGGCTCTTCAGCTGGCAAGGGGTAGACCTGTCATGAGAATTTACAGGGTTGCTTGGCTCCAAAAGGAGCATGAGCAATGAAACCATTTCTCCCCTTGGAAGTTCTCTTAACCAACCTCTACGTAGCACGAAGTTCCCTGCTGAACCCAGGGCTGGAAGTCCAAGGCCCAAAGCTACTCTCCAGTGGGAAGTTGGGAGAGTGTCTGCTTCTCCACATTGAACTCTGTGCTCACTAGGAGTGAGCTGTGTTTATTACCAACTACGTTTTTACGCTACTTGTATTTCTTTAAAAAAGAAAGATTTTATTTATTTATTTTTAGAGAGAGGGGAAGGGGGGAAGAAAGAGAGGGAGAGAAACATCAATGTGTGAGAGATACAACAATTGGTTGCCTCTCGCACACCCCCAACAGGGACCTGGCCCACAACCCAGGCTTGTGCCCTGACCGGGAATGGAACGATTTGCAGGACAACACTCAACCCCCTGAGCCAGACCAGTTAGGGTACCACTTGTATTTCTAATGTCATTGGAAATGTAATTAAATATTCTTTTAATCAGATGAGTGCAAAAAGAGAGCCGCTATTTCCATGAAAGGCAAGCTAAGCACTTTGGAACAATTGGATGAAAAGAAGTTCCTAAAACATTTGGCTGTAGGATTAGGTGTGGGGAAGACTTCAAAACAGTGAGGAAAAAAATCGCAAAACTCCAGGACTGTCCTTCCATCACTTTGTTAGTGTCCTGAAGGTCTTGTTCCACTTGGGACAGGGACAGGACACCGAGCACCACAGGAGATGCGCGACAAGAGTTGTTTATGCAATAACACAGCACGACCACCAGACAAAAAGACAGACCTGGCCCTAGATGAAAAGGCAGGGAAACCAAAGGAAACATATTGTTATGATTCTTACTTGGGTTGACATTTTCTCTCAGCTGACCCAGCACAAGTGCCCTGTGTGTCCCACAGCGGGGTGTCTCAGGCCGACTGCCCCCTGGAGCACCAGCCTGTGAGCTGATGAAGAGCGGAGTTCAGGGTGCATCTGTCTACCCCCCAGGGAGGAACATGATAACCAGCAAATAGGAGGTCCTTCGCAAATGTTGAACATGACAGACGAAATAAAATGAATGAGGGTGGCAAAAACAGAAGGAAGAAAGAAATAAGATGACAAAGATGCCCCTTGACCTGAATTTCAGTTCCTGGTTGGCCTGAAGAAACCTACAGACAAGCCGTTGTCCTAGACCAGGTTCCAGCTCCATGACAAAGACTGGGTCCTGATGGGACTCACGGGGGCGGGGCTTGGGCCTGCCCCTCTCTCCCTCATCCCTCAACCCTCTCCCCACCTCCACAGCGGTGCCTCTTTTAGATATTGGCTATATTTTATGGTTCTGTGTAAGATTTAAAAATAAGATATGAGTGGGTAAAATGACTTCTAGATTATTTTTGAAGTTTATCTAAAAAAAAAAAAAACACAAGTTAAATTTGGTTTGCCTCCATTTTCATCATGCTGCCATGTGATAGAAATTCCGCTACTTACACATGGTATAGGCTGGCAAAGAGAGTCCACGGATTATTTTGATAGGTTCAACATGACAATAATTAAGCAACCACCGAGCAATGCCAAAGTGGGGTAGCCATCTGCTATGCCAACATGGACACTCGCCATGACCAATGGCTTTGTCTGTTTTGTCTCCTGCAGCATCCCTGGGGAGTGACAGTGCCTGGCACGTAGCAACCACTCAAAACACACAGGCACAGGAACGCAAAGGCATGTCTGTGGTGGGTAGACGTGACACACTTGCACTTGGAGACCTGGCTCTGTTTGAGTATATAAGGTGGCCAAGTTTAAAGCTCAAAAACCAAGAGTTTCCTCTAATTGATGGTGCCTTTCTTTTCCTCTCTGCGGCTGCCGATCTAGAGGATCCTCAGATACCCTGTCCCGTATCCTGGCTCCCGAGGACCTGCCTGGTTTCTTTAATGAAACTCACACCAATCCTCACAAGAACAATCAGTTTTGCATGCCATCTGCCCAGGCTCCTTTCCCCACCCTGGATTTTTTTATTGTGGTAAAACACACCAAAAAAAAAAAATACCACTTTAACCATGCTTAAGAGTGTGTGTGTGTGTGTATCATTGTCACTAAGCACATTCACGTCATTGTGCAGCCACCCACACCACCCGTCTCCAGAACTTACTCATCTTCCCCACCTGCAAGTCCGTCCCCATTGACTCCACATCTTCCCCCACCTCAGCCCCTGGTAGTCACTGTCCTGCTTTCTGTTTTTATGAATTTGACTCTTTTAGGTGCCTCGTATGAGTGAAACCATACAATATCTGTCTCTTTGTGTTTGGCTTTTTTCGCTTAGCACGTCTTCGAGGTTCATCCACTTCGCAGTGCATGTCAGAATTTCCTTCCTTGGTGAGCCTGCCCATGCTTTCAGTTGCACTGATTTTTGTGGAAGTTTCATGGCTGGGTTTTTTTTTTTTTTTTTTAAATATGAAAATAAGACTTAAAAGTTTAGAAATCTCCCATGCCCCTGCTTGGTCAAAAAATGTCATTCATTATGAGGACAGGGACATTGCTTCAATCTGTTGTCATTTGTCCACAATCTGGAGCACATTCGTCAGAAAGTCATTCATTTCTCAAGTTTTGACCAGTTGGATCCAAGCCCTAGACTGTAAAATATGTACGACTTAGAATTTATAATATAGAGCTGAAGTGTGTTCCCAACTTGGTTGTATCCATTTACACTCCTATCTACAGGACAGGGGAGTTCCTACTAATCAAATGAGACTTGATGGCTACACTGTTTCAATTTGGAGGATGTGAACCTACTTGTGGTCTTAATTTTCATGTCCTTGATTAACAAAGAGGTTGTACATCTTTCAAACAGTTTGTTGGCCATTTTCTTTTCAATGCAGTGAAATGACCATTCATATCCTTTATACATTTTTCTTGGTAAGAATTCTTTATATTACCGGGTGTGGCAAAAGTAGGTTGGCAGTTACGAGTACACGAAACAGAGTTTACTCTTGTAATTTATTAATTATTGTATTATTTTCCACATGAACAACTGTAAACCCAATTTTGACCCACCCTTCATTTTGTTTATTAGTCCTCTTTTCAGTTATGTTTTGAAAATGTATTTTTTCTTTCTGGTACCACTTAGGTAATATTATTAATTTCAATGTGGTTGAATTAATCCACCCTTTCATTTATGGCATGTGCTGTGGGTGTCTTATTGAACAAATTCTTCCCTATTCTGCGGGCATAGGCGAGTTTCCTAATGCTTTATAATTAGAAGTTTAATTTGGTCTTTCACTTTTAAGCCTCTAAACCATCAGGATGAAATTGGTGCATGGTGTGAGATGGGTTCCATTTTCATTTTCTCCACATGGGTCATCAGGTACCTCAGTACCATTTATAGAAAATGACATCCTTTCTCCAATGGTCAGCAATGCCCCCTCTTCACATACCAAAAGTTCAAAAATGTGTGGTGTTCTTGGGGTCTCTATTCTTTTCTATTAATTAATTAGCATATCTCTAAGCAAATGCTCAGCAAAATTTTGCTGTTTTTAGTAATACTATTTATGTGAGGTTTTTTTGGTCATGGATGAATATTTAATTTTATCAGATAATTTATCCCCATCTATTTAGATCATTATATGGTGTTTCTCCTTTAATCTAGTAGCAGTTGAATGTCACTTAGGAATTTTTCAATGTTGGATCACTCTCCTATTTCCTGAAAGAAACCCAACTTGGCCATGATGTATTATCTGTTTTCTGCATGGCTGCACGGGTTTGCTAATACTTTGCTTCAGATATTTGCATCTATATTCAGTGCATGAGACAGGCCCCCAGATTCCCTTTCCTATGCCCTTCTTGTCTGATGTTCTGATCAAGGATATCCCAGCCTCATAGGATAGGTTAAAAAGTATTCTTCTTTTCTTATTCTCTGGAGTTTACTTAAAATTGGTATCTTTTGATTAAAAAAATTGATAGAACTTCTCTCTACTTACCATCTAAGGGTGCTGCTTTCTTTGTAAGAAGGTTTAATGGCTAGAAGATAATCCAGACCTTATATTTTTTCCTAATGTCAGTTTTTATAAAGTTTACATTTCAAGACATTTGTTCATTTCCCTTAAGTTTTCAATTTATTGACATAATATTGTTCATGGTATTTTCTTATCTCCTACAATTCTGCTTTATCTGTTGGATCAGAAGCTCCATAAAGTGAGAGGCTTCTGTTTGCTTTCACCGTTGCTGTACAACGAGAACTCAGAAGAATGCTGATAACGCATTTAGAGAATGTTTTAGGGAATGAATATATAAATCTGCATTTATGCCTCCCTATTCATTTATTGCTGAGCTCTTACTGTTCCTCAATGAGTCCTGCCCTAGCTTTGTTTATTTTCCTCGTCCCTTTCCCAGAACCAAATTTTGACTTTGTTGAACAATTTGTTCATCAATTTCTATTATTCTCTTTATGCCCTGCTTTTCCTTTTTTTTTTTTTGAATTTATCCTAATGTTTTTTATATATCAAGTTGTAAGCTTGGCTTATTAATTTTCAGCCTTTCTTTTCAATATAAACATGTAAGACTATAAATTTCCCTGTGTATTTGTTTCACCAGTAATTTTGACACATTTTCATTCAGTTCTGAGTAGTCTTTAGTTTCAATTTTGATTTGTTTAGAACCATGGGTAATTTAGATGTGTTGTTCTCAAATTTAATCAGATAGATTTAAAAAATCTTATAGTTACTGCCTTCTAATTTAATTATACTATATTCAGAGAACTATATGTATGTATACGATGATTCTTTGAAATGTACTGAAATTTGCTTTATGGTCTAGTACACAGTTATTTTTTAATAAATGGGAGCTTGAAAAGGATGAATATTCTCCAGTAGGTACCTACTGGAGAATATAGGTTCTCTATTTGCCCAATAAATCAAATAGGTTCTCTATTTGCCCAATAAATCAAGATTTTTTACTTTCATTTATTTATTTTATTTTAGAAGGGAAGGGAGGGAGAAAGAGAGGGAGAGAAACATTGATGTGAGAGAGAAACATGGATTGATTGTCTCTCGTACGTGACCTGACTAGGGACCGAACCTGCAACCCAGGCATGTGCCCTGACAGGGAATCCAACCAGTGACCTTTTGCTTTATGGAAGAATGCCAACCAACTGAGCCATACTGGTCAGGGCTCTTGCACAGTCTTTCAATAGCAGGGTTATACATATGGTTTGCCTGACTGTGATTTAGACCTACTGTCCCAGTGTAACTCATGGTAGCATTCCCTCACTTGAACAATAAATTACAGCTACCAGGCTCCCAGCCACCAAGGATCAGCAAGTGCCCCCAGTAGCAAATGTCATGTCAGGCTGCTTTTTGCTTATTCTCTGGATTTACATATTATTATTCAGCCTGGTCTCTGCTTATTTAATTTACTTTGTGGACTGATTTTTAGGTGTTTTTTACATGGTTCGTTTTATTTTCCTCCCCTTTGAATTTCTGGCTCATAATATTCTTGGATATATTCCTGTGTATTTCATCTATTTTCTTTATGACGAACAAGTATATAACATATTAAAGGGGTGGCATAAATACGGATTGAAAGAACGAATGATGCAAATGATTCTGTTTCGATTTCTAATGTTTTGCGATAAACTTCAAATGTATTTTAAGAAAACTTCTTTCCTGTTAAATTTGTGATTTCATTCCTGGGGAGGTGTGAACTTTAAGCTCTTCATGACAACGCAGTTTGTATTTGCAAAAATTTTGAAATAGGCCCTGACTGGTGTAGCTCAGTGGATTGAGTACCGGACTGTGTGCAAACCAAAGGTTAATGGTTCAATTCCCAGTCAGGGCACATGCCTGGTTTGTGGGCCAGGTCCCCAGTAGGGGATGCTTGTGAAGCAACCACACACTGATGTTTCTCTCCCTCTCTTTCTCCCTCCCTTCCCTGCTCTAAAAATAAATAAAATCTTTTTGAAAAAAATTTTGAAACAACTCAGGCAACAGGAATGGCTATGTAATGGAAGAGTACAAAATTCCATGAGCATTTTGACTGTAAATAGGGTGTAATATATACATGTGGACATGGACTAGAAGCCAACTAGAAAAGATTAACTTACTAGAAAAGCAAGGTTTGGACTCTGTCTTTTTAAAACTTGCAATTATTGTTACTATAGTGCCACATGGGCAATGGATATAAATTTTGAATAAAATAAACTACAGATGTATCTATCTCCTCTCTCATATAGTCAGAGAAGCAAAAAACGCACTTGGTGTCAGACAGGCCTGGGTTCAAATCCTTGACCTGTTATTTAATAGCTAAGTCAGTCCTTCATGCCTCCTACTGTAGGTAAGGAATTCTGACACACCCCTTTTTACTCTGGCCTCAATCATATGGCTACTTTGGCCAATAGAATACTAGTAACAAGGACTCAAGTTTCTCTTTTGTGTGCTTGGGCTTCCTCTTCCACCTCTGCTTTGCCATATCCGCTGATGGGATCTGGGAGACACTGAAGGATAGCCGCCAGCCATTCAACATTCAGTGAAGCCATGTAACCAGACAACCATCCAGCCCACCTGCAGACTCATCAATAAATAGTTGTTGATCTCAGCCATTGTTAGCATAGTTTGTTATGCAGTATTATCTACTGCAGTAGATAATTGATACACCCTGGCTTCTTTATCTTTCTACTGCCAGGCCCTCCCACCATGTTTGGTACCCACAGACCAATGAGGAAAGCTTTTCTGTCACTGTCCCTTCTCCCAGAGGTAGGATGAGACTTTTATGCTTGTACCCACACCTATCATAACACCTGTCATATTTTTTAACATTCATTTCCTTACATATTTCTCTTCTCCTCTAAGCCATGAATGACATCAAAGCAGGGAGTATGTATTCATATCCATATCTACAGCACCTGGCATAGAAGCAGCGCTCAATAAATGTCTTTGTTTGAATCATATGACTGAATTTTGGGAGCTGACAGGAACCAAAACCACCAGCGGCAGGTGGCAAGAAGCAGCACACAAGCTGGTCCTTACGCGGGGAGGCCCGATGTGTTTCAGAAAGCCCAGACAGGAAGAGAAAGAAAACCCAGGACAATACAGAAGTAAAGCACATTCTCTCTGGTTCCTTCTCTCGTCTCTCTCACCACATTGCACATGGAGCTCAGAGCCATTCATCCCCCTGAAGGGTGTGCCCCAAGCCAGCTTCCCTGGGCCACCACAGGGCACCGCGCTCCAGCCCAGGGTCGAGTCCTGACTCTACCTTCAGATCAGACACGTCTCGGTAGCACTGCTCTGAGCGGGTGTGGTCCGACAGCTGTACGTTCCAGAAGCAGGGGAGCTGATACACAAGGAAGGGGTTCTGTTTGATGACGGCGTTGAAAATATCCTGCGGAAAGAAGCCAGAGACACCGTCAGTCGAGGGCGGGGGCGGGGTGCGGACAGGAAGTGGAGGGTGGTTCCGCAGAGGACACAGGCTCTCCAGGCCTCGTAGCACCTGCATGCACTCCGCCGCCGTTTGCACCTCACGCTCCAAACACAGGCTGGCTCACACTGCGGGGCACTTCCCTCACCTCTGATCTCCAGGAAACCGAGCAAAAACAGCAATAACATTAGGCTAGAGATGGGGCAATGCCCCATGCTGCCATGAAACTCAGAGGTCCCGCTGGTCTCATACCGCACCATATGGCACCCGGACGTGTGCGCAGATGGGGAGCGTCTGTCCCAACCGAGCCCGCATATAATAAATGGAGTCACTTTTCTGCCCCTCTTCCCACCTCATCGAGTAGCCCCTTGTGATCCATCCTGAGCCTCCTGGAGAGGAAACTGGGTGATGACAAGTTGCTCTGCTCATTCAGGGGCTGAGACAAATTACAGAGCTGCTGAAACAGCAGCTCTTCCTGGGGCTTTTGGTGGACTCGATGATGGATGCGCCTTGGCTTTCCGCGGGCCACAGTTCCGGGTATGCACTCCCCGTCTCCCCATCCAACCCCGGCTCTTTCTAAAGAGGCTCCAGCTCTCTCGGGCTCCTCTCCAAGCTCCCAGCGGAGGCCACACTTATTAACTAGCTGCTGACAGGGGGTGCCGGGAGGTGAGTGATGGCCCCTCTGCAGCAGGAGACGGCTGAGTCAACTATCCTCACTGGACATGGACATCCGATTGCTAGCTTTTGGGGATGCATTCAAGTCACTGTGACCTGACTTAAAATATGATGATGGAGAACAATTTCCCCTCAGGTTTCGAACAGCTACCTGGGTAATTTTTAACTCATTCATTATACCGTATCTCGTGTTTGAAAAAAGAAATTAGTTTCTGGCTGCTTGGGAAATACTACATAATAATAAAGCCAAAAAAAAAAAAAAAACCAGTAGTCATATAACCTTACAGACTTTCTGGTCTCCTCTGTAAGAGAAAACTTTGCAAGAATGCAATGACTCAGACAATTGAACATTGAACAAAACCAGAGTGAGCTCGCTTTTTGGATGATTATGAAAAGATAAAATGCGGAAAGCCCAGAGAAATCATCTTTACATATCAAGATGGCCACTCATTCTACTGGAAATTCAAAGTCCAACTGTGAAAACCTGGTAGACACAAGACCAACCCTTGCATTTCCTAGTGAAAACATTTCCAACAAAAATGAGAAATGGGGTTTGAGGTTGATAGTTTGGTGGGGTTGACGGCCTTTTCCAGATTGAGTGCATTAAAAGCTGGTTTCTCCGGCCAAGCAGTCTGTCCCTTCTATTTAAATGCATTTCCCTTGGAGATAAGGTCATAGTCCAGGGGCTAAGGAAAAAGGCTTTGCTTTGAAAGCTGGGCTCTATTGCCAGAAAGGCCACTGAAACCATGGCCAGGAAACCTGCTGGTGCATTCTGGAACCGCAGGGGCTGGGCAGTTTGTTCTCCACGCTGAGATGAAGACAGTGGCCTCCTCTTAACACACTAAACTGTCATTCACTTATGAGTCTGCTTCAATAAACTCTGGGCTCTCTGAGGCCAAGGACAGTGAATCTTCATTTGTGCCTGAAAACCTATTTCTGAACACAGTCCCTGGCATAGGCAGGGTGCAGCGAAAGTCTGCTGAACAAACAAGTGCATGAACAAAGGAAATAAACCCCTGAGCCTAGCTGTTGTCTTAGGCTGGCAGTACAAGGCAGATCTATCCAAGTGTACACAGTCACACAGTAGGTAGGAAAAGAATGCAGACCCACTGACTTTCCAGTTCGTCTGAGAAGCAGCAGCACCAGGGTCTTCAGGAATAACCAGGCCACTCACCTGGTCAGCTAAGGACGTGGACAGCATGCCCATCAGTTCCCTCTCGGCGGTGAGCCTCCACATCTGCTCCCATTTCATCTTCCGCAGCTTATCCAGAAGCAGCAGGATCACCCCTGGGCAACAGCATAGGATGGAGGGTGAAGAAAACAATGGTAAGACAGAAAGTCATGCACACCCGTCCACCTGTGCTGGAGACGAACACGTCTGCGCTCAGTCTGTCCTCAGGCTCAATCCCAAGTGTCCACTCAGGGTGAGACTTGAAAGTCTTGCTGAAACACTCTCATTGAATGGGAGACCTTAACACAGCCTCAAAGGCTGCTGTGAGCACTAAGGGAGACGGGTGGAGCCCAGCACTCTCTGGACAGGGACAGTGGTGATGGTGGCCCAGCAGTGTGCGCACACTTAGTGCCGCTCAACTATATGCTTTGAAATATGGCTAAAATGGTGTATTTATGTTACATATAGCTTTCTGCAATAATTTTAAAAAAGAGCCCAGCACTTGACCTGATACGTCAGACATTCCCTGTAGGTGTTTGGTTTTCTGCTTTGTTTTCCCCCAGAGATATGATAACTTCCTTAGGTTTAGCTGATGGATGGCGTTTGGACAACACGTGCCATTGATCTTTATAGACAAAAAGCAGCTCCTCCGTACCTTCCTTCTGGAGAAGCCTTAGCTCGTGTCAGTGTTCTTGATGTCAATAGTTGTCTTAAGCTGACTACAACCAACACATATGTAAACTATGGTGAAAGCAGTGCTGATGCTGGGCCTTTAAGATGAGCCCCAAAAGCCTTCGGTGTCATAAGAAACTGATAATAAGAGGTTGTTTCCTGCTCCTCTCCAACGTCTTGTTTCGTTTTTGTTGTTGTTGTTGATTTTTATGGGTAGTGAGCGGGGTCAATGGGTGATGGTGTCCTCAGGAAAATTGCCATTATACGTCCTTTTATATTTTTAAAAATGTTAAAACAACTAAATGTATTACTGAGGCAAAAAATAAATAAAGTCACTAATAAAAGTCTAAAAAGAAAAGCGCATGTTGGCCTAGCTGAAAGGCCCAGAAGCAGCCGTCTGCCCCGGGTCAGTCAGAGCACACAGAGAAAGCAAAGAGCCCAGCACTGGAAAGCCAAGAGAATTTCCCTGGAGGCCACTGTAGTTAATGTGGTGGATGGAATTGTAGCACCCATGGGCTCCCAAATCCATCTTCCTCAGGATGCGTAGCTCAGCAGAATGGTCGGGGAGAAGATGCCAGGCAGTTGAAAAATGATCTTAGTTGACACCCAGTATATACATTTTTAAGATTGTTGGGAAGAAGCTGATTCCCCAAATCACACATAAATGTCAACACTGAGACTTTTACTTATTCCAGTGTGGCACGTATTTGGGGAAAAAAGTATATTCACCATTTAGTGAAAGGTGTTTGGTCAGTTAGAGTCGAAATTAAAACACACACACACACACACACACACACACACACAGTTATGGAAAGACTGGGATAGTACACAGAGATCTGAACTTGTAAGCCAGAAGTGCAAATTATATCAATTGCTTATCTCCTTTGTGCTTTTGCTAGTTTTCTTGAGGGTATTACCTCACTGAAGACTCACAAGATCCCTACAAGCTAGATGTTGTCATACTTATTCTATAGGTGGGAAAACTGAGGGGCTAAAGCAGGCACTTAAACGATTCACATTACAAGACTAGATATACCAGATCCAAACTCAGACCTGCCAGATTCCAAAGCCACTGCCTTCTTTGTCTACACCCCACAGACCAGGGCTCCAGTGATGCTTCTTTGGGGCCTTGTGACTCAGGCCAAAGACTTTTTCCTTTTTTGACTATTGGTTTCTGCATTGTAAAAGGAGGAAACTGCTGCTTGCCCCGCACAACTCAGAAAAATGTTCACGCCCCCTAGTGGTAGGCTGGTGAATGTTGAATCACCAGTCCTCCAGGTAAAAAACGAAAATAAAAACCTGATTTGTAACTTTGCCCATTCTCCTGGTGTAAATACTGCTGTCATGGCTGATTTCAAGCTAACAATGTAATGTCATTGAACACCAGTGGGGAAGAAATGTGCCCAACTGGCTTTCCTGAGTCAGTGTGAGGTAGCTTTAGTACACTGGTAAAATAATTATCCCCAAACACAGAAGCAATTTTAGAAAAATACTAAAATTCACCACAGTGTATTATTTGATAGGTTCTTTTGGAAAGAAAAGGAAGATATTTGCAAAATTTCAAACCAAGAGAACACAGTGATGGAATCAAGAAAATAGATCCGAGTCAAAGATGTGAAAGAGAATTTCATGAATTCTTATTGCAGAAAATAATTCTAATTATTATTATGTTGCCTAGAAAAAAATGGGGAGAGGGTAGAGGCTAGAAACAATGGTAAAGATACTAATGCACACTTTGAAGCTTCGAAAGAGGCCAACAGTAGATCTATCAGTGTCCGTAGCCTGAACTGAGAATTGATGCTTTTAAACGGTGTTAAGACTTGGTGAGTCCTGAGTGGTAGATGTGACTCCACTGTGTTTGCCAGGCTCGTTGAAAAGAGGGCGGGGTCTAAACAGAAGACTAAATGCACAAATGCAGATTGTTCTCTCAGTTACCCAGCCTTTTCTTTTGTGTGGTTTTAATTTAATTTTTAAAAGCATGGACTATTTCAAGCCAACAGAAAAGTACAGAAACTAACATAACAAATACCCACCACCCCGCTTTAATACATGCTAATATACTGCCACATTTGCTGTCAGTCAGAAAGCATTACCGACAAATCAGAAGCTCCTCCGTCTCATTCTAGCACTTCCTTCCCACAGGGTTAACCAGCATCCTGAGACGGGTGGGTTTCCTTTCCTAGCATATGTTTATATTTTATTTTCTACTCACATATAATATACAAGACATAGTGTTTTAGAGTGCTTTATAGTGAATATGTTCTACTTTTACTTTTCACCCAACATTATATCTTTAAGATTTAACCATGTTAAGATTTTAATATCTAGTTTATTCATTGTAATCACTTTATTCATCATATAAATATACCATGGTTTGTTTATGCATCCCCCCAGTGAAGGACAGTTGGCCATCTCCTAGGTTTCTGCTATCACAAACCATGTTGCAATGAACACCCTAATCCCAATTCACTGGGCATGTGTCTCGTTGGGCTCACGTCTGAGAGCTTCGCTGGGGCACAGCCTCCGAGGCAGTGTGGGGACTGCTGTGCTGAGGGTGCTTCCTTGTCCTGCAACATCTGGAATTACTCCGTCTGCCTTCTCTCTGGCTTTCCAGACGTCACTGAGCCTCAGAGATCGTACATTTAAAGTGGTTTCCTCATCTCTTTTTTTACTCATTTATTTAACCTCTTTGGTTTTACCGAGCACCTATTACATGCAAACTAACTGAAATCGACTTGCACTCGTGTTTCTTCCCACTTTTTCTAATCTCATGGGTTTCACTCCAAATAGTAGTTCGTGTATTTTCTGGATGCATAACATTCCATCTTGGCCAGTCCCCATTTGTGGAAGATGTGCACACCGTTGGGATTCCATGCTATAGCTGTGATCACCGAGATGTGCAATGTTTATGAAGAAAACACGCAGGAGGCCCAGGCTGGGCCAGGCAGATAGGTGGGGGTGTGGGAGATGTGGACACAGGCAGTGTGGTGACATTGGGCTATGCCGGACCCACAGTGTCTGATGACTAGACAGTTTAACTAGAGTGCTTTGGGGCAAGTGCCACGGTGTGAGCCTGAACAAGTGAGCAGGGAACGAATGGGGGAGGGCCTTACCATCTATGCAAGAGAAGTGCCTTCCAGCTGTTTTCACATCATTTCCTAAACAGAATATCATGTCCTTATTAGTCACTGGGCAATACAGAGGAAGCTGCTTGTGGCTGGAAGGACTGATCCTTCAGGGGTTCCGGCTGCCTCAAGTCCCATTCAGGTGCCCCGGTGGCTGAGGAGACCACTATTTTGGCACATCTGTCAGCCACATGTGCCACACTACTTGGAAAGTTCCGCTAAGGATAACTGGGAGCTAGTGAAGGATTTTGAGCAAGGGAGAGACCGTGGCTGAATGTGTTTCAGAAAAGCCAACCTAACACGTTGCTTTACTGAGTCACTTCATAGGATCAAAGCCCTCCAGTGTCTCAGGTGGTCTAAGCCAGTTTCCCAGACTTGCATGCCAGCCCATCTGGGTCTTACCACAATTTACTTTTCTTTCCCCTTTCATCAGACCATTCCTTCTGGCAAAACTGGCCCAACACATTGCCACACAACCACCTCTCTTTGCGAACTTGACAAGCCTGGTTCCCCTGTCAGCATCCCCGAACGTTTACTAAATATACCACTCTCCATTCCCCAGTTCAACCAGGAATCAGAATCAAAAGGAACACAAAAAGTCATAAGCAAATGTGTTGCAAAGCTCATGAAACTCACTCTCAGCTTCCTTACTCTTTGTCTCTTCTGACTCACAGCATCCTGAGAAATGAGGCAGGCAGTTACCATCATGGCCTTTGGACAGATGTGGGAGTTGAGGTGCGAAGAAGTGAGGTGACTTTTCCAGTGTCACAGTGCCGGCTGGTGCTTGGCAAGGGCTTCTCACTGCCCTGCCTGCCAAAGGGTCCACGTCCTAGAACATCAGAACTAATGAGGACTGTGTATTCTGTGCCAACAGGGACGATGGGGTAGATTTCTTTTGTGTGTTGATATTTTGAAAGACTGCTTCAGGCTAAACACAAATGCCAAAAGGCTTCTTGGCCAACACAAGCTCATGAGAATCAGGGTCCCCAGGACCTACCACCTGGCCATAGGCGAGCTGCCCTTGACAGGTCAAAGAAACCATTGGGGACCCTATGTGGCCTTAAATATATGTGCATTCAGAAGTTATTTCTTCCATAATTCACTTTAGAGGTGAATTATGAGCACCTCCTTTGGTTCTATTCACTGGGTTAACTGGGGACTTAGCAGTGTGCAAATCACAACTCTTGTTTTTGGGGAGCAAGGCCTACTGGGGAAAGGTGATGAGTAACCCACAAAATGCAAAGCACTGTGATAGATGTGGTTGGAACCGCAGGAGCTGGTGCAGGCAAACCGCCCAGCTGTGATCTGAGTGTGGAGGGAGCATTCGGGAGAAGCTTCCCAAGATAAATGATGTCTGACCTGAAACATGGAGGGTGCGGAGGATCACCTGTGTGAAGGTCAAGCCAGACAGGCTGCTTGCTCCCTTCAGGGCTGTGAATGCCTACGAGGGAGCAATTATTTTCCACCACCTTGGAACGGCAGCCCATAAGCGGTAACAAGCCAGTTCTCCCTCTCCTCCCAAAAAGGAAAGTCAGAAAGAGGCTGTCTAGCATGGGTGAAAACATCAGTCTTTGCCCATGAATTTATAATTAACCACAGGTTATCTGTATAACAAGACCCTCACGTCCGCAGGCTGAGGCGGTGGAGTGAACCCTGGCATTTCTGTAGCTATCGCAGAAGAGGGAGCTGCAAGTAACATGAAATCGGAGGTGCATGTGGAAGCTGAGGTGTTGGTTTCAGCGCCGATATTATCACCTATTAGCCCCATCTCTTGAGTGAAGTCACTGGGCCCCAGCTCCTTACTTGTACTATGGGGAAAGCCCAACTTAACTTGAACATGATTATGAGGATGAAAAACTGTTTCTTCAATTATCCGGTATATGGCATAATCTTCTGTTTCCTACATCAAAGTGAAAATTCCATGACATAAAAAAACCGTGTCTGGTGCAGTAGGAACAGTGTTTAACATTGCTGATTTGACAAATATCAATGGACAATCGGTGTGCGTACTGAGCAGTTTTACTACCATGCATTCCCTCGTCTGTCTAAAAACCTTAAACGACCTCTGTGCGGAATGCACCGGGCACTTAAAAAAACGTGGAAATGCTGCCGTGGCCCGTATTCCTCCCCAGTTTTCCATCAGCTTATGGTGTTGTAACCAGTGTCACTATGACGTCCCTTGGGGTCATTGCAGGTGGCAACGAAGGGATATCACCCACGGAAGAAAAAATATTAAAGGAAAGAAAATGCACCACATGGAAAAGTATGTGTGTAAATTATGTTCTTAAGCAGCGAAGGAGTCTGTTTAAGGCTGTTAAATATAATCACGCACATGGGCTTATCACAGAATTTGCCTATTTCTTCAAAGGTTAAGAGTTTGCATGCAGATGGTAGCAGAGCAGCAGAACAACATTTCCAAGAGAAGCAAACTCTGTTTACTGACCTCACTCCTATGGTGCTGGGGAGATGCCCTAATTATGACCGACAAAGGCTTTGAAAATGCGAAGTTGTACGTAAAAGCTTGTAAGTAAGTTACTGAAACTGTACCTTTCCTCATTAAGGTGTGTAATTAACACTCACTCACCTTGCATAATTCCCAGAAAAATTGATAATATTTTGTGCATGCATGCAATGTGGGAGCATGCTCTTTAAGTGGACACTGGTGAAAATGATAAAAATGGCTCCTTCTGAAATTGGACCCTTTCAAGCTGAAACAAACACAGATTTGGCTTTTGAACACATGGCCCCAAGGCAGACTTTGACACGGCTTGCCTGCTGTCAAGAGGATGGTGGTGCCAAGAAGCTTGACTTTGCCCTTTGCCTGGCATTTGCTGTGGCATGATCTGCCCATTTCCACACTTACTGGCAGGGCCGGGAGCGCAGAGCAAGCCCTTTGCTCCGAGGCCAGCACCCCGCACAGAGGTGGCATGTTGGCAATTTGACAGGCGCTCCCGATGGAGCTGGCTGGGATGCACGGGGCTGGGGGCGCTTTACGTTCAGTGTTGTGTTGGGAACATAACAGACCCACGCTAAATAAATAAATGAATAAATGCATTAAAAATGCAAGGCTTCGCCTGTGAACATCTGGTACAGTGATGGGGTGTTTCATCTTTGGATCAGAGGGCAACGTTTCTTCTTCCCTAAAAGAATATAGAGCAAGAGCTCGGAAGCCAAGATGGCAGGGAAAGAAAGGGGGATGTCTATGGAGAGAAGAGAAAGAAATCGTGTTTTTTTTTTTTTAATGAGACAAATATTGATTTCTACCAATGCAACTACAAAATAGAAAACAGATCAGAGGTGACAATGCTGCTGATATCTACCATCTACCAAGCAACTATACACTAGAAATAAGGTGCTTTAATTGATGGCTTCAAATACTTATGACAAACCTGTAAGGTAGATGGAATTATCCCCGTTTTACAGATGAAGAAACTAAGGCTTGCACATGGCTTGTGAGTGGCCAAAGCGGTGCTGCTCTTTGACCTGTGGTCTTTCAGCCATGCATGTTGCCTCCTGGTGTGTGTGGGTGTCTGTGGGCATGCTCACTATTAAATCTGGCAAGACCTAGTTGTGTCAATGGCTTAGAGCCAAAACAAGTCAGGTAGCTCCTGAAGGAACAGAAAGTAAACGTTTCAAGACTTGGAGAAGATCACGGGCCATAACCAGATTGCCTTGTAAAAAACCTGGGGGGTGGGGAGACCAAGCACATAAGGCCAGGAAGGGCAGGGAGGCCTGTGCGAGGTCGAAGCTGCAGGCACAGGGTGGGGCCCAGCATGGTATATTGTGAGCATGGGTAGGTAGCCAGCTGGAGTGAAGAAAGGCTTAAATCAGCACAGTTTGGGAGCTAACCGATGTCACCGTGCCCTCCTGCTTGGCAGAGGTCCTCTTCTGTCTGCCTCTGAGCCCACTGACTAACTTTTCAGCACGTGTCCCACCACCTCGTGCCAGGGAGGAGAACACTTAAAACTTTTCAGCATGGGGACTGCCTTAAGCTTCCATTATGAAAACCTGTTTAAGAGGAGGTCCTGCTGCTACCCTCCCTCTTCCCCTCTCCCATCCACTCTTCCTTCCTATTTCCCCTCCCTCCCTCCCTTCCCAAGCAAACAGCCTTCATTCTTTAGCAAAGCTGAAGAATACAGCAAGAATTGGCATGGTCAATTCAGACCACATGCTTCAGAAGGAGAAACTGAGGTCCAGAGTGGCTAGGTGCCTCCTTTGGATGAGTTCAGAGCAGGTATCCGATTAACCCTCTCATTCCTAAACTCAGCGTTTCCCATGGCATGTTACAAGGCATTCTGCAGGATGCTAATGGGTGTTGCGGGAAGCCGGGTTAACAAGTTAATTAAGTTTAGGGGACAGCAGTTCAATAAAGTTAAAGGGTTGGCTGCATCAGTTGTGCATGATCCTTTCGTCTCCCAGGAATCTGGTCAGATATCACCTCTCCCTTCACTCAGAGTCCTCACTGGCTTTGCATTTTCTCAGTTCTCCACCTGCACTGCAAGGGCTGATCCATGAAAATGAGGAATTGTTTTAGTCCTGTAGCATTTCCTGGGGCTTTGCCGGCTTGAACCACAGAACCTTAGGCAGGCACGGAGTGCACTGCTGCACAGGAGGCTCTGGGGACACGCTGGCTCTCATCCTGGAAGTGTTTATGAGAATGACCCTCCTAATTGTGACTCTTTTCTGCTTTGAAGCTCCAGAGTTCTCTTCTCATGCATGACCCAATAAAAGGTGAATTTATTAAAAACCACTTAATTTAAAATCCCCTGCTGATTTCGCTTGGGACTCACTTTTGATCACATCAATTAAACATTTAGCTTTTTTGCTTTTAAAGCTTTTTTCTCCCTTCCCAAAGCCCTTTATCAGAGAGAACAAATGGAAATCCTTTCCCCAAAAACTTTCCCAGACCATTCTGAGATTTTTGAAAGTGTGGATGGATGAAGTACAAAGGGCTGATCAAACCTTATGAAAAGCTGGTTGTCATTCACTCATTCATTCATTCATTCATTATCTTCCGAGCATCTTCTAGGTGTCAGGCCACAGATCTGCAGAGATGAAAGCAGTGGTCCCTGCCCGCAAGTCTGGAGGCCTGCGGGCACTCATGCAGGGCGCTGTGCTGGGCAGGCCGGGCTGGTTCAGAAGGAGGGTGGGGTCAGGTCTCACGCTACGGGGAGCAGTCCTTCACAAGAAGAAAACTTGGCCTTTCCTTTCCTTTCACTGGACAGAATGTGTTTGGCTAACACCGTGATAGGGCTAAGAACATAAAGGGTGGGGTAGCTGGCAAACACTTTTTAACCAAGACATGCAGAATATTTTTATTTTTGAATTTCTATAGGTAGAATTTTAGTTTACGTCAAATATACATCCAGAAAAATACAGGGATTGTAAGAGCACAGCTGGATGAAGTCTTACAAAGTAAACTCACCAGTGTACCTAGAACCCAGATGAAGAAACAGAACATGGCTAACAGACTAGGACCCCTCCCCCAGTCCCCTAGGGTCACACATACACACATCATCATCCTGCTATCATCCTGAACTCTTGAATCAGAGTTTAATCAGTTTCTACATTTTACATAAATCGAATGGCCTTTTGGCTCAACACTATGCCTGTGAAATCCATTCCCATTATTGCACGGAGTTGTGATTTTTCCACTTGATGCTGTGTAATAACCTACAGTATGAGTAGATCGTACCCTAGTTACCCACTGCATTGCTGATGGACACTGGGCTGTTTCCAGTTTGAAAGCTGTTACAACCATAATGGAACGTGCCCTTCAGGGTCATGTATATGCCTTTCTGTTGGGCGCATGCCTAGGAGCGGGATTTCTGGATCACAGGGAGTGTACACACGTTCAGCTTTGGCAGGTCCTGCAGGGTGGTTCCCCTGTGCACGCTGCACGGTCGTGTGTGAGAGCTCCAGTCGACCCACACTCCCATGAGTAACGGGCATTGCCTGCCTGTGTGCATTTTAGACCTCCTGGTGGGTATGCAGTGGTATCATGGTATGGATTATAATTTGCATTTGTAATGGCGAATGAAGCTCAGCACCTATTCAGATGTCAACTGCCCATGTGGGTACCCTCTTTTAGGAAGGGCCAGTTCACGTCTTCTGCTCAGTTTTCTTCTGGGTTCCCTCACCAGTTGGGAGGAGTTACTCATGTATTTATTGGGCAGAAACCCAGTGCTCAATGTTGTTGTGCTTCCTTGGGTGCTGGCTGCTGGTTGCCCACTTTGCTAGGCTTTTCTTTTTTATGGAATCAAAGAATTGTAACTAGGAGAAACCGCAGAGGTTATCAAACTCATACCCCACCTGAAGGAAGATGAGGCTCAGCAAGGCTAAGTGGGTGGCTCAGAGGAAAATAACCACTGCGAAGAAGACTCAATTCAGGGATCCTGGAGATCCCCTGTCCCCTGGGCTTTATTTCTCTTCCTCCTCCAACTCTCTCCATTTCTCTCTAATCAATCTGTTTAAATTTACCCCAGTTTTTCTTCTTCTTTCTAGACTCATTTGCCAGATGGGGGGATAATTCCCGGTCAGCTGTGCTGACCTGAGGAGATTCTACTGTACAAAGAGTCCCTCTTGACCAGAGATACTTCACAAATGAGCTGAGGAATGGTGCTATTGTGGGTCGAACTGGGTACCACAAAAAAAGGATGCTCAAGTCCTACTCCCAGTATCTGGGCATGGGACCCTATATGGAAACAGTTTTTGCAGATGTGATCAAGTTAGGATGAGCCATACTGAATTAGTCTGGTGTCCTCACAAGAGAAGGAGTGACAGAGACAGACACGGAGGAGGAGGGCCCCAGGGTGCGGAGGCAGACATCGGAGTGATGCTACCACAGTGTGGGGTCACCTGGGGCTCCCAGAAGCTGGAAGAGGCAAGGAACCATCATGGCCTAGAGACTGCAGTGGGAGCATCATCCAGCCAGAACCTTGACTGTGGACTTCTGGCCTCCAGAACTGTGACAGAATACATTTCTGTTAATCATTGAGTTTGTGGCACCTCATTACGGCAGTCCTAGGAAGCTGATATGGTGCCAAGACCCCAAATCTGCTTGTTTTGTCTCAAAGAAACACACAAGAGTAACTTGCTCCCAAGCATCCTGGGCTGTCATCTTGGGCCAAACTTAAGATTGCCATTTTAGAGATTTGGACAAATTCTCAGATAATCATTAAATCACAGAAGGCAAGTAAGTGATTTGCTCATTGCAGACAGCAGGTGATAAGACAAACCTAAGGCAGAAGCGATGCTCAGTCTGTGGTTTTGGCTCTCCTCCCACCCAGGAAACCCACCAGGAGATGAGTCTCTTACAGAACCGGCTCTGAGACAAGATGGCCATGTACACTCAGTCCACCAGAGAGCACATGCTCAGGCCACTGCAGTCAAAGTAGTTAGTTATTAAAGACTCTCCCGCCTGTCTCTTCCAGTAAGAAAGTGTTTTCCAGAGCTGTAGAGGGGGAAAAATATACAGAGTCCAAGATTTTGATCTTAAAACCATCACTGAACAAAATGGAGATTACAGTGCTTAGAGAAGCCAGAAGTCGAGACAAGAAGTGAGCACGGCCCACATGGCCTGCATGGGGGGCTGGAGCCCCGAGGACTTTTTATCAGGTGCTGAGAAATAACTACTCTCCAAACAGAAGTCGGATCTGCTGACTGGCTTGTTGGCATGGAGAGTTGCCTTTTTTTTTTTTTTTTTTTTTTTTTTACAAATAACGAGCCTGCCTCTCCCTCCCAGTCTGGCTGGATGCTTCACTGCATGAGATGATGTCTCATCTGCTTACCAGGAAGGGTGAGATGGCGTGGATAGCCGAGCGATGCCGGCCAGGTGCCCGTGTGCTAGAGCCTGATCGGGTGCTGAGCTAATGGACTGCAGACAGGGCGAGAAGCCTTTTGCAACTCCCTGCTTAAACAAAGCGGGCCCACAGGAAAGGACACAGTACACATCCGTTCATTTTTCATTCATCCACACGCTCTAAGAAAAACTGTGCACAACAAAAACCTCCACTGAGGTATGCAGAGCTCACAGCCTTCTTCTCTGCTTTTGCTTCTCATCCCCCAACCCCTGGACCCCCATTTATGGACAGAACTAATGCTTTGGGAGTACCCCTTATGTGCCCGGTGTTCTCCTGGGTATTCTCCGCTTATCCACTCCAGGTCCTTGGTCTGCCCTTCTCTGATGCCCTCTGTGCCCCAGGAGACCCATGCTTTCAGATGGAACCACATGGGATCCCTGGTGCTGGTGGCTCCTTCCTGGTCGGAAGCATCAGCCACAGACTGGTCAACGAAGGTCTCCCTGACTCCACCAGCATGGAGCGCCGATTCGGGCACACCTCCATCGGAATGACGAGCCAGCCCGAGAGGACAGAGGCCCAGGGAATAGGAAGGACCCCGGCCACTATCTAGAGCAATCTCTTCATTTTATAGACAGGGAGACCAACACTCAGAGATTGGGCCCAATGTCCTAGCTTACTGAGTGGCACAGTTAGGATATGCATGCAAGTCTCTTGACTCCAGCTCTGTAATTTTCGTTGCTTCTCTGACTGGTTGGAGAACAACAGTGAGGCTACAATCACCTCTCAAACCCCACAATGGATTACTTGGAGGCCGAGCACAAAGATGAAGAATAAAGGTCTTAGCATCGACCTACACGTCAGCCCTGTGCTTACCAGCTGCATGACCTTGGGCAGGTGGCTGGATGACTGCTCTGCGGTTCAGCGTGCTCTTCTGTACAATGAGCATTAATAACGACCCCTACCACTGCTGGGAGGATTAAATGAAACGAAACTCTCGGCATAGTGACTAACACATAGGTTAGTCTTGATCAAACAACGAGCTACTGTTATAACTTGGGGTACATTTTTAAACATAAACTAGGTTCATTCTGTTCACCCATAGGCACTGAAGTCACAGCTCGAAAGCTGAACAACAATAATAAATGATGACATCGATAATCACAGATGGCAGCAGCCGACTACTGGGCCCCTACCAGGTCCCCCCCACTTAACTGGGCATGTCTGTTACCTCTGCTCCTTATAACATCCCAGCAAGCCTGAGTAAGTAACTAAGAACGAAAGTAAAGACCCAGACTCAAACCCAGCTTCGCCCGGCTCCCCAGCCCACGCATTCTGCAACGCCTTTGCTGATGAGAGGGAGCAGGTGAGCAGTGTAGAAAACTGGCTGCAAACAGCAGCAGGTGGCCAGTCTGCACCCGTGACGAACTGAAGGTGAACAGTTATTGTAGATACTTTGTGCCACCAAACTGCGAGCTCCTGGAGGGCAGCATGTATGTCTCACTGACTTTGCACCCACAGCTTCCAGAACAGTCTGTGACTCACAGGTGGCCTGCCTGAGATAAGTGCTAACCCCGCACTGGCACTGAACTGGAGTGGAGTCTGGAGAGGTGGCTGTCTACCCCAACCGTGCCTAGAGCAGTTGGGGGACGCGGCTAGAGGCTGCCCAGCCAACTTCAAGGGAACATCTTCTTAACATTCCCTTCTAGGAGGCAGTTCTGTCTCCTTAGCCCTGGCACCACCACGTTTGTAGAGAAGGCTCTGAACTGGGCCAAGTGCTGGCAGGGTAGCATCATAAAGACATGGATGTCTGAGATGCAGGTAAATTCTGCGTCTATACCTGTTTTCCATGTAACCTGGGGAACGTTACTGCATTTCTGTAAACTTCTCTTTCTGATTCTGTAAAAGGATCATAGTAATACATTTCCTTTTTCATTTAACCTGTATCTATTCAGAGCCTCCCATGTACCAGAACCCATTCTGAAAACA
Source organism: Anoura caudifer (assembly GCA_004027475.1). Classification (NCBI taxonomy): domain Eukaryota; kingdom Metazoa; phylum Chordata; class Mammalia; order Chiroptera; family Phyllostomidae; genus Anoura; species Anoura caudifer. The sequence continues at coordinate 384,996 of PVKU01000530.1, forward strand.
GAAGCCCTTGTCCTTGTGGAGCCAACAGAGGAGACGATGAAGTAAGGATGTGGGACAGACATCATGTTACATGACGGTGTCAAAGCAGGTGGGAAATTGGTTGAAATTTTACTGTTATTAAGACACCCAAAGACATTTCTTCACTGCTTTTGGAGAGAGAAGAAGGGGTGGGGAGAGAGAAAGAAACATCATTGTGAGAAAAACATTGATTGGTGGCCTCCTGCACATCCCCTGCCCTGACCGGGGATCAAACCTGCCACTTAGGTATGTGCTCTGTCAGGGAATCGAACCTGCATCATTTCGGTGTAAGGGACGACACTCTAACCCACTGAGCCACACCAGCCAGGGCAGAACCTGTTGAAATTTTAAGTGCACAGTTGGCAAAGTCTCTTCTGAAAAGATGGTATTTGAACAAAGACTGCGGGAGGTGAGGGCTTTCACCACCCTGACTGGTGAGGGGGCTTGGGGGGGAGGTGAGGGGAAGGAGCCCCCGAGCCAGCTGATCTACTGCAGGAGGCCTGCCTCCTGGACGGCTGTGAAAGTTGAACAAAATAATAATCCATTCGAAACACCACATTTATAACAAGTGCTCCATAAATGTTAGCCAGGACTGTTAACATTATTCCCAGGGCACATGAAGGCCCCTATTCACCAGAAGGTAGCTCTGGAAGGCATGGTAGCCCCTTGGGGTCTGAACTGGGCTATTTCTTCAAAGGGCCTCTCTTCCCTCTGCCAGCCAGCTCCGGGCAAACCCACAGGCTGCCCTGCTCAAGGGACAGGTTTCCTTACTACAAATGGGGTTAGCGGGGACTATGCCACCTCTGTTTTAGAAAGAGTCACAAGGGGCCATAGAGGGGGAGCATGACATAATGCAAACGTTTCTCTAAGAAATGCTGAACGACTAATAAAGGCTACTGGGAACACCTTTCATTCCGGGTATCCAAGTTAGAGCACAGAATCAGAGATGCGCCATTCAGTCTTAACAATGATATGAGTATTTGGAGAGAGGATCAGACAAGGCGGGGGTGGAGCAACCAATATTTATCGAGCCTCCACACTAGTTCTAGATCACTGGGTTTTAAGTTGCATTTACAGCATCTTATTTAATCTTCACAACAGTGTGGTAAGAACGTGCTACTATTTCTATTTTCCAGATGTGGACAGCTAAGTGGCACAGGTAAGATTCTATCCAACCCAGGTCTGCTGGATTGCCCAACCATGCTCCTTCTGCCAAGCGGCAGACTTGCTCCCACAGGGAGCGACAGGACGTATGTTTGGCTTTGTGAGTCAAAGGTCTGTTGCAGCCACTCAACTTCTGCCACGGCAGCCCCCGCGCAGCCATGGACAAAACAAAAAATGAATGGTGTGGCTGTGTGTTAATCAAACTTTATTAACGGACACTGGAATGTGAGTTTCATATCATCTTTATGTGCCACAGAATATATTGTCTCTCAATTTTTTTCTCAATGATTTAGAAATGTGAAAACCATTTCTAGTTTGATCCAAACAACAGCAGGGGGGTGGCTTGGTTTCAAACACTTAAACCTCACTGGAAAGATGGTAAATGGACATTGAGTAAGATTAAGAATTCTGTGTTTCCTCAGTATATTTGCCTGGCTGCTCCAACTTGATCCCAGGTTGGTTGTAGGCAAGGGCCATGGTTTCTACCACTTTTGCTGCCCCCCATTAAGCATCCAGATGAGCCCATGTGTGTTGTGCTGGGCGTGAGGTCAGTACTGAACACAGGTGGGCCCCATAAGCACAGCTGGCCCTGTGGAATAGCAATGGGCTGAGATGGGCGATTTCTCTCGGATAATTGTCTGAGCCCAGATTCCCCACCTGCAGCCGTCCCACGGGGCCTCTGGTAACCCACTCAAGGCCCTGAGTGCCTTTCTGACTCAAACACGTCTGAGCTGCGGTGCTGAAATGTCAACTGAGCTCTAAAAGGAGACCCAGCAATTCAGGGCAGAGGGGTGAAGAGGGAGGGGCTGCGTGGGAAAACAGAGGTGGACAACAGGAACAGCTCTCAAGGAAAAGGAAAGACTAGGAGGCTGGTCTCTCTGATGTCACTGGCATTTTTTTTGCTGGGTTCTGGCAGCCCCAGGGAAAGTACAGGATAATGGGTCATAATCCCAACAACAGGGGTGCATATAAACCACCAGTCATGTCTCTGTACCCTGCTTTCCTGTGGCCCGAGAGCTTTCTCCATCTGGACACAGATGCACTCTAATCTCTTGCATTTGCTCCTAGATCCTTTCTTCTTAGGTTAATTCTATTTAACTTTATTGAGGAGTAATTGGCACATATAATTGTATATATTTAAAGTATGCAATGTGATGATTTGTATGTATCTACATTGTAGAATGATTAGCAAGTTCAAGATAATTAACACATCCATCACCTCACATACTTAACACAGGTAACTCTGTAAAGGAACTGAAGTCAGTATCTTTTGAAATATTTGCACACCTATGTTCATTGCAGCATTAGGGTCAATAAATAGCCAAGATATGAGAACCTACATGTCCTTCAATGGATGAGAGCATAAAGAAAACGTGGAGTATGTATACGATGAAGTATACACAACAAAGTGTTAGTTAGCCATAAAAAAGAAGGAACTCTTTCCCTTTGTGGTGACATGGGTGACTCTGGGGGGCGTTATCCTGGATTTTCCTCGACAGCAGTCTGTCTGATGCCAGGATTCCAGCTTCACTTGGCACCTGACAGCCTAGCACGGGGTCTGATATCGTACACAGCTACTACCCAGACTATCTGTGCTGACTGAATGTACACAACAGCTACGGAGTCCCTGAGTCTGCCGATGGTTAGGAAAGCAGGGTGCAGGGGATAAAGAATAGAGAAAGGAGGTACAAAGAAAGGTACTAAGGTGCAAATGAGTGTCTTTAGAATGCAGCTTTGGGAAGATAAGGGAGAATTTCTACCCAGTAGGCAGGATATCTGTAGATAGAAATCACCTGCCTCGTTTCAGAAACCACTGTGGAGGGGTCTCCTATCACAGGTTCTTATTGGTTTGAGATGATCCATGAATATCTTGGCTTTTCAAATCTTCCCCGGAGATTTCAATGCACAGCTATGATTCTGAAGTACTGTTCTAAATATGAGATTTTTACTAATCATGTAAACCCTACAAAGGATGTAGTGAGAATTAAATGAGATAAAGTATGCATAGTTATTACAATATTATTGACTGTATTCCCTGTGCCGTACTTTATATCCCCGACTGTTTTGTAACTACCAACCTGTACTTCTCAATCCCTTCACCTTTTTCACCCAGCCCCTATTATCCCCCCTTCACCAAACCTGGCAACCCTCTGTCTGTTCTCTATCTATGAGTCTGTTTCTGTTTTGTTTGCTCACTTATTTTGTTCTTTAGACTCCACATATAAATGCAACCATGTGGTATTTGTTTCGGGGTATGGTGCCAGGTGGGGGATCACTTCATAAATTATATAAATGCCTAACCACTATGCTGTACAACTGAAACTCATATAAAATAATATTGAATGCCAACTGTAATTGAAAAAGAAATAAATACATTGTGAGCAGCGCTTAGGAAAAAAAAAGTATGAAAAGCACTTTAGCCTAGGGCTTGGCACAGAGTAAATGCCCAATGAATGGATGTTAGCTGGTGATATTAACCCATTCCATGGATGGCACCAGCTTGTAAGATGATGCCCAGCTGCCTAGTCCTATGTGTTGGGGAAGGGGGGCGGGGCTGGACAATTCCCTGGGGAGATCTCAGCAACTGCTCTACCAGTCTCAAACACTGATGCTCCAAGACAGGACTGGAAAGAGCCTTAAGCACTGGGCTCCGTCCTTTACTGGCTCTGCTAATTTCTGAAGTCAGCCTGTCTGAGCCTCCATTGGCTCCTCTGTCCAATGGGGGCCACGTGAGTGAATGCGCGTGAATGCACAAGTCAAATCTAAGAGATGGGAACTGTGGTCTTGAGAGACCTCCAGAAGATCAGATGCATCTTCTCATCATAAATATGTCTTCAAAGAAACCATGCATGGAATAAATGCCAGATTAGTTTCCTTATGGCAGGAAGAGTTAGGATCATGTCCCCCAACAGGAAATAAAATACATACATTATGGTCCATTCAGCAAATGGAAACACTACAGTCCTTAAAAAGAAAAAAAGGAAACACAACTTGATGTGCTGAGGGAGAGAGATACCTAATATTTTGCTTTTAAGTAAACTGCACATAGAACAGTTAAAAAGGAGACGCATATATACAGGGAAATAGATAACTACATATGTGAAAAGAGGAAAGTCAAGAATACACCACAAACTGCTAAAAGTATTTAAGTTTGGGAAACGTGATGGGCAGATGGGATGTCATTCAACTATTTCCTGAGAGCCCTCCATGTCCTAGGAGTAAACAAAACAGGACCCCCGCCCTCAAGCTGTTTGCACTCTTGTGGGGAAAGACAAGGATGAGTTTCCTATTGCTGCCATAACAAGTGATCTCAGCAGCTTGGACAGATACATTCGTTATCTCACAGTTGTATAGGTCAGCGGCTGGGTGCTCCGTGTAGGATCTCACAAGGCTAGAGTCAAGGTGTCGGCCAGCCTGGCTCCTGTCTGGGGGAGAATCTATTGTACTTCCATGCTCATCAGGTTGTCGGCAGAATTCAGCTTCCTACGGTTGTAGGACTGACGACCCTTCTCTGCTGGCTGTCAGCTGGGAGCCTCCCCACTCCTAATGGCCACCTGCATTCCCCGTCACTTTGTCCTCAAACCAGCAACATAACGACTCCTCAAGCTTCACATCTCGTGGCTCCCCTTCTGTAACCTCTGTTCTGTTCCACGTGGGGGAAGTTCTCAGCTTTTCAGGGCTCCTGTGATCGGACCAGGCCCATTGGATAATCCAGGATAATCTCCCTATTTTAAGGTCTGTAATTACAGCTGCAAAGGCTCCTTTGCCATGTAGTGTAACATAATCACAAGTTCCAGGGATTCAGGCATAGATATCTGTGGGGGGCCATTCTGCCTACCCCAAGAGCAGCGGGTGAATAATCAAAAACATGTATAACATAACATTGACAAAGTTCAGCGAAGAAAAATAAGCCAGAGAAAGTGGATCAAAAGTGCTACTTTGGATAAGACAGTCAGGGAAGATTACTGTAAGGAGATGACATCTGAGCTGAGGACAGAAGTAATGGACTCAGCTGAGGGCAGCTGGTGGTCCAGGCAGAGGGCAGGTGGGTCCAGGGGTGGGAATGCATCCGGGCTACAGTCAGAAGGCCAGTGTGGCTGAGCAGGAGTATGCAGGGAAGAGCAGAGCCCATGCGTCTGGGTCTGGAGCGTGAGCCCAGGCCAGCCCTGGACAACTCCAAGATGCTGCATTTTGCTGTGATTCCCTTGGGCCCCGTGGTGACCTTTATAAACCCCAGAGATAAAGCAGGAGAGCGGAACCACATGCACAGCTCTAAAGTATGGCTCTGAAGGGCATGGAGGGAAGAGTCCGCTGGCATTCTGAACCTGAACACTCAGAGAATCTGATTTGAGCATAATCAGATTGCAGGTGAGGGGAACACAGCCTGCAGGGTCAGGAATGGCCCACAAATGGGCTGAGCATGTGAAGTTGGAGCAGAGCTCTTTGATGGGGCAGTGGTGGGTGGGGGGTTGTGTAACCATGTGAGGGGACATAAACATCCAGGCCCAGGTCTGCTCGGGGGCCTTTGTGCTTGCTGTTCTCTGTTGGGAATGCTATCACTCTAGATCTCAGCCTGGCTGCCAACTTCCCTTCCTTCAGGTCTTTGGCTCAAAGGACCTCTTCGTAAAGAAGCAATTCTTCAGAGAGGAGTCTAGTTCCCTCACATGCTGCCTGGCATATTGTGTTACGTCAGAGTTTCTCAAACTCGGAAGTAGTAGATTTTGGGCTGGATGATTCTCTGATAATGCAAGATACTTAGCAGCATCCCTGGCCTTCGCCCGCTAAGTGCTGGGAGCACCACCCCTGATGTGCTAACCAAACATGGCTCCAGACACTGCCAACGTCCCTGGGAGCACCAAATCCCCCACCTACTCCTGTTGATAACCACTGCTTGTTGTCTTCAAAACACTTAATATCCTCCAAAATTATTCATTTCATTCAACAGTGAATACTCACTCAATGCTTAATATATGGCAGGCATGATTCTAGGTACGAAAGAGAAAGCGGAGAAATCAATAGGCAGACATAAGAACCCCTGAGGAACTTACATCCTCATGAACAGACACAGAACATTTTAAGAAAATGAACAAACTCGTTGTAGGTCAGGTGGTGGTTAACACTGTGAAGAACAGGCAGGGAAGGGGTCGGGTGAGGCTGTTGTTTGGAGAGGGAGGACTCACAGGTTTAAATGGGTGTGTCTGAGGATGGCAGGGAAGGTAGGATGGTGGGAGCCGAGGGAGGGGAGCAGCAGAAGGTGACCGAGTTGGAGGAGTACAGAGGAGGACTATTTCTCTCCCACAATTAACACACCATCTCCCATGAACAGGGCTCCTTTCTGTCTTGTCCAGGGCTTCCCCAGGGTCCGGAAAGGAGCCTGGCAGGTCAGCATGCTAGATGCATGGTGGCCACACCTCATGAATGAATGAACACATGAACGGCCAGCGCTGGAGAGCGGGTGCTCAGCGCTGGCTATCCTGAACAGACACAAGAAGGAGTTACTACCAAAGGTGCTGAGCAGCTAATGCTGCCTTTCCCGGTTTGCGAGCCTCAAATGTAAATGGAAAGGGTAGGTCCTAAGAGCTGGCATTTACCGATCTGGACATTGTCCCATGAAATTTACAAATATCATCTCCTGTTCTCCTCCAAGCCACCCTGTGAGATGGGGACTCTTCTTGTCCTGATGGCCAGAGAAAGGACAGACTGCCCAGAATTATGGAGCTTGAACCCAGGACTGTTCATCTCCAGAACATAAGCAATGTGTCTTTTCATGGGAAGATGAAACAGGAGCCCCAGGAGCACAGGGTGACCGATATGACAAGAGGCCCAGTGTCCTGCAGTCCCTTCATCTACCTTTTAAATAAATGACAAGAGGCAACTGCTACTACATTTACTGAGCACTGACTCTATGCCTAACCTGGTCTAATCGTATTAAATTTATATGATGTGTCATTTACTTCTCACAACCATCCTTTGTGAGGCAGATACTATACCCATCTGCATCTTGTACATGAATAAACTGAGGTTCAGTGAGCACAGAGGGGAAGGTGAGGATGTATTCCATGTGAACCCTGAGGCTGAGCTAAGGCCAAAGGAGATTCTGGTTCAGGACGTGATGTGGACAAGCCTTGGGTAGCATCACTGGACCTTAGACAGAGGTTCCTTAGAGAGAAGCTGCTGGTGGGTGGTGCTGCTCCGCCGACCCTCTGGCTGCTCGCTCAGAGCAGGGAGTGTGCTCTTATTCCTCGACACCAGCCTCGAGGGGCGTCTTGAACATGCTGTGACTTTGCACCTGAGTCAGCCCACTGGACATCTGTAAAGCCTTGGACTCATGGCTCTCAAAGGGGATAGTGCTCCTTCCCGGGACAGTCCAGCACCATGGAGAATATTTCCACATCCCACGTGGGTCTCACCGAACATTCGTGTTTGTAACTGTTATAAATATCTGAGCCTGACACTAACACTACTTACAGGAAAAGACCAAGTGCTTTTCTTCATATAGTTTTTTAAAAAGATTTTATTTATTTATTTTCAGAGAAGGGAAGAGAGGGAGAGAAACACTGATGTGTGATAGCTCCATCAATAGGTTTTCTCTCAAACGTCCCCAGCTGGGGACCTGGCCCACAACTCAGGCATGTGCCCTGACTGGGAATTGAACCGGTGACCTTTTGGTTCATAGGCCAGCACTCCACCCACTGAGTCACACCAGCCAGGGCTTGCATGGTTTTAACAAACACTGAACTTGGAGTTCAAATCAAGGGAAGATGGTACTTCCTATTATCTGACACCTTACTAACGACCACTCACTCATTTGAAAAATTTCTCACAGATGACAAAGACCACTCATGGAATGTGATGGCCAGTGTCCCACCAGCACCATCTTGCACTTGTGGCCATCACACTGAAGACAGTGCTACCCTGAACACTGGCACGGTAGCCTCTGACCGCTTCATTAACTCTTCTGTAGTGGCCAAGCCTGAGCAATTGTATGCTGAAGTCAGTATTATTTTTTAGTAAATTAATTTCCTTTTATTTCTTCTTTATATTCTAGTCAGGGTACTATATTGATTTTTCAAATTATAGTTGAAGACTGTGTAAGAGAGGTAATCTATGAATTTTACTCCAGGACTGCATAAGAGGCATCAAAGCATGAGTTACAAAAATGGGGCCTGGCCACTGGATGAATGAACAGAAGGCATTTTGATTATTTTTGTGGATGACCCTCGTAGAGAATGAAAATGAGGTCAAATAAAATGATGCGAAGCTTGACCTAGATCAGATCAAACTCACTAGAGATAAACATCAAGTCTGCACTTCAGGCTCAATAAATCTACTGTGGAAGCCCAGAATGGGGACCCTTTGGCTGAATGGTCATTCATGGAGCTTTTCGGTTCAACTCAAGTTCAATTTGAGCTTGATGTGCAAATGGCAATAAAAGTCTGTGCTACGATACTGGTTCTCACACATCAGTGTGCATCAGTCATTTAGGGAACGCGTGTAAAAATAAGTTACCTGGCCTCACCTCTAGAGATTCAGGTGCACCTTCTCTGGGTTAGAGCGTCTGGCATTATAAACAGGTGCTAAGATCCAGAAAAGTGGGCAGGGGTGTCCAGGTGAAGGCACGGACCTCTGATAGTTAGGTAACGACCAGAGCATATCATTCAGGTCAGAGTGTCGCCCTCAAAGAGAGACACTGGAGTTACCTGGAGGCGGCCAGCCAATCAGGGTGGTGAAAGGTCTCAGGGCCATTTCACACAGCACTCCTGGAAAAAAGGTTTTGGAGGGCTGCCAGCTGGGGACTGGCTTCAGGTACGCAACAGCACATAGGACATTGATTAGGAAGGTGCACTAATGTGGTGTCTGGGTTCTTACGGCACAAAGATGAATGAGATCCTGCAGTGCCAAAGACAGTGGACAATTCTATTGCCTGTGGTGTCACGTGAACCATTCCCAGGTGACAAGCATCTTTTAATGGGGTTACCCTACAAATTCCATGCAAACACTTCTGTGCCGAGAGCTTGGACAGAGACCTTGAAACGAGATTGTTTCGACCCCAGAGTTAATCTAGCGGACATTCTTCCTAAACTTGTCTCCAGAGCTCTAGAATAGATCCAGAACTCTGAATCAGATAAGAGCACAGGATGCTTCAAGGTCAACAGCTTTCTTTACTACTGGCCTTCTCAGGACCTCTAATATACCAACATGCAATCGGAACCTCCAAGGGAAAGACAATATCCAGATTTCTCAGTCTTACCCTCCATGGTTTCTAAACAATATTAACATCTCCTGCAATGTCTTCTGCAATGAGCCTAGAAAATGCTGGTCCGGGGTTACTGCAGCGCTGACGTCCCACTCTGAATGTCAATGGTGCTCGGTGCTCGAGTCATGCCAGCTTCATTTGTAGATATGCAAACTCTCCTGCACTACACACAGCAATATCCTTGAAGCAAAGTTCTTGGTATCACTTGTTCTTAAATAATCACTATTTACCCAGAATAACAGGCATTCAGGAGCATGTGCTGAATGAATGAACAAACTACCTTTAAATCTTGTTTCTCTGGATGCATTTATTACAGACAAAAATAATTCAATCACAATATTCCTTCGTTGTTGACCCACGAGAGCTGGAGGGCTCAGAGATAAGAAGGAACTTCCCCGGGCGGCAGAATGCTGGGTATCAGAGGCAGAGCGAAGCATAGGCTGAAGTCCCACACTTAGAGTTATCTCGATAAAGCTATTTAACAGTTCTTTGTCAAGTTGTCTAACGTTTGCTCCTTTTGAATCCCCGCCATGGATTTCATGGTGGTGTCCGATTTTACTGGGGCACCTTCCCTTTCTTCAGGGCCTGGAGTCTGCTCCAGCTTCAGAGGTGAGTCAGTCCTTGAGTGCCCCAATTCTGTTGTTCCGAGGGAAAGGATTCCTGGACAAGTACGTCCTCCCTCCCTAGAGGGCCAGGTCTCCATCTGCCTGTCCCTGGCCTAATTTTGGGGACTAAAAGGAACAGGATACATTTTTATTTTTAAATTGTTTCTTACAGCATGTCCTCTGGTTAATATCATGTCCTTGATCTTAGGGAGGGCACACCTCCTTGAGTAAACTTTGGGATCTAGGCAAACAAATCTCTGTACACTTGCCACCTTCTTTCTACTTTCCCAGTCACCAGCTACTTTCAGCTCTGTCCCCTTCCCTTTTGCTGGCTTCTGTTTTTAAGATAGTTACTATCAGCATAAGAAATGAAGTGGCTGAATCTTAATGAGCTTGTAATAATTTTTTTTTAAATCCTGCAGACTGCTGAATGCTGGGTGAATGACAGCTTCTGGCCCCTAGGATGCAAGGAACGAACAGAATGATTGGAAATTAGCCCATCTCAGTGCAAGGATGTAGGAGTCGCCCTTTATTCCACCCGAACAGTATGGCAAGGACCCTGTGCTGGGACCCGCTGGCCACCCGCAGCTGCTGTGGCTCAGCAGCTCCTGAGGACAGAATTAAGCTGTAAACCTCGGTAATCATGGAGGGAGATGGGGAGAGCAGATTGATCATCGTCCCTAATCTTTTACGGCCCTGGGGGCTTGGTGCAAGCAGATGGGGAGAGAAAAACAAAAAGAGAAAAAAGAGAAAGGGGGGAGGCTGGCTGGCTCTTCCAAGGGGAATGCCTGCATTGCAAGGTAATTCTAGGAATTAACAAAGACAATGCGTGGTTAAGTGCCTGGGGAATGCACCTGAACTTGATAAGTGCAGATGAATCAAAACTGAAAACAGTTACTCAGCCAGGCTGTGGTCAGGGGCAGAAATATATAAAAACTACAAGCCGATTCCTAAAGCACTTTGGTTGAACTGCCCCTAGTGACGCACCACCCACCGTGGACTCCGGGTGGGTCACCATTCTCAGTTTACAGGTGACAAACCCAAGGCTCAGAGAGTGACTTTCCAAAAGCCACAAACTTGAAAAGTGACTAAGTCAGGTGTTGAAGGCAGATCTTCCAAGTCAAACATCTCCTGCTTTCTGGGGGAACTTTCAAAGTAAATCACAGTGAGGAAGCTCACCTATGAACTAACATCATTTTTTATTCTAAAATAATATGAAAAGCTAACCTTTTCCAGGGAGCAGAGAGGAGGAAAACTGCTAGGGGTTGCCTATTTGGGGAAAAGCAGACACTGGACTGGTTCTTTGTGGCCCAGGAGCTTGGGAGACCTCAGCGAACCTTAGCCAGCCGCGTCACCACCATTTTTAAAGCAGACGGATCCCACTCCCTGGTAGAGTAAGTGGCAGAAAAACACAAGTGGACACAGGCTAAGATTTACCGAGAATTTTTTTTGTGCAAGCCCTATACCAGACTAGGCTCCTTAGACAAATTACCTAGTGAGTCCTCACCCAATGGGTGCTTTTATTGTCCTAGTTTACAAGGGAGGAACCAAGTTCAAGGAGGCAAAGCAATGTGCACAAGCTCACGCAGCGCCCAAGTGGCTGAGCTGCAATTCTGACCTGGGTCGGCCTCAGTTTCCCCACACCAAGGTGAAGGCTTGCAGGGGCTCGGCTGGGGCTCCCCCTTGTGGAGGCTTGAGGTGTGCAGCCATTTTGGGCTCCATTTCTGCGAGAGTCTAAACATCCAGGCAATGTGATGTGGAAGGCACAATCCTTAGCCTTAAAATAACAAATGCCCGTCCTGAAAGCCAATGCATTTCAATGTCCCATCAATCCTTTTATAACGATCACTTGGTGTCACTGGCTTATTTAAATGGAATCAGTTCTCACAGGGCTCTTTCCCATCTGCTCTGCCCTGTCGGTGGAGCAAGAAGGGAAGCAGCTCGCAGCCGAGGCATTCCAGGTAGGAGCCAGGGGTGGTTTAGGTGCTTGTAAGTCTCCTGGCCTCACCTTCTGAGGCAAACGGGGAGGGAACGCATCATTTGTGTCATAATAAATTCCCCAGCATGCTACATTTGTCTTCTCCTACAAACCCCAATTGATGACTGATGGTTTCTGTCTTACCCAGGTAATCATGACCCCGATGCCGTGTCCCCGAGACTCTGCTGTATATCTCCATGTGACATTTTCTATTTTTCTCTGTTGTTGGAGACAGAAGCCAAACACACACCAGGGTTTACCTGAGTCTGCCCTTCCCCCAGCCGGCATCACCAGAGCCTGGAATGAATGGGCTGGAATCCAGGCACCAAAGATCAACATGGGGTGAGCAAGCATGGGCGCCTTCGCATTAGCCCACTGTGGGTTCCTAAAGGGTGACTCAAAGACACCAAGGAAAGAGCCCCTGGGAAGGCTTGCTGGAAGGTGAAACAGGGTGTCAGGTTTTATCAGAGCAGACTCCTGGACCTTCTGCCCCAGGAACATCCTGGAGCCTTCTTGCAGGGCAGAATCCTGTCACGCACCTGCCCCCCGACCCCCACCGCACCACTCCCCTCCACCTGCATTCCCTGGGCAAGACCCTTCAAGGGCAGAGTCTAGGATTCTACATTTTGAAAAAGCATTCTTGATCCTGAAGCCACTAAAGTTCAAGCCAGGAAGTTTAAGTTAGTAAACACCGCAGGCTCCACATTTATCATCACTCCAGTCTCTAAGCTTTAGTTTCCGGTGCGTAAAATAGAGATAAGAAGAGTGCCTGTCTCCTGGGGTTAGTGTGAGGATCAGATGGGATGAATACCTACAAAGCGCCTGGCACAGTGCCTGGCCAGTAAATACAGTGGTACCTCCGTGCTCAACGCTAACTCATTCCAGAACCCGTGAGGAGTACGGAAACCCAGGAGTACTGAGCCAGCGACCAGCCACGAGGCACGTTCTCTTGGGGGGGAGGTGACGTGGCTCAGGCAAGTTCTAGCAAGTGCCACGAGTCCCAATCAACGCCAGGTGCTGAAACATTTTCTCCTCGTCAAAATTCGATGAGCACAGGGTTTGACAAGTTCTGAAGCCGATGAGGACTGAGCTGTGGTTGTACTAAAATACTTCCAAACCAACTCAAAAGAGCTGCTGCTCTGAGCCCCTTTATTTCCCTTTCCCCACACCCTCCCCTCCCAGGGACACCCCAGAACTCCCCACCATCCTGCAACTCAAGGGTTAATGCCCCGCACAGCCTGGGAGCCTCCAAGAGGCAGGTGAAGGAGCAGGTGGTTGAAATTCCTCACTGGTAACCTCTCAGGCTGTAACTACTGCCTGGTAGGTGTTACAGGAAAAATCACTACAGGCAGGGAGGCACGCCCATGTCAGCCAAGGAATGTGCCCTGTCTCAGGGGCAGCCTTCAACACAGAGCTCCCTACCTGCCCCCTCTGTCTGCTCAGGACATTGACCTTTCTTTCCTTGTTCTGTTCCACATTTAACCCTGTTCTGATCCCATCTCTTCCCTCTGGAAGCTGGATTGTCATCCTTTTTCTTTTGGGCTCTGGGGTCTTGTGTTTGAACCTGACCTCTCTGGGCCCTTGGCTCTCAGAGTTGACTCTGAAGACCTTCCCACTAGAGCCTCCAGGACAGGTGTTACCTGTCACCTTAAGGTAGCATCATCCCCTGAAGACAATGACCCCAATGCAGTACAGCTGGTCTCAGATGCCATAGCCTAGCACTTCCTGGCCTGGCCCATCCTACAGCTCCCCGAACTCCAAGCTCCAGCCTTGCACAGGTCACAGGGCTGGGTCCTCTGAGACTAGGGTACAGAAGCAGTGGCAAAGAGGACAGAGGGGAGTAGGCAGGAGGATCCAGAGGTGTTTCAAAGAGAGACAGCGGCAAGCCCTGAGCCTAAAGAGAGTGGGGCTGCTCTCACTTCCTTTGTTATGTGCCCCACAGGGTCACAGGCTGTGCTGGCCTGCCTAGCATTGGGCCCGGTACGTGGTAAGCATTCAACGGACAGCAACTGAACAAAGCATGTAGGAGTGAATGAATGATACTATTAACAGAGAGAGAAAGAAAACAGGAGACACAGTTTGGGGTTAGCGACAAAGCAGAATAATGGACTTGATTTTAGACACATTGTGCTTAACAGCTGTGGTATTCCCAAGCACCAGTTACCAAATATTTCTGCCTTTTCTCCTCCGAGTACATGGCCAGGTTACACCTGCCCACACCCCTTGAAGGTAGGCATGGTCCCATAACATGCTTTGGCCAATGAAATAGCAGAAATCATGTCACTCCTGACGAGAAGCTTTCAGAGTCAGTATGTCACCTGCTACTTTTCTCCCTAGGTGAGTTAGTAAACACCCAGGCGATTTCGGTTGTGTGAAGATGCTGAGACATTGGGGTTGTCGCTGCAGGATGATATCTAGTCTATGTGAACAGAGCCAGGGTGCCACAGGTCACGCTCATAAAGTTCTAGGAGCCCCAGGAGAAGGTCCCCCAGGAAAGGGGCTCTTCGGTGAGACCCCTGCAGCCGGCTAAAGCTCCACAGCTACTTTGCCCGTGGGGGCAGCACCGAGAAAGAACTCGAAGGTTCCCAGACAGCTAGGTGACCCTCACCTGTACTGTGGCTTACCTGTTCTCCCCAAGGAAGGAGCATGAGTCCTCACAGGGCATTTATAAGCCCCGCCCCTCCCTGCCCCCTCATGACTTACCTGTATTATAGCCCCTTCCAAGGGCGGGCCAAGGGCGGTGATTCTTCCACAGGTTTCCAAGGTACCAGTCACTCTGGTTCTCTACCAAGCCCAGGACCTGCTGACCTGTGAAGGACAGAGAATGCAAAGGTGCTAAAAGAAGCCGAGCCATGTGGGTCCGTGAGCTCTGAAAGGAGACACAGGAATGGCAAATCGCAGCGGGAGTTTTCATTCTGGGGAGTTTTCATGAACTGCCAGGTCCTGACCCAAGTGCTTAACTTGTATTAACCTATTGATTACCCACAGGCAGGCAGCCCCTCTGTTTGTACTATCCCCACTTTAGGGAGAAAAAACAGAGGCCACCCAGAGTAGTTAGTTAAGTTGCCCAAGGCCGCTTAGTGAGTCTGCAATAAAGCCAGAATCCCACATCATTCATTCATTCATTCATTCACTCACTCACTCACTCCTTACCTCTTATGACATTTTTTCACACGCTATTCTCTGAGTGTTCCAGTGCTACTACTTCCCATTACATGCTAACTTACTGGCTTTCTGGGCATGCGCGAGATGATTCTCACATCGGAGAGAAAGACGTGACCCTTGTTTGACGAGAAGGGAACCCATGGAGAAGAGCCACCTCTTGGCTGCCTTCCCAGTGCTTTTGCACTCACAGTCAGGAAGCATCAGGTCAACCTCACGTCACCTCGGGGGTGTTCTGTAGAGGGACAATTGCCTCTGTGTCCCCAGAGCAAATCACTGGGCCTTGTAAGGAGGGTAAATCCAGCATCAGATTCACCTGCCTCCGTCAGACAAGCCCATCACACCCAGGTATTCTCTTGGGATTAGTATCAATACCACCTCACAGACTGGGAAACCGAGGGTCACGTAGGACCGAGATTTGCACGGCTAGCAGTAGAGTCGGCACGTCATTCTCGATTTGTCCGATGCCCAGATTCTTTCCCGTCTCAGTGTGTTATCGCTTACCTTTACGACAAAGGTTTATGATAGAATTACAAATGCACGTCTTATACGAAGAGAAACTGAGGCTTAGAAAGTCTAAATAATGTGTGAAAGGTCACACGACTAACAATCACTGTCTTCCACAGCTCAGTGATGCCTTCGGGAACTAAAATCCTCACACCGTCAGCCAGCATGAGAAATAAGGGCCTTCCTGAACAAGTGAAGCCCAGCAGCAGGCTAAGAAAGCCGAGGTTCTCAGGGACACCGTGCTGGGTGATGTAGAGCCTCCTCGGCATGATGACAGCTCCCTGGAATGATGGTGTGTGGGTTTGCTGTAATTTACTTGATCAATTTATCGAGCTCCTATCTAAATCAACACCCCAGCACAAATACATAAATTAGAGGCACGGGAAAATACTACCACCCACTCTGTCATTCTATATGATCACATCCAAAACTTGTAGAATCCCTCAGAAGAAAAAATCACCAATTTGGGAACTGGAAGAGCCCATCCATCCCATATGCAACAAGCTTGGGACCTTGGTGCAGAGCAGTCAGATCTGCAAGGCTTGGTGCCTTCGGCTGAGAAAGCCATGTGCCCATCTACTGACCTTACACAGAGGCTGTGACACAAAGGGGACATGGGGTTCTTGGGGAGCTGGTTCACAAATTACCAGTGACCCTAGGTTGATGCTACAATTTTTTTTGGCATGATGAAGGGCGCCACATGCTCAGAATTGACAAACATCACCCCTGACAACGTCTAGAGCATAATAAAATGGTCAGCAGGTACTTCTACCCTCACCCCAGATTCCCCGCCCGTATATGTGGCCCCACCAGCTGGGGTTCAGATGTTTGCAGTCTCAGCCGTCTCCTCCCTTCCTCAGCCTCAACTTCTGTTCAGCTGAATATGGACTGAGAGTTTGCTTTGTGTCAGACACCGCACAAAATACGAAGGGACCAAAGACAGACAAAATACAGTCCTTGCCCTGGAGGCAGCTGAAGGAGGGGACCGATAAACAATTGCGGGGCAGCGTGGTGCTTGCAGTGACAGAAACACGGATGCGTCAGAGGTGGGGAGAGCAGGAACGGCTGATTCTGTGGGGGGTGATGGCTGCTTGACATCCGGCCAGAGCCACCTACCACCTCCCCACCTCCTCCCCTGCAGGGGCCCCTGAACTTCCCCTTCCACACACACTTCCCAACTCCTAAGCTTCTCCCAAAACTTTTCCGAGGACAGGGCTGTCCCATAATACCTATGTAGGCAGAGTCCCTCTGGTTCCCTGTTGCAGCACCTACGAGACAGGTCATCTTTCACAGGTGGCATCTACATCCCAGGTCTGCCGAGGTCAGGGTCTCAGTCCTTCACCTCGATGATGCTGACACTTTGTGGGTCTGGCATCCCATGAAGAGGCCAGATCCCCGGGGATTCCTCTTGGGGGTGATGACGTGTGCTGCCCGGGAGCTGCCTCCTGCAGCACCTCGGCACTCCGCGCCGCCTCATCTGCCTCGGAGTTATTACAATAAAGCTAACAGAAAGGCTCTGTCACTGTTTTCTGTGCTGGCCCTGTGGTTATGATGAAGTGCCCTGCTCCCTGGATTCCTTACTCTGGGCGCAAGTTAACTTATGAAAATGAAGCTGTCTTCTTTGCTTATTCATACATCACCACGAGCAGCCAGACAAGAGTGAACAAGCTTGCTATTCTGCTGGGGCCCTGGTGTCCTGTCACCAGCCAGCAGACGGATGGCGCCAGGCTGGGGACTCCCCCCCTCCTCCTTCCTGAGCTTCGGGCTCAAGGCGGGTCGCTGCTGGTCCGAGGTGGAGCCCCGGGAGGAGGGACTGGTGACACTCCCATGTGGCCCCTGAGGCTTGGAAAGGGCAGGCTGGGCATTCACCCACTAGGTACGAGGAAGGCAGCATGGAAAATCAGAAAAAGGGCTTTTAATCCAGACAAAGGAGAGTTCTAGCCCTGCCACTGCATGGTTCGGCCAAGGTGTAACTTCCCTGAGCCGCGGTTTCCTATTGCAGAGAGCAAGAATGGAATTTACCTCCTGCCTCCAGACAGGAGGTACAGATCAAATAAGGTAACATACGCAGAGTGTCTGGCTCACGGTAGAAAATGTAGAGGCTGCCCAGAGTAATTCTTAAGTTGCTCAAGGCCACCCAGCTAATCTGCAATAAAGCCAGAATCCCATATCACTCATCCACTCACCCATTTATTCACTCATTCCGTACCTCTTGCAACATACACTTTCTCACATGTTATTCTTCAAGTGTTCCAGTTCTAATATTGCCCATTATATAGTAATTCACTGGCTTTCTGGGCATGAGTTGAGATGGATGAATAGTGTAATGAAAAATAAATATTATCAAAAAATCACCATCCCATCCCATTTGGAACTGGTGGGCTCCTTCTGAAACAGGGTGGACGTGGGTGCATACTAGGTCATCTCTTCAGGTAAGCACCAGGAGCGGGTCACTCTAGCCCTGGTCACCGACGCTTCCAGAGCTGTCTCCTTTTTCCCGTCCCCAGGAAAGGTCCTGGCTGCACAGAGGGAGACTGCCAATCACTACTGTGTATCAAACCAGCTGTGCTTCTACCAGCAGGTGAATATTAAAACGTTATAACCGGAGGCTCTCCTGACTATTAGCAGAGAAAGCAACAATGCCCTTCCGACACCATATTTATTCTAATAAGCTATTTTATAACAGAAAAGCCTTTAATAGTATCATTCAATGAATGTCTGAGTGCAGGAAGGCTATAATAAGGAAAACATATCGTATCACATCACCATTTATTAAACATCCTGAAAGAACTGCTCCACCGGCGCCCCTGACGAGTGGGTGCAGAATAATAAAACATCTCCTGAGAAGATGCAACACAAAGGGTATTTAAACAGCCCTGAATGGGTTGAAAAAGACCATTTCAGAACGTGCACGTTTCCCAGCTCCAGCTAATGCATTCTGGGATCACAGAAGTTCATGTGAGCTGAGCAAATCTTAGCAATGGCTCTGAAACTGCCTATGTTTACAGGTGAAGCCCAAAGAAAGGAAGTGAGGCGTGTGGGGAAAAAACCATCGATGAAGAGGTGGACTTACCACTGATGCCATGCTCGGGTTTCTTCAACACGTAAGCTACTCCAACCTGGCCCCCTCTTTCCTGAGCTTGAGTGTAATTCTCACCTGGTTCAAATGCTAGTTCTTCTACACGGGACTGCAGTCTGGGGTCAATGTCCTCCACACAATGGTAAAGGTATCCATTTCATCATACCTGGGACCTGTAGCCCTGTTTACGCACCCCAAGTTTATAGCGCATGCCCTGGAGCTGGGACCCATGTGCTCTAGCTAAAAAGGTCCTTTGCTCCATCATTTTGTTTCCTTGATGAAGTAAGTTTATTCATTGCTTAGCCAGCCCTGATTTCATTTGGAGATAAATATCCCACCCTTGCTGACCTCCACAGCTGAGGGATAATCCCTTCTAAGAGGAATTAGAATCTGTCCCTCGAGAAGGGAGAATGGGGTTGCATGAATGAAGATTAAAGAAAGATCGATTTTTGCTTATTATAAGCCAGACCGTAAGTAACCATTAGAGTTCAGCAACACGGATGGAAATGAGCTGCCTTTCTGGGGGGGATGCTTCTAGGCACTGGCACTGTTCCGGAAGAGGCTGCCTGCATCAGCCCTCCCCCAGCAGGTATTCGCCGAGTCCCTGCTGTGCACCAGGCTCTGTGCCAGCTGCTGGAGACACAGCAGTGAAGAAAACAGGCCAGTCCCTTCCTTCTGGGTTTGATGGTCTCTGCAGAGAGCTTCTCGATGGTTTGGCTACCATCTTCCCGGCAGTGCCCCAAGCCTAATGAAAACTGGTTCTCCTGGGGTCAGGCCCAGGGATTTCTTCACAAAAGACAGCCCTACTAATCCTGGTGCACAGCAGGGTTGGGGACCATGGGAGGGGGAGGTCACCTAGCAGGCATGCCGATGGTGGTGCGGGGATCCCGCGCTGAGCAGATGGCGAGGTTGGATGGCCTGGGAGCTCCCTTCGGAACTGACTCTGTGATCTCCTTATTTAGGCCAACAGCAGCAGGCTTTCTCAACATCCCCCTCATGGAGGACTGTCCCCATGCCTGTTCCTCCTCCACTCCCGCTGGGTGTGCGTATGCACCCTCTGTGACAGAGCCTGTGTTTCCCAGGACAGCCCTCTCTTCGAGAGCACTTTGCCCCGCCCCGGGAGGGACGCATCGTCTCAGAGTGCCTTGCAACAAACCCACGGGAATGGAAAACTGAGGTTCATCGAGGAAAAATCATTTGTCAAGGACAAGTGTCTGGGAACCACCGAGCTGCGGCTGTGTTCAGATCTCTCTGTTGCAAAAGCCCATGTTTTCACATTTGCACTCAAAGTTAGGAAACATTTGCAAAAGCATTTCTCTCCCTGGGGTACGTGGTAGCTGGTACCACCAAGGACAAGGCTCCAAAGGACATGAGAGGCTGGGTAGAGAGAGTCCGGTCAAGACATAGCTGACCAGCTCACCTGTTCCTGCCCACACTGCCGCCCAGGGCTGCAGGCAGGAGTCCCAGACGCTGCAGAGTCCTCTGGCCCCCAACAGGGTACGCTGAGTCCAATTTCCTTCAGCATTCATCGCTGGGCCCTGAGCTGAGAGCATACCCTACCCAGGGGTATCGAGGGAGAACAAAAAGGGAGGCCTGAGACTCAGAGAAGACTCTGCTAACCAGGGAAGGTCCAGGTAATGATTCCATCTACCCTGTAAGATAGGAGAAAGGGTCTCCCTGCCACCTCCTCCCAGATCAGCCTGAGTAGGCTCACATTAACTTACCGTAATTTGCGGTATGAAAACTCCTGCTCAGTCTCAGATAATGATATCCCTTTTCTTCCTTCCGTGATCTTTGGTTTGGGAAACTGAAAAAACTAAAAAGGAACGTGGAGCCAGCTGCTGGGCTCCCGTCCAAGGCTGCTTTTACCACCCAACTCCCAGGACACGTGGCTGCCACCACCTCTGAGATGACAGACACCTGGGCTAGGGAGCAGAGCTGGCCCGGATCCAGCTACCGCTCCCATCTGTGGGCCTCCTGGATAGGTCTCTTTTTAAAAACACAATTTGTTGGCATCTTCCACATACTTCACGCACAGTCACCCCTTTGAACCACTGAGTAAGGGCACCTAGGAGCAGCTGTCTGAATTTTCCTAGGGGGCTGCAGAAATGGTGCTTGTCTGCAGGAACCGAAGGTCAGCCTCTAAGTTCCGGCTTTCCCAATTATCACCAGGGCCATCTGGGCGAAAACGCCTTGATTTTTGAGTGCTAGCTTTTATTTCTTTAAAACAGATGATGATAAACTACGCCCTGTTTTCATTATAAGGTTGTTTTGTGAGCAAAGTGAAATACTGTAAACTGTAAAATACTGTTCAACTTTTTATGTATAAGCCGCATTACCAAACATTTCTGGGCCTTATGTAGCTATGACTTAATTTTTCCCCCTTATAGCATTTCTTAGATTACAGCATTATTGCTCATGGATACTCGCCGTAGGCAGAGGTCTGATGTTGAGCAAACTTTATTCCCTGAAATATAGCCTGGAAGGTGGAAGTTACCCATAGAGGCCCCCTCACAAGGCTGAGAAGGAGCCTGGAAGCTTAATCACAAAATCTCTTTATATTCCTAAGTCTGGTTGCTGGGCAGATTATAGAGATGCAATGATGGCCATTCACTGAGAAAGGACAGGGGGCAAGTTCCAAACAGAGACGCTGAAAGGACAAAGAAGTATTGGCCTGGGACCAGTTAGAACACGTTTAACGAAACCTCCACATTCCGAGACTCTGCCATCACCGTGAGACAAGTTGCTCATCCATTCGACACATGTTTGTTGTACAGATCAGAGTCCAGCCCCACGCTGGCTGTGGGGATGCAAGGACGAGAGAACCCTCGGCTGGCCTGCGCTCAGTGCGGCTTACAGCCTTGTAGGAATCAGTCAGCGAGGGCAGCTGCGAACATCAGAAATTCACATTCTCCCAGTTCTGGAGGCTGGGCGTCGGAGGTCAAGTTTTGGGCAGGGGTGTCTCTTCTGAGGCCTCTCTCCTTGGCTGGTAGAGGGCTGTCTTCTCCCTGTGCTCTCACCTGGGCTTCCCTCTGTGAGCATCTGTGTCATCATCACCTCTTTTCACAAGGACACCAATCCCGGCAGATTAGGGCCCACTCCAGGGACCTTACTTCATCTTAATTAATCTCTCCAAAGGGCCCATCACCAAGCACGGTCCCATTCTGAGGTGTTGGGGGCTTGGACTTTAACACAGGAGCTTCGGGGGACATGACTGAGTCCATAACACAGGGCGGGGTCATGAACAATCACAGTCACATGTGTGGGACTGCGACTCTGTGGGGCTGGGAGGGTGAGGTCCACGGTGTCAGCGGGACCTGGAAAAGGGGAAGCCCGCCGAGGAGGTTTTCAGGGGCAATGAGGACTAAAGGGCGATCTGAAGGAAGACGGAAGAGTGTCGAGGAAGGGGGACAGTACGTGCTAGACCTTGAGGTGGGAAGCTTGATACAAGGATGAGGTCCGCAGTGTTACAGAAGATATTTCATATTTGGTTCCTGGCACAGAGTTCCTAGACATCATTGGAATTCCCTGAACTGTAAGAATAGCTTTTGTTCTAACAAGGCAACTCCTGGCAGGACTCTAGGTCACTTCAGGACGGGGGCTGGTTGCCAGAAAAGCCAAGTCTTGATTAGCAGCTT
This sequence comes from Anoura caudifer, assembly GCA_004027475.1. Lineage (NCBI taxonomy): Eukaryota > Metazoa > Chordata > Mammalia > Chiroptera > Phyllostomidae > Anoura > Anoura caudifer. The sequence goes on from PVKU01000530.1 coordinate 407,404, forward strand.
GGAACTTCCAGCCCCGTTCCCCAACCTCCAGGTGAGAGGGAGAGGGGCTGGAGATTGAGGTAATCACCAATGGCCAGTTATTCAATCTTGCCTACATGATGAAACCTCCATAAAGACCATTAAGTAGCAGGGTTTGAGAGCCTGATGTGACCACATGAAGGTTCTGGGAGGGTGGTGGGCCCACAGAGGGCGCAAATGCTCCACCCATCCCCCCTGCCCTCACACCTGCATCTCTTCCGTTTGGTTCTGAGTTGCATCCTTTATAGAGAATAAATCAGCCACTAAGTAAAAGTTCTTTCCGCAGTTCCATGAGTGAGTCTAGCCAATCACCTACCTGAGGGGAACACTGGCGAAACCTCAACTCTGTAGCCTCATCGAATTGTCACCACAAAGGCTGGAGTGTCCAGGACTCACTCCCTCCTAGACCTCGCCCACTCTCCAGACCTCGCCCACTCTCTGTTCCCCTCCGGGTCCTCGGCGATCTTCTCCAGGCAACTGCCTGAAATGCCACATATAGGCTGATAACTTCGAATTTCTCTCTCCAGTTGCACCTCTACGCTGAGTTCCAGGATCATAAATGCAACCACCCATCTGACACCTCTGCATGGGACATGCCACAGGCATCTCAACCTGCGGCCACCCCAAGTGGTTATGCGTGTTAACACTGCATTCCTTTTCACTGCTGAGCCGTATTCCAAAGTATGAACATACCGAGACTGGGGTGGAACCTAGAGTTGTTCTTCGTAAGTGAAGCCTGAGACTTGGGGACCACTGTAACTAGAATGGTATCTAAGAACATGAACTCATCTAAGGAGAAGCTCTTCTAATGGGGAAGACCATCTAATGGGGCAGCACTGGGGTGTGTACTGCTTAGCTATTAATCAAAGGAGGAAGAGAAGCCAGGATGAGAGTCTTCCTAAATGAGGATGTGCCTGGCCTCACCTATACAACAGCAGAGAGCCGCCACATGGTGCCATGTAAGGGGCAGCCAAGGGCAATCTAAAGGTAGACCTTTCTCGGCGTAGTGTGTAGTCAGGCCCAATTCACCACCGCTTCATTGCAGCCGCCGCCACCTCCCATTCACAAGACACTCTCTCTCAGGTGAGATGTGTAGCTGGTTTCCTGAGCATCCACAGTGCAAAGCCAAGGCCGTATTACTGTCACCAACTTGGGACTGAAAGGCCTGGTAGACCCGCATCATGATGCATTTTTTCCAGGAGAGACACCAATGCCAATCTTTCCCCATGGAACGATACGCTGGCCAAGGCAGCCCACTTCGGAGGGAAAGCCGAGCCTCAGACCACATTCCCCTTTGCCAGTGACGGAGGACCGCTGCTCACACAGGGAGACTGTGCTTCTCATGGTTAGAAAAGCCGCCTGTGTCTGGGGAGACTCTTGCACGGAGGACAAGGCTCCGGAAGTTTTTAAAAACCTGGGGCAGCATCACAGCCAAGGACCCAGGCTGCAAGACCCTGTGGACCAAGCTTTCCCTTTGAATAATATGAGAAGCTGGAAGCAGGGGCCACACAGTGCAGGTGCCCTTGCCCTTCACCCTGTGTTGTTTCCTTCCCAGCACCTTAGGTGACTTGAGCACCTGTAGTTTTTAGGACACAGGGCTGAGAAAGGAGGGAACGCTGCAGTAGATGCCACAACACCTCAGACTCTTAGTGTTTGATAGTCTGTTTTTCAAAAGTGAGTAGGGTGCTCCAGGATAAGCAGCAGAGGTAGCCTATCCTAAAATGTCTAAAGAGCAAACCCCAAGGTTTGGCTGGGAAAGCTCTGAGGGAAAGGGGCACCTTGAACTTGAACTGAGCCCTGGAGAGAACAACAACTAACGTTAACTTAGTCCCGATCAGGCACTGCACCAGAGGCCCTCAATTCTGTCATCAAACTTGCAAGGCCAGTATACTTCTTCCTGTTTACAGGTGAGACACCCAAGGCCCAGGGATGGAATGTAACTAGCCCCGTTGTGCACAGTGAAGTAGTAAGTGCTGGAGCTGGAATCCGGGTGGGACCCCCAAAGCCCAGGTGTAGTTTTTCTGGGAAGGAAGGAAATGCATGAGAAGGAGAGAGGGATTAAAAGAAGTTTTCTATACCTACAAGGTATTAGCAGTGGCACATAAAACTGATTAGATTCTAAGAACTCATGCATGGATAGTTTATGAACTTGGGACAAGTTACCTGCCTTCTGGGGCATTTCACTGCCTCTTTACAATCAATGGACAGGTAACCAAGTGCAGGAGAAAAGCTAGGCTGTGTTGTTCACGAATACACAGCACTGAGCATTCTGCTGGGTGCTGGGTGACAAACCCATAGATAAGACAGGGTCCTTCCCCTCAGAAAGACTGGTTTCCTCAAGGAGACAAAGCACATGACCAAACAGATAGATCAAAATGTACGTGACACTGGAGGCATGCTAGGAAACAGCAGACTTCGGGACATTAGAACACCATGTAAATGCAAAGTCTTAAAAATATTTCACCTGGAAAACACCTTAGAGATCATCTGGTACAAACTTCTCATGGCCTAACTGTTGGAAGTGAGTTACAGTGAAGGGAGAGGATGTTGTCAAGATTGCACAGCTGAGTAGAGACCAGAACCCCTGGTTCTGAACATAATTGTGCTTCTTACCACTGGGTAGCAATTTGGAAATAAAGGCTGCTGAAATTATAGCTAGAATGGGGTAGAAGGATGACTCTGGCTTCCCCCAGGTCCTAAGGCAGACTTTTCTCACCTAACACCCCAAAATGCTGAACAGCAAACATGCCACGTACCACGACTGAGGCAAAGCAGATGGGGTCTGCCAGCGAAGGCACTCTCTCCAGGCCAGCTCACTGCTGTCCGAGGCCAGGTCCCTTTGGAAAGCCAAGGGCAACGCATCTGCAACTGTCGGCTAATGGCCTGCTCCTGGCAGGGTATTAAATCATCAACAATAACAAGGAACAAGACCTTGTCCTTTAATAGTTTTGATATCCTTTCTGAAGAAGACTAAATGGAGCCTTCCAAGTTCAAGGTAGAAAGTAATTTGGTCTAGCAAGGTCACAGAGGTGGTTGGGCAGTGGCGGGAGAGAGCGAGAGTGGGGACAGATGTGTGTGTAGATGACTGCTAAGCAGTTATTTTTAACAGGGAGCCAGGGACTGCATTCCAATCTAAATCTGCTTGTCCACCCAGCCACTTGTTTGCTCATCCACTCATTCATTCATGCCCCGTTATTTACTGAGTGCCAGCTATGTGCCAGGGCCTGTTCTACGCTGAGTCATAAACAACAACGACAAAGCTGAGAAACCAAGTGTCTGGCTCACTAGCACGCTCATTTTAGGGGGATGAGACCACAGGCAGAAAAATTGCCAAGCGGTGCTAAGAAACACCATGAAAGTAAAGTACATAAAGAGAGGGAGCGAGACGGGGGCAGAGGATACGGCCACTATGGAAGGTGAAGGGGGGCTGAAAAGGCATGGCTGAGGTGACGTTTGAGGAGAAAGCAAATTGTCCCTTGCTCAGAGGAATGCCAGGGAAGGAGGAAAAGTGGCAGCTGAATAGGAGGCTGTGGTGCTGAGCACCCCAGGACAAGGATGGGGGGCAGCTCCCGCACACCTGTCCCAGGTGAGCTGGCTGCATAAAAAAGGGGCTGTCACAGGCTTGATCTGGAGATGGTCACCGGTTAGGAGCAAGTGACAAGAGAAATTCACTGTGGAATGACATTTGTGTTGTTATTTAGGGCTCCAGGCTGCCCGAGAATGAACAGGCTAGGACGGTGTCTGGCCATGTGGTGGGTGTGTCAGAATCGCACCTCAGAGCTGTGAAGGCGGGAAAGAAGGCCCATCTTGGGTGGGGAAGGAGAACTGCATCAAAAAGACACTCCCTGAGCCCAGAGGCTGAGAAGTTTAAACGAGAATCCCCTGAAGAGGGCTTCGGACTTCTCACTCTCACTTCTCACTCAGAATTACTCCCATCTCGATTCACATAGACGACAGCTACAAAATGATCCCTTCTTTCTTGCAAAAGAAGGGATCATTTTGTAGCTGTCGTCTACAAGAAATTAAGCCTGAACTGTCTGCTATTTGGCTCTTGCCAAAAGCCCAGTGAAGAGGAGTCACCGGGATGAATCACTGAAGGCCGGAGTGGGGCAGGCGGAATGCTGTGGTTTCGGCCACCCCTCCCAGGCCTGTGGTAAAGCCCTGCGACTGGCCTCCAGCTTCTGCTGAAGGACCCTGCGCAGAGAGCCTTACAAAACTCTCCGCAGTATTTATCTATCGCAGGGATGTTGCTGAGGACATTGTCCACTGCAGCACTAGGCCAATATTCCTTGCAGGAAGCCTCAGGAGAGAGATTCCTTTCAAAACTAAACAACAGGATTAACTCAAGTCCACTGAAAAGAAAGGATATATATTCTTTTGAAGCAAGAATCCTGCTCCCTCCCACCACTGAACCAAGTATGCTTTTTACTTTGGCTGCCAGGAAGCTCAGGGTTCAACTTAAAAAAAATGTTGGATATAAAGACTCTTGGACATAATGATTGTACCTTTTCTTGCAAATTGCCTAAAACCTTTTGCAGGATATGGTACACTGTAACTGAGCAATGAATAAAAGTGTTTGTACAAACATTGGGCCAGTTGGTTTAAATTTCTTATGTTGCTTCTGGAGATGATTTATTGTACATGAGTTTTTGAAAATTCTTTCCCATTTTCAAGTAGTGGACCAGGGACAAGCTGACTTTATTGCCACCATAGAAACGTTTGGGACTCCCTTGTAGCCAAGGCTTTGAGATGCTGTCTTTTCACTGACTCACAAACTTGGACAGCTGGTTATGTTTGGATGAGTCTCCCAGACAGCAACCAAAATTACTCCCTCATTGGGATGAGAGTGAGTTCATAAAGGTACAACTGAGGCACGGAGAAGCAATTATAGTCAAAGACAGAAGACCTTGTGTGCATCACTGAGGGGACAGGTCCTACGTGTTAACCTTGACCAGGAATGCACTGGACCAGCAGCCTGTGGCCACTCAATCCTCATTCTGTCTCTGTCTTTCTGTCCTGGATCCTGGTTTTTCATTGGTTCTGGCTAAACTCACATGGCAGTAACTTTGTTCTGGCCTCCAGCTTCTCTTATTATTTTACTTCCTGTAGCCTCCACTCCCTGTCTAGGTTCTGTCAAAGTTTTCTCAGAAACCTACGAAATGGGAAAAGCACTCATTTTATCCTTTTCTCCCTGCATTTTGAACACGTATTAGAGGCTCTCTCCAGAGACCTGTATCTAATCACTTCCCTGAATGGAGCAACGGAGGTGACACAGAGGATGAGCTGGAAAGATCAGGCAGGGGATCACGAGGCACAGGCAAGGCAGGGAGAAGCCCAGGACCACGGTGTCACCCGCCCTGCCTTGTCACACTGAGAAGTGCAGGGGCCCAGATCTAACACATGAGATCTCTGGGCTGTGTACCCTGTCATCACTAGACTAATGGGAGCTTTGTCAGCCACAGAACATCTCCGACAGCCACAAAGTGTACGTGCTGCCATCCAGGGAGCCATGTCCCATCAATCCTATGATTAGATTTACTTACCATGTGCAGTAGATCCAATATTTGTGTACCTCTTCCCCCAAATCCTCTGTTACAGCCTAATCACCAATGAGATGGTACTTGGTGGCGGGGAGGCTTTAGGAGGTGACCAGATCACGAGGGTGGAGCCCTCATGAAGGGGACCACTGCCTTTATAAGCAAGTCCAGAGAGCCCCTCACCCCATCCACCCTGTGAAGACCCAGTGAGCAGACGGCCATCTGTGAGCCAGGAAGCAGGTCCTCAGCAGATATCAAATCTGTTGGCCCCTTGATCTTGGACTTCCTAGCCTCCATAAGCATGAGAAATAAATGCATTGTTTATAAGCCACTCAGTTTATGGCATTCCAGATGGACTAAGACACTGTGTCAGCCCTAGACGGACCAGGTACGAACTGCTGAAGAGATCCGCAGAGAAGAACTCCGTGTACTAAATACTATTAGTGTGTCTGACGGAGGGCCGTCAGCACTACAACACTGGACCCAAGTCCCCTCCCTTTCTCTCCTGGGTCTGTAAAGGGAGGGGACAGATTGCAATATATTGAGGGCCCACTGCCAATCCCTGCTTTCCTTCCCGGGAGTGTTTTCATAGTGACATATGCCAAGGGCTCACAGAACAAAACTTAGTAGGAACCATTCTCCAGTAGGTCTGCGTTCCTGTTTCCACCCACCTGGCTGTGCCCCAACCTGTTTATGCCAGGTCTTACTGTTGCAATTAAACATGACAAGTAAATAGTATGTAAATTGATGCAATGAGTGTGAAAAGAGTTATTTCCCTGAAAAGTAAATTGAATTCATGACAAAGATTTGATAATGGTGAGTTGCTATGGTTTACATAAATGCTCTGGTTTTATACACTACTCTCAGGAAGGTAGTAAAAGTCTAGTGCGGTTCTGCATTTCTGTGCTTGAACCACATCTTCAAACACTAACTCTGCTTTCAGTAACTAAAACTGGAAATAACGTGATGGGTGCAGGCTTCTAAGAAAAATGACACGTAACTCCAATCAGTGGGCTCTAACTCACAGAAAAGGCCGTGGTTCCATTATCCCTCCATTCACAGCTGTCACACGACAATGATGTGTTCACACATTTCCATCTGGGTCGCGGCCAGCTTTGTGACAGTCTGAGCGATCACTGCACAGAGTACTGGAAATACGCAACATGGACCCGAGTTCCAGCCCAGGCCCAGCTGTTCAGAGACCCGGGCCTCCCCTTGTGGGAAACATTCCCACAGCGTAATCCCGGAGCCCTCTTTGCGTTCCGACAGCCTAAGATCGATTCCACGGCTGTCAGCGACCTCAGGGCTGTCTCAGAACTACAGACACCAACCCGTCTGTCTGTGCCCCAATCTCCCACATGACCTCGGGACTCTATCCCACCTCATTTGTGGGATCAATACTCCCCTTGTTGGGTAGTTACAATCTTTCGTAGAAAAAGAGAGATTTTGGACCTATCACTGTCTTCTTAATAGCTCTCAAATGTAAGTTTTTGGGTTGCCTGTGACTAGTAAATTTATGTGCTTAATCAAAGAGCGAACACTCCTACACATCTTATAAGGTCCTTTTCCTTTTTCTTTTACTGTTCAGTTTGTGCTGATGTTTCCCACCTCAATGAACTTTCTAGTTAATTGTCACTGAAAGAAAGGCAATGGAGAAATGGAAGAACCTGTTATAAACGCAACTGTTCAGCCCCTGAGAGATTCTAACTCCATTCCACTTACACAATGTTTGGCTGATGGTGATCCAGTAACTTGGCATAAGGCTCCTCATGATGAATCATTTTAAGGAGCTTCTACCTGGGGGCAGTGGCAGCTCTGAGCCAATAGGGCTCAACTTGCTGTCCAGCCACCTTCGGTAGACTTGGAATAATCGACAGGTGAGAATAAAGAAGACAAAAGGGGCCAGAGAGAAAGACTGGGAACAGGAGAGCTGATTGAGTCAAAAAAAACTTCCACAACTTAGAAAACTTGGGTACACAGATGACCCTTTACTTGCACGATTGCATTCCGGGAACTTTCACAGGCACTAACTAGTGCGAGGTGTGTCAGCTCTGTCACTGACAGCCACGTGTAGAGTATCACTAAAGGCTGAAGGACTGACACACCTAAGAAAGCACCTAGTAACAACCTCTCTGGATGCAATGTTCATTCTCAAACTCAATAAACGTTTAATGGACATCTATAAAGTGTGGTCAGTGGTTCTTAGGATATCATCACTGACTTCAAACACGCTATGAATGAGTACAGGTGACATTTATGTGCATAAGAGACACAAAATCATAACCAGTGTGCAAAAAGTAGGACCTAAGGAAAAGCTCATGAAAATACAGCAAAAACAGTGATTCTCTGTGACTGAGGGACCCAGGGGACGGCCAGCAGAGAAGGTGGTGTTTGTACTGGTTCTTAAAGGATGAGTAAGACTTTGGTGGGCAGAGCAGGAGGTGGAAGGCCAGGCAGGGAGAGAGAAGACTCTGAGCAGAGCAATCACAAGAGCGACTGGCATGGAGAAGGGGAGGCTGGATGCTTGTTTAAAACCGCACAACCCTGTTTTCGATCTGAGCCACTGGCCACCCATGTGAGGTCGCAGAGTCTTTATCCGCCCAGCTTCAGTTTGCTCTTTGTCAAGCGGGGTTAATGAAACCTACGTGTTACTGTAAGGACCAGGGCTAACATACATAAAATAGCTAGGTTGGCTCGGTGCCTGGTACTTAGAGCTGTTCCATAAACAAACTGTGGTTTTTACTGCTATTATTTGGAACTAAAGCTGGAAAGCTACACTGGGGGCGACACGTAGATACGCAAGTCTGATCCTGACTTGGTTGCAAAGGTGAGTAGGCATCCGATTTGCTCTACAGGACAAGACCATGAAAATAATCCTTGTCCTATTTACCCCTTAGGGTTTTTAAGAGCCACAGCAGCAACAGCAAAAATAACAAATAGAAGCATCTAAGGGACACTGTACAGGACATTTAAAATACGCTGCTTCATTTAAGTTTCCCAATAACCTTAGAAGACAGACGTTATTATGTTCCGTGTAGCAGAAAAGAAACGGAGGCTCGGAGGAATGGAAGTCCCTTGCCTGTGGTCTTGCTGCCAACAAGTTGTGGAGCTGAGATTCAAACCTTGGCCTTCCTGACTCCAGGTGAGCAGGTCTCTGGAACTGTTTAGCATCACTTCTCAAACGGATCTATAAGTGTGGTCCACTGTGAACATCTTTTAGAAGGTGGTGAAGATAAAGTCAAATGAAACTCTTGACATTACAGGGTTTGGTACAGCTCGGGGTCAGGCACAAACGGAATCCTGCCCTCTGAGAGCTGGCCCCTGTACAGAACCCCTGTTCCCTTGCCCAGCCAGGGCAGCTGAAATTCTCTTTCATGCCACACCTGTCAGCTCAGACAGCTCACACCAGGCCCTTAGTAGGACCAGTGGATGATGCAGGTGGGTTCTTGGTCAGTGAGCTAGACTATTGGTGGCTTTCTGAGCCCAGGTAATGGGGAGATGAGCGGAGGAGCATTAACAAACCTGTACCATGAGGTGGTCCAAGTCACATGACCTTGCCACACAGTCAGTGAGAAGAGGCTGCCTTAGGACACTCCTCAGGGGCCTTCCAAGACACGGACTGATGCTGATGTTGGTTGCTTACTTACATAACATAAAACTAACTGAGGCAGTTGGAGCATGAGAATAAATTTTAAGAACAGGGAAAAGCAACTTCCTCCTCTATAAAGCCTTCCTCAAGTTCTAGGACCACGTTCTCATTATAAGAATTTCCCCTTAGCGGTGGCAGGTGTCGGGATCCCTTGGGGAGGGTTTTAGAAAATACACCTACTTGGCCCCATCTCGGGAGATTCTCATTTGTACGTGTGGGTTGGGCCAGGGAACTGGTATCTTGAAAGAGGTCCCGAAGTGCGTCAATCGAGGACACCATGGAGGGTAATAGATCCGAAAAGCAAAACAGCACCCTGGTAGAAAACACCTAAAAATGCTGGATCTAAACAAAAAGTACACATATGTGTACATGTGTGCGTGTGTGTAAGAAAAAACATGAACAGACAAGAGCATAAGGCAAATCCTCAGAGTCAGTAGAGAAGTTGATAAGAAAGCACAAATACAGAGAGGTAGGCAGGCGGAAAGCAGTACCTGAATTGAAGGACCTGCCCATCGCTAATGTTATTAAGCATTAGATTTAATGAGCCACACACAGGAAAAAGGAGGCAAATGAGGACTATGCAAAAGCAGCCAGGAGAAAAGCATAAAGCCAGGATCCCCCCAAAAGTCATACCCTTGATGAGTGAAATAACAAAAAAGCCTCTCCTGTCCAAGAGGTAGGGAAACTTGTGGTATAGGCACAATGAAATACTATGGAGCCACAAAAAGAGGAAAATCCTGTCCTTTGCAACAACATAATACAACCTGACAGTGTTATGCTAAATGAAATACATTGGACAAAGAAAAACAAATACTGTATGATATCACTTATATGTGGCATCTGAAAAAAGGTGAACTCATAGAAATAAATAGAGCATAGAATGGTGGTTACCAGGGGTGGGGGTGGGGGAATGGGAAGAAGAACTTCCAGTACTAAGATGAGTAAGTTCTGGGGACCTAATGTATAGCACAGTGCTTATAGTTAACAATACTGTATCATATACTGAACAGTTGCTGCTACAAGAGTAGACCTCACATGCTCTTGTCACAAAAAGGAAATGATAAGAATGTGGTATGAGGAAGGTGTTAGTTAACAGTACAATGATCATCATTTTGTAATCTCTCTGTGTATCAAATCAACATTTTGGACACTTTAAACTTACACAACATTGTCAGTCCATTCTTTCTCAGGAAACTGGACAACAACAAAGCAAACAAAAACTAGAATACTGACCCCATAACACGATAAAATATCATTTTGTATATATAGGAAGAAGTCGGTTATCCAGCCCAAGCAGCCACACGATCCCAACTGCAGGAGAGCTCCCAAACTAGAGTTGCCTAGCCAAGCCCTTCCTGAATTTCTGTCTGACCAAAATTATGAGATGTAATAAGTGACTTGTTTTATGCCGCTAAAATTTACTGTAATTTGTTATGCACGAAGAGCTAACTACAAAGACTACAAAGAATGTGACAAAAGAACACACAGGCTGTCACGAGTGACCAGGCCTGTTTGAAAAGGAACCAAGTAAAATGTGCAGAAATGAAAAATGACAGACAGTTGACTTGTCAACAGAAACAATGGATGCCTTCGCAGAGTGGAAGAAACTCTTCAGGGCGCCAAGAGAAAACAACTGTCAACCTCGAATTCTAGATGCGGTGGAAACAGCCTTCAGGATGACAACATAAAGACGTTTTTCAGAGAAACAAAAAACAGAGCTTACTAGGAGCAGACACTCACTAAAGGAAATTCTGAAAGACGTATTTCAGGAAGAAAGAAAATGACCCCAGAAGGAAGTCTGAAATGTGAAAACGGATAGTGAGAAACAAAAACAGCATATTTATGGGTAACATTTTCAAAGCATACCAGCTGAAAAACCAACAATGCTATCCTCATTGATGAAATTAGAATAAAAACAAAATAAATAAGCATGCTGTAAACAGCAGGCACAAGAGTTCAAGAGGAGGCGATCACAGATCAAGTATCCTAAAGTCCTCCTGCTGTTCAGGGGAAGGAAGATATTAATTTCAGACTTTAAATATTCATGCTTAGATTTCTAGTACATAACTTGCAATCTAGTAGAGGTTAAAATCAAAATGAGAAACCAAAGCCTCTAATTAATCCAGAGAAAGTGGAAATCACATCACATGGGTAATAGCAGTCTAGAGAAACAGACTACATACATTTTGAGCAAAAGATGGATTTTTATATGGAGATTTTTTAAAAGTCCAGCAATATGTCATTTAAAAGAAACAAAGTGGGGAAGTGAAACAATGAAGAAAAAAATACAAAAGGCAAACATGTAATATGTGTAATTGAGGTCTACTGATAATTAGAATCAATAAGAGAGTTTAGTAGGCCTCTGCATATAATATCAATGTATAAAAGTTAACTGCCTTTTGATATACCAGCAGTAGGTAAAAACGACACTAAAATATCATTTGCAATGGCAACAAAATGTATTAGGTACCCAGGAACACATCTAACTAGAGATGTGCAAGACTTTTATGAGGAACATTGTAAATGTTATTGGAAGACATTGGAGGAGAAAAAAAACAAAAGAATAACAAATCATGTTTATAGATAGGAAGACTCATTATCATAAAGATAACAATTCTCATCAAATTGATGTATAGATATATAAAATTCCAATAAAAACCCCTGCGTGCGTGTGTACATGCATGGATCTGGGCAAACTTCTAAGACTGTGGTAATTCATTGAACTACATACCCTGTAGGTACTGTATTTTTTTATGCAGTTCACTTTTAAGAAGTGTCTTAAAAAGAGAGGAGAACAGGCGAGGAGACTGGCACTACCAGCTACCACCATTGCTTATAAAGGCACAATAACATGAAGATAATGTGGTTCTGAGACAGAGACACACACAAACAGACCGATGGAACAGTCATGCATACACAGGAAACTCATCTAGGATGGATAAGTGGGAGACAGGTGATTTAAAAAACTGCACTGGGACACAGAATTACTACACAGAAAAGAAACTTTATTTATATTTCATATATGACTCAATCCCATTTAAATGAAGAAGTGTAAAAGGCAAAACTCTAAAATATTTAGAATAAAATATGGAAAATATTTTTATGACCCTTGGGTGTGGACTATTTTCTTAAATCAAACACATAAACATGACAAGCCCTAAAGAAGAAGGCTGATAAATTTAAGTACACTACAGTGAAGAACTTCAGTGTATCACCTGACACCATACAGAAATAAAAAGACATGCAACAGTCTGAGAGGTAATATTTACAGCACAGAATTGGTAAAGGCTTAGGATCCAGAACATAGAGAGAGCAGTTATGAGCCACTTAACAGAAAATGGGCAAAAAGATATGAAACATATTTCTAGACTAGAAAATTCAACCAACTGATAAACATATTAAAATGTATAACCTCATGAGTAATAAAAATGCAAATTAATATACCACTGACATATCATTCTTCACCCATTAGATTGGCAAAGATATCTAAAGGGAAAAAAAAAACAATTCATAAATACTGGTGAAGATGGGTAGCTATAGGGAACCTATCCGCGTGGCCTGGCGAATGTAGTCTAGCCCCTGACTTGGAAAAACAGTGGGGAGCGAGTCGGCACACCAGAACCCAGCCCACAGATTGGCTTTCCCATGGGGAATTGGGCCTGCATTGTACCTAGGCCGCTTTGAGACTTGCTTTTCACTAAAACTCCGTCACCCTGAATTGAGGCAGCGAATGTTTACTGCATATCTTTAAAGTAACTTCCTAAAGTCTGTGCTAAACCTCCCAAGTATGGAGTGTAACTAGTTCAACCACTTTTCCCCTTTCATCAGAAACATTCTTCTCTTTGTAGTAATTAGCAACTTCCTCTCCTTTGCTATCTGTAAAAGGGAATCACCTAAAGTGAACCTGTGTGTAGTAAATGAGGATCATCCTCGATGAAATGTACCCAGAAAAGCAATAAAAGCCTGTCCAGGCAGGGGTCAGGGCACTCTCTCACTTAGAGAGTGGCCGTACCGTCCCTTTTCTCGGCAGGACTTCTTCAGTCCATGTGAATTTGTTCATCACAGCCACAACACATGGAGTCCGCAGGCCAGAGTCCGCATCAGGTAGCCATGGGAACTGTCAATTACTAGGGTGGGAGTGTAAATTCTAACAATCACTTGGCAAAAGCATTGGCAGTCACCAATAAAGCTGAGTGTATATACTTTATAACCTACTCCTATGTGTAACCTTTCAGTAAACACCCTAAGAGTTATGTGCCCTAGGAAATATATGAATACTATTCATAGAAATATTGGGAATAGCCAAATATGGTAAACACTCAAGTGCTCTCTGCCAAAAGAATGGATTTGAGTTATTCACACATAGTAGTGAAAATAAATGAACTTGATTTACATGTGGCAACATGGATACATCCCACTAATTGAATGTGAGCCAAAAAGGAAGTCTCAGAAATATAGATATAGAATACTTCCACTTATTCAATGTTAAAAGAGGCAAAATAAATAACATACTCTTTGGGAACATGGGTATTAAACTTACAAAGGACAAGAAAGTGACAAGTCAAAAATCCAAAACAATGTTTAACTAAGGGGCAGAGTGCATAAGGCTTCAAAGGGTTTGATGAAGGTTTATTTCTCTACCTAGATGGTGGATAGATGAATGTTGGATTTATAAGTCCTTAAAGACAACACAAACATTCTATATATTCCCTTCCCATGCAGAATATGTATCATATTTTAAGGATATGAGCAAAACCAAAAATAACAATTGCTACAAAACAACAGAACTAGTGGTGGGTGGGGATGGGGAAGAGGGAGAGTACATTTCCCAGGGCGTTCTGCCAAATACTTCCAGTTGTGCATCCGTATGTCTTGTTGTTCTATTAAGTGTTCATTTACACACCTGTCTTCCTGTTTCAGCGGTGAACCCAGTGAGGGCAGGGACTGCCTTCCTCCCAGGTCCATTTCCCCAGCACAGTCACGGTGCGCAGGGCACAGCTGATGCGCCACAAACATTTGTGGAAAGGGGGATTAGTAGTGATCATATCTGCCTCGTGTTGCTCAAGCTAGAAAGCTGGAAGTCAACCCTGACTCCTTCCTCTCCCTCACCAGCCACATCCTGGCCTCCGCAATGTATCTGAGATCTAGATACCAGTCTCTGCAAACGCTGCCATACGAACTGGCCCTACCTCATCTTAACCGGTCACCCTACTTCCATGTTTGTCTCCTCCAATCCACTGCCCCACCACGAACAAGTTCTGTGTTTGGAATGCAAATCAGAGAGCACCAGCCCCTGCTACAACATTATTTATACCTGAAAAGCGAACTCATTCCGGTGGCCTACAGGTCGCCACATGAACACACTCTTGCCCATCTCCATCTTCCCCTCCCAACACTGCCTGCCACTCACGATTCTCCAGCCACATGGGACTTCTGTTAAGGCCATCAGCTCTTTCCCACCTCAGGTCCCACACACGCCTCACCCTCCCTGACTCCTCTCAGGGTCAGCCAATTTGCCCTCTTCCTCTGAGAAGTTTCTCAGAAACTTCAGCTGAAATTTCTCTTCCTCTGAGAAGCCTTCCTTCATGTCCTTCTCTCCAAAACAGCTCCCTCCTTATTCTCCAAGACTCTGACTGCTCCTCGTTCCTTCACTGCACCCATTCATGTTTGTTCTTCCTGCTTGTTCTCTGCCTCTCTCGCGTCAATACTTGGATCTAGGCTTCTGAGGGTGGGCCATGAGCTGTTATATATCAAGCCCAGTGATATCTGGAACAGGGTAAGTGCTCAATAAATATTTGTTGAAGGGGGGGAAAAGCCTGGATTAAAATCGAAGATAGGCCTTAGATGAGCCGAGAATGTTAACTGTGATCCTGGATATGTCTCCTTTCTTCATCCCCTGGCTTAAGTCAAGCACTCATTTTTCCAAAGAAAAGACATTTTCTGCGAACAAAGGGCAGCAGCATAACCAGCCCTCGCCTTGTTCTCACCTGATCCTTCTCTGTTCTCCCAACTCAGCCACACTCACACACCTTAAAAGGTTCTCTTCTCACACAGACCCTATATTTCATCACTTCTAAAGCAATGACGTTATCCATTCAACGGTCTATTATGTTCCACAAGGAAAAGACTGCAGATCCCTTGCTTCCCCTCGGCCACCATTCTTTGCTCTCCCACACAGTCGCTGCCTCTCAATCTGTACAAATCACGACATTCAGCTTAGTGTGGTCAGTGTTGAGAGGATTCTCAAAAGGAAGGAACAATTCAAAGGAAATGGTGTTGGCTCATAGGGGACCCTGTGGTTATTAGAAAAAGCCTTTTAATCTCATGAACCATTTTCCTAATTAACTAGTCACTTCTCCCCTTAACTGATGCATATTCCAATCCTTTATTACAGCTACTTATAAAGAGGCAGAATCCAAAGAGAAGGCCTTCTGAGTTTTGTTCAAAGGATTCAAGTTTAAAAGCACACAGGTGAAGGATTAACAGAAGGTTCAAGTTTCATTAAGTAGATGTGTTGATGTTCCGGAAAGTAAAGTACAGAGGGCCAAGGCTTTCCATCCCTGGGAACACAGCGTTGCCCGTAATGAATTCTGTACAGCGTCGCTTTCAACCCTGTGATATTTCATTCATTGATTTTATTGTCAAATGCAAAGGCACCGGTTCCAAGTGGCATTTAGTGAGACAGACGGGGAGTGACCCGGACTTTATTACTCAGCGTCTGCTCTCTGAATAATTTCAAAGCTCCGTGGGTGGAGAGAAACAGGAGAGCAGGGTGCCCTGGTGCCAACATCTGGAATAGCACTGGTCGAGTTCCAAGCCACCAAAATCTTGCTCTTCAGTCCCAGCTGCCTGTGGAAATCAGCCTCACCCTGCCTGCCCCGGACACCACTGAGGTGCCTGGCTCTGTGCCCCTCCTCTCGCTAGGAGGCTCTGAGGGGTGACAGGCACGTGGTCAATCGCATCGACGGCGGCAGAAGATGAGGAGTCTGAGGGAGCTCAGATCCTGACAGTAACCTCAGGAGGTGTTGGGTCGAGTAGAATCAAATAGCCCATGTCCTAAACTGCGGCCACGCTGATGAGTGCCCGAAACACAAAGAGCCTGGTCTCTGTGTTCATCACGTTCCTCATCAGAAAGTTTGTTTTATGCTGCGGACCCTTCACATCAATGTCTCCAGCGCTACTCACTCCTAGTCATCTTAGTTTCGGTGCCTTACCATCAACTCCGTAGCAGGCACTTCAGCTAGGCTACATCACTCCAATTCAACACGTCAAAACCCAAAGTTTTCCAAGATAGTCACCACTTTTAGGCAATATATGTGAGGCCTCAAATTCAACTAATTATCAAAATCTGATCGATAATTCAGGAAAAAAGGACAGAAAGCTATGTTTACTGAATATTTCTTGGGGACAGGTGCTCTGCGTTAATATATGTATTTTGTTTTCCCTAGTAGCTCTGTGAGGTATGTATCTTTTTAAAAAGATTTTATCTATTTATTTTTAGAGAGGGGAAGGAAGGGAAAAAGAGGGAGAAGAAATTAATGTGTGGTTGCCTCTCAAATGTCCCTCCCACTGCCCCCCAGCCCCTGGGGACCAGGCATGTGCTCTGACTGGGAATCGAACTGGCAACCTTTGGGGTTGGCAGTCCAGCGCTCAATCCACTGAGCCACACAAGCCAGGGCTGGGGTATGTATCTTAATTCCCATTTTTACTGCCAACTGATGGTGATGGCCCTTGGCTCCAATTCAAGGACAATAGGAATCCCCAATCTGAGGTACAGTGAAGGAGGAAAAGTGCAAAACAGCTTAAACGCGATACAGCACGGCTGTGAGGCAGCCCCAGGACCAGGCCCCTCTCTGGCTAGGGAGCTCTACTCTGCCTTCCAATGGTCTGCTCTGCCCTGGCAAGACACCTCCAGTGTTTCAGCTCAGCCAGGGAGATACAGTCTTCAGTGGAAAGGAGAAGTGCATGTTCAGAGCCAGAGGAGAGCTGGTTTAGATTAACAGAAGAAGTCCTTGCCCCTGGTCTCTGACTGGTCTGTCCTCATGCAAATGAGAACTCTAAATTCCCACATTTTGATTGGTCCCCACAATTTGATTGGTCAGAAGACAACCACTCTTGTTGGTTGGGGCTGCATAGCTCAAAATGGATGGGAAAAGCCTTGATCCTATTGGTTGAAATAGGATTCCAGGATTTCATTTATAAGGGCTGGCTCAGATGGCAGAAACACAGAGCAGGCAGCACAGAGGCAGCAGTTCAGTGCGGGCTTCTTCCTGAAGTGCAGTTTGCGCGAGAGGCCCCTGCGTAGAAATGACTGCTAGGCTCTTTTTCCCCTCCCTCCCTCCTTTCTTTTTTTTTACATTTGAGCACAGTTAGCCACCAGGAACCCTTCTTAGTAGGTGTCTTCTTTCTCAGGGTTCACATTACAGATAAGGAAACTGAAGTTGAGAGTGGAGCTGCTTGTCTGGGGTGCACAGCTCCAAAGTGGCAGAGCTGGAATTCAAACCCAGGTTTACATGACTGCAAAGCCCAGTTCTCATCACTCAGGCTGCCTCCTGAAATGTCTCAGGGAATCTCATCTCTTCTCCTTTCCTCTAGTTGACTCCTTGTGGACTCAGACATCCATTGGAACCTGTTTCCCTCTCATGCCACTGCCAGATCACTCTTCCCTTAACGCCACGTTCCCAGATCCCCAGGAGCTGCAGGTTTCGTTCACTAGAAACCAGTGTTATTACTGGGATCAAAAAGGAAGACAGGCCCTCTCTTACTGACAGCTTCAAGCCTAAACTCCTTGGGTTGGCTTCGACTTGCCCATGCAACCTTCCAGGTGAACACCTGCTAGGCACCTAATTTGTTGCAGGCATCTATGGTCCAGGTCCTCAGAATATAAACATGGCTAGACAGCCTTTGCCCTTCAGACTTCAGAGTCTGTTCCAAGCTCCCCTCTTTGTCAAAACACCCACACAAGTGCCGGCTGGCCCAATAAGCCTGGTCTCATTATTAAGCCTCCCACCCAGCTCCCTGTGGGCACATGCTCTCCCTCACCTCTCAGGAGGAGCCCTTCATTCCCCTCCGTAAATCTCCCCCACATTTCTCGGTGTGGTTGGAGCTCCACTTCTTCCGCAGGGTGAGCACTCCCTTCTCTGAATGCCCTCTTACCGCTCTGCTGGTCCGGCCCACACACCTAATGCTTAATTCAGACTCAGTTCCACAAACCCGCTCCGAGTAAAAGGCAGTGCAGTGTCTCAGAAACGGTCCCAGAGGATCTGAGTCCATCATTCTCTGGTTGTGGGACCTTGGCCAAAATAACTCATCGTACTGAGCCTCAAGGTAAACTTCTTTTATTTATTTTTATTGTTGTTCAATGATAGGTGTCCCCATTTTTCTCCCATCACTCTCCCCTGCCCTGCCCACTCCCCACCTCCCACATTCAATCCCCTGCCCCCACCATTGTCTTTGTCTAGTTAAACTTGGGTAAAGCAGAGCCCTTGCCAGGGCTGTTGTGACTGTATGTAATTGTGACTCAGACCGTGGTGAGAGCCCACATTCAAGTGTCCTTCTCCCATCAATGAGACACTGCTTCTGGGAAGTCCAAAACAAACCCATAAAGTATAAAAACAACAATAATGATATTTTAATTATTATAGATAATGCTATATATTATGTAATTATTCTACATTTAATTGTATTAATTTAATGTAAGTAACTCAATTTCAATGTAATGTAATTGTATATTAAATAATGAAATTCTGTGTCATTTATACATGTTTATTACACATTATATTTTGATATAATAGTTAATTTAGCATTAATTTATATATAATATAGATTTCTATACAAAACATACTAATACTAGTATTAGTTCCTTTATGTATAAAGCATCTGCTCAAGTTCTCAATGTGTTTCTTTAATAATTCCTTACTGGCCTTTTCTCTCTCCAGTCATGAATGTCTTGTGTCGTATCCATCTCTCATTTCCCACCACTGTGCCTCACCCAAAAGAATGCTAGTATGTACCACGCTGAACAACAGGCCAAGATAAAAAACCAGGCTGCTGGGAAAATCCTTGTACATTCTGAGAGCTGGGGGCCTTAGCTACGTCCCTCTCTCCCACAGCCAGGTTGGAGGACAAAAAGAAACTAAAATCCTGGCTGACTTTTTGATGAATAAAAGAAAAATAGAGCCTCAGCTGAGAGCCAGGGGAAGTGGCGGAAAGACCACCCAATCGACTCAGCCGAAGCTGGAGAGCAGACACTGCTGCTTCAGAGCCAGGGTCATTGCAGAGCTGCCCCCTTTCGTGAGTTTTACACGAGCAAGCGTACTTTAATCTGTGGAGAGAAAAAGGTGGTAGTTATCGCCTGACTTTCCCAAGCACTTTGTAGGGTGAAAATTTCATCCTACAGAGAACATTTCAACTGTTTTAGTTAATGAAGGAGGTAAAAAAGAGAAAAAGGAGGATAAAAGCAGCAACAGATGTACCTTATCTCCTCTTAAACATTTATTTCTTCTCAAATAGCTGGTGTAGTGGTTTCCACCAAGGGCAGGATGCCTCCTGGGCAACCCATGCAGGCAGTTTTGTTGTTGCTATGACTGGAGGGTACCGTGGACCACATTCAAAGGGAAGCCAACAGATGATGAATATTCTGCAGTACACGGGGCAATTCCACACCACAAAGACTTCCCAAGTATCGTGCTAGACAGTCATTTAAGTGAACAAGATATCAGCAATCCTCTGTGTATACACTGTAAATCATAGTTTACATTTCAACTCCAAGTATTTCTGCGCACAGGACTATGTACTAAATTTTCTAGCAATGCAACTGCTGTGCAAATTTAGGGTAGTATGCACTCTGTTTTGTTTGGAATTTCAACAAGAGTTCTCCATTATTTTGTAAACTAATGATACCAACCGCAGTGCTGCTTGGAATATCTGAGTCACCCGTGCAGCACACCTGTATCCTTGTTCATTTCTGGCTGTCGCAGGCACAGGAATTGTACCTGCTGATGCCAAGCACCCAACTCTCTGAGCAATATGGCGGCCATGGTGAGGGGGTTCTTGGATGCAGGGCTTTAAATGTCAAAATTGGGGAAAGTTTCAGGCAAACTGGGACACGTTGGCTGTCCCACTGAACACAAACATATTAAAATGCATTGTGCCTTCAAAAACATACCACCTATCCTTTATACTCCTGGAACCAATGAAATGCTGTTGAATGAATGGGAGGAAACAGGAAAAAAGAAAGAAGAGGGCACTTTCTCAGGATTACAAAAATTATTTCTACTCCATATTCACGCTCCTTTCTAGAAACACGCGTCTGATATCCAGGCACATCTTCCTGCAACCCCACAACCTGAAGACATCTCATATTCTTGAGTTTTCTGCTAAGTAGCTCCCCAACCCTTCTTTGGAGGGGAAGGTAGGTTGGCCTGGCTTCTGTCAAGGACTCACAATGTCACAGGATCACAAACTTTCAAGGAAACTTCATGATCATTAAAAACAAATAATGTTTTTTGTTTTTTTTTTTAACCAAACGGTCTCAGACATGTATTGTTGGCCCCTGTGTCTAGCCTGTCTTTTGAGAAAACGCAACATAATTTGACAGGTGACACACTCAGTTAAAATGCCTGAGACACAATACCCACCAACTTATACTTGGGAAGCTTTGTGTATTGATGTGACCTGGCTTCTGCCTGCAGATTTATAAGTTAGAAACCTTGTTCTATAACTTTGACAAAGAAACCCTGTATATTTCTGAGAAGTGATCTTGAGCCTCACCTTGAACATGTGCTTTGAGATATAAGGAGTAACTGGAAAACCGTTCTCTTTCAGATTCAGCTGTGGTCAGGAGAGGAAACTGACCGAAACTGAAAGGAAAATAGGGTGTGCAGAAAGCAGGGTGCCATGGATGGGCTGATGCCCTGGAGCAAAGTCAGCTGTCAGCAAGATGCTACAGCTTCTGCACCCACAACACAGCTGCTCATCTGCAATTGAAGCAATATTGTGCATGGGAGGACTGGTTGAAAAAGAAGATATAGGATGGAACAAGAAAACAGGAACCTGTGTTTCTGAAAGTATTATCAGGACTTACTGAGACCTAATGTTCTCTATGGGACACCTCTGTGTGCCCCCACCCACCTCTGGAAACCACAAGGTGTGCATCCAGGAAGGGGCAGAGGACCTGAATTTGGGGACAGAGAATGGTAGTCTACTCACTAAAAGAGAGCTTTGGGGCGTAAAACAGTGCATCTAGAAGTTTTTGCATGTTGTCTAGCTCAGTATAGAAGGTGGGTTCAAATCCCTCATCTGTGTCTTTTCATTTGCATACCCTTACCAGTCAAAGCCAAGTTGCTTATCTCTGATTCAACGTCCTCATTCATTAGGTAAAGATGATAGTAATAGAATTACATTACAGAGGTTGTTATAAATGCATATTGAGGGATAGAATTCCGAGAAAATGGTCCAGTTCCTGACCCTTTCTGGATACTCATTACCAGTTAGCTGTTCTAATTAATATACCAATCAATTACCATTCCTTGTAGCTCCCACATTTCTGCTGCCTATGCACCACCCAGAGCCCGTAGTTTGGCGAGGTGCGATTAGAGTACCTTGTCATTTAAACAAGGTAACGTTTCATTCCTATTCTGTTCCATACTTCCATCCCCAGGGACTAACTGTATATTCACTATACAGGCTCCAAATTCATGGCAAGGTCATGAGCAAGGAGAGCAGATCAGACGCCCAAATGATAGTGTCAGGGTGTGGATAACACAGGATTTTCTTCATCACCGCTGACATCAAGCTTTAGTGATGCCACTCTGAAACGCATGATGAGGTGCTACCCTGCTGTGGTAGACCAAATACTGGGGTCTTTCAAAAATTCCTCTGTTGAAGCCCTAACCCCCAATGTGATGGCATCTTGAGATGGGACTTCTGGGAAATGATTAGGGTTAGATGAGGTCATGAGGATGGACCCTGGTCAGATGGACGCCATAAGTGCCTTATAGGAGAGACTGCCAGTGTTCCGCACACCTTCGTGACCTGCACACAAAGAAGAGGTCATGTGAGCTCACAGTGAGCTGGTGGCCACCCCCAAGCCAAGAGAAGAGGCCTCAGAATGAAACCACCTTGCCGGAACCTTGATCATGGGCTTCTCAGCCTCCAGAACTGTGAGAACATAAACAATGGTTAACCCACTGCGCTAATGGTATTTTGCTATGGCAGCCTGAGGGCAGTGGGGAGGCTCAGGGCTGCCCGGACACAAAGAAACAATTTCTCATTGAGGCTGCCTTATGAGCCTGTCAAAAGCTCTCTTTTCTCAAGTCAGGTAGAAATAACTTTCCTGAAAAAAGTGTTCAAAGAGGGGAAAAAAAAAATGAAGAAGAGCCAAGAGCTACGCTGAAACTTACAGTTTTCAAAGTACTACTGGTGACAAGGGGATTCTGTAAGGAATATTCTTAGAACACCAGGACCTGGGGCTTGAGAGAACCTGACACTTGAGCGTATAAAATCTTCCTTTTTACAGGAATCAGGAGGAGACCAACAGGCGGTAATTAGGACACTTAAGCAAAAAAAGTAGGCAAGGCAAATGGGTCCTTTCCAAGAAAGCATTTTAACTTTGCAATCTCTATAGGGTTCGTTGTTGAAAGTTTCTATTTAATAATTATGCCATCTAAAGAGTTTTTGTCAAACGTCCCTCTTTGTTTAGAAACCATGCAGACTTGCTCTTTTGGGTTTAACAAAAGATTAGGCAAATCTTTGTCTATCTGAATAAACTAAAAGAAAGCTGCTTGTCTTCATGGGGCCTTTACTTTTTTTGTCTAAGAAAAATCATAAAAGGGTTCAGGAGATACCCCCAGTAACCTGTCTGTGGTATGCACAACTTCCCCGAGTCGTGGATGGACATCATCACCATCACCCCCGAAATGCCAGTGAGCTCCCCCAGCCCTTGGGCTCAGCCTTCAGGCAGTAGATGAGAAGCAGCATGGCCATGACCTGGGTCATACTAAGGGTTTCGATGAACTGGAAATAAATGCAGGATTAAAGCCTTTGACTGCCATTTGTCTTTTGATGTCTTGCAAAGTCCATTTCCTGGCAATAAAAATAGCCCAAAGGCCCAGAGAAAGGATCTCACGTTGCCACACAGTCTAAAATACTCATCCTCTGCCCCACCCCCACTTCTTTATACATTTCCCTGACATGCAGCATCTCCATTTGTATACCAGAGTCACTGGTCCTACAACTTCTTTCTCCTAGAAGACCTCCTCCAAGTTCATGGCTATTTCTTCTACCTTCTTCAGGGTCAAGGTCAAGGCCCATTTCACTCACCCACTTGGAAACTGGGTAAGCCGTAATTATGACAGCTTAGTGGACACTGCGGGGACGGGGAAGAGTATGACCAAATCTCTGCTCACAGTCCAGGGGGCGGGGGGAAGGGCAAAGACCACAGGTGCCATTCTTGGAGAAAAAGCTCATCCAATGCTTGTTACATAAACACCACTCGCCAAAGTGGCTTCCACGGGACACGTGTGCCAGGAGACATCGCCACACCCCGCCCTCAGAGCTTCACCATACCTGGAAGTAGACTGCAGGTGTTCCCTGTTCCCTTCTTGCACCTGTTGAACCCAGCATTTTCCCAGTGCATTTACCCACCCAGGCTTTTCTAACTAGAACACCCATTAACATCTTGTGTTCTACGAAGCAGTCTGGGAAACAGCTCTGCATGGCAAAGTAGGATGAAACAACTGCCAGGAGAGCGCTTCAAACAAAGCACCAGAGGGCAAACCCTTCTCCCTGTTTTCCTAACAGCAGAAGGATGCAGAGGTCAGGCGGCCCTGCTCAGAAACTTGGTCTGGCAGTTCGCTACCTGTGACCTTGGCCGAGTCAATTAACCTCTCTGAAATCACAACTGCTTCATCTGTGAAAACCTAACAAAGTGTTTGCCACAGAATTTCTGTGAAAATTAAATGAAATCGCATTTGGAAGCAGCTGGCACAAAGCCTGGGTGGGGAGAACATGATAGCTGCTCAGTGAGAGCTTGTTTCCTACCCCTCTTATTTCACAAAATTCCTTTAACAGGGACATCCAGGTCATTGATTTGGCACTTAAAGACATGCATACCACTAGCTAGCTTCCCCAGGGGATGCTCCTTAGGGCTTAGACATTGGGTCTTCTTCCCTTGGACCCCCAGGACAGAGCAGGTGGCTCAGTATGTGGCTGACATCAGGGATTTCATCAAAACAGCAGCTATTTCCTCAAGGAAGCTTACTCTTATTCACCAGCATATTCCCGGTAGCAAAGTGACATCTCTCGACTTCCCTATGCCTGATTTCCAAGGCCCACTTCCCCCCCAGAGCAGGTGCGCTGCAGAAGCTGCAGTTAGAGAACAACAGGTATCCATCCCTGTGGCCAGGAAAGGGGTGCTCTGCAGCTGGGGTGGGGTGCTCCCATGGCTCACTGGAGTCCTCCCTGGCATAGCGCTTACTGGATGCTTCTGACCTGGTCTCATTTCCTCCCTGGCCCCTACGCCCTTTCAGAACAGGGACAGGGTTTGGTTATTGGTATATTGCAATGCTCAGCACAGCACCTGGCACCTGACAACTGATGAGCATTCAAGATGTTGTGGACAGGTGCATGGATGGACAGATGAACAAAAGAAGATGGGAAAGAGCAGAAGAAAAGGAGGAAGGAAGGAAGGAACACAGGAATCTCAATTCTACTGGAACATAAACTCCATAAAAACAACACCTTTGCCCCTTGTTAGGTACCGTTGTGTCCAATGGGACCAGGACAGTGCCGGGCACTAAAAGAAGCTAAATAAATATTTGTTGAATGAACTGATGAGTGGATGGATAAACTAAGCCAACCTACCATTTAGAAAACTCGCTATACATGATTACTATTCACTGACAAATCAAATTGCTCTCAGATGACTTCCTGATCTGTTTTCTCCACCAAATTATCAGGATATTTTAATATTCATGCAATGCAGAATGAGAACAAGTAGTGAGGCAGATTAACAAAAAAAGAATGTCTTCTACGGGCCAAGCAATGGACCAAGTTCAGGGAATACAACAGGACATGGTCCCTGCCCTCAGAAGCTACAACACCCCCAAACAGGCCTAAACTGAACACAGTGGCATGAGAGCCGTGGGGGGGGGGGGTGGAGACAGCTACCTCCAGTGGCTTCCCAGGTGGCAGGGCAGGGCCATCCCAGCTGAAGGGCACAAAGGCAGAGTGACAGTATCAATTAATCCTTTTGTGATCCTAATGTCAGAAATGTAAGCCTTTTATGATGCAGTTAAACAATTTTTATGGGTTTTTTCCATCCGGCTCATGTCTTGGTGTGTTTTTTAATCAAAAAGGATAAGAACAAGAAGTCAAGTGGATATAAATCTTGGGCTGATTTTTCTGGTTCTCTGCCCAGGGAGGCGAGGCGGGTCGGCAGTGCTTACAGCCGAGTTTGTGGTGGTTCTGTCCTCCCTGGACAAGTTTTTAGAGAGAGCAGGGCCTTGCTTTAAACAACAGACATGTCCTTGGAGGCTGCACGTCAACAGAGTTTCAGGAAATCAACTTTCTTGTTACCAATAACTTCAGATGTACATTATCTTTATTTCCGATGGCAAAACAAAGGCATGTTCCTTGCATAAATGTGCGAGACAAAAGAAGCACAAACAGAAAATAAAAATTACTTGCAACCTTATAACCTGGAGGTAATTTTAGAATATAATCTTATACTTTTATTCCTTGTGTATATACAGAGATATATATTTTGACAAAAAGGGGATAACGGTAGGATTATTATGTATCTTACTATTCTAGGTGATCTATACACATGTCAGCAACATTTTTCCCCATGTCAACAGTCTACATTTTATTTACTATTTCCATATTATTCTACCGCATGGATGTACCAATATTTAACAAGTTCTCATTTTTGGAAGTCAGCTTTGTTTTAGAATTTTTCTTATCATAAATAATGATAAAAGTTCTTTGTTCTCATCTTCTGTAACTTCCTAGAAATGAAACTGGTATATCACATAGATGCATATTTTAAAAATTATATACATTTGATCAAACTGCTCAGCAAAAATGATGTTGTGATTTATACTCCCTCCAGCAAGAAGTGCTTACATTTTTGACTGGTACTACGGATATAACACACCGCCATGTTTAACTCCTGTTTTAATTACTTGTGAAGTAGAATGTTTCACATGTATAAACTGTCCTCCATGTGTTCTTCTTCAGTGAAGAACTTCCATGTCCTTTGCTCACTGTTTCCTTTTTTTCCTTATTGATTTCTAGGATCATTTTACATATTAAAATACTGATCTGTTATTTTTCATCTATGATGTACATTTTTCCCTAGAGTAGTTTGTTTCAATGGTTTTTTTTTTTTTTAAACAATGTTTTGTTTCCTCTCTTTCCAATTTTTCACCGTAGTTTCCTTTGTCTCCTTACTTGTTAAACAGTAATAGGCAAAGCAACACTTGGGCGGAAGGGAAAACACTACCACTCACTCCAGCAGTATCACGAATTTATCTACTGGATGATCAAAGGAATTGATCCCTCCAGAGCAGCCAGCAACCCAGGCAGAAGCCGGCAGTTAATGTGGAAATTGGTCCCAGAGAAACCAGACCAGTTCTCTTAGCAAAGCCAGGCAATGGAAACCTCGTTTAGCACAAGAAAATTCTAAGTGACATTGAGGTCCCAGACAGGGTCAAGAATCTGGAGTCCCTTGAGGGACTCATAGTTTCTGGGTCAGTAAAGCCATTTCCTGGATGTTAAAGGAGGGTCTCACCAGCGGTGGGATGTTAATTGATGGGCCACTTCACCTGAAGGAAAACTTTCTAGAAGAGAAGCCAGACTAAAAGACCCCCATCTCTATTTGGGGGTGAGGAGGCAAAATGGAAAGCTGGCTCTGGTGCTGACCATACTAAGGGGCGGAGCGTTGGAGCGGCTCCCAGGTTGGGTGTGAGGGGAGGGAAGCCTTTTCCGCGTGGTGCTGAGAAATCAGCAAAGCCAAAGCTCCATGTGAGACCGGACAGCAAGCCAACCCCTACAGCAGCACCAGAAACCTGCCCCACTTATCTTATTTAGGTTGTTGTTATGCCTTTTGAGTTCTATTCATGAGTATCATTTCCACCCTACTTCCTAATGGTAAGATTTCGATCCCGTTTGCAAGTCTTGGCTGGTCTGCAGTACGTTTGGTTCACATGTGAGCCAGAGCATTAGGGTGAAGCCCGATCCTCCAACATGGCTTCAGTGAGAAGGGAAAGAAAGGCCCCGTGTGTGGGAGTTGAAATGCAGAGGCCCCCTTTCCTTCTTGGAAAAGAAGGTGTTTTCTACTTCTAGAGCCACCTGGAGATCCAAGGTTTCATCATTAATGGAAATGACTTCCTGTGTAGCCGGCAGTCCAGCAAAGCTTGGGGACCTTGACATAGACAGCGAGAGGTCATATAAAGCTAGCTACAGAGTTCGCACGTCCAGAGGACTGTGGTGAACAGATGGGGAGGAGAGGATGGATGGAAGGAGGATGAGGACAGTGAAGAGGCAGGTTAGAAATTGTGTGACAAACTCTAGGCACTTCGAAGGACAGAGGTAGGTGAGAGAGGACCAGCGAGGTAGCCATGGGGAACTAAAGAGGGGGGCACTACGCCGGGATAATGGATGCTTATAATGATCACTGATGCTCCTAATTATAACCAGGAGGCACTGAAGATCCTGCCTCGTTAAAGAACAATTAAATTATCTTCACTCTGTTAAACTGATGGAGGCAGGACAGTAAGCAACTGCCTTTTAGAATCCTCTTCAGAAACAGGAATGACACACTGTACGGCTGGAGATCTGGAAGGATAACATGCTAGGAGAGAAAGTCCGGTTATCCTGCACACCCCATTCCTTGCAAAGTCCAGCCTGCTGCTGGGTGTGGCCTGGCGGTGGGTGCGGTCATCTCGCGGTTTGGGCGAGTGAGAGCCACAACCATGGTGGCTGCAACTTGAGGTGTAGGGTGATCTTGAGCACCTTCAAGGAGACAGTGGTACAGAGAGGGGAAGGAAGGTAGTGGCCTGGGCTGCCGACCACTGCCTCATTCCTGCAAATGCATTCATTGCTCTAGGCTAAAAATGTGACACCTTTCAAAGGCGCTCTTTACCAAGCACACAAAGAACAGGGATAATGGACCACACGGGAAGACTGTGATGGACCTAATATTCAGAAAGTTAGTTCACTGCATTTCCGTTGTTCTTCCCACTCTATCAAACAATCTTTTCTAATAACATCAATAAATATTTATGGGACTGAGGACTATGGGTACTCTACAGAAGAATGAGCCATGGTCCCTAACCTTGAGGAGTTTCAACCTAATGACTATTTAAAGAGTCATTGTTTTCCCCTAAAACCAATGCCCTGATTTAAATGCAGGAACAGGACTTATTCAATAAATCTTATTGTGAATCATACTTGGAAAAGAAATAATATTTCTGAAAAACAAATGTGAAAGGATTGTAAATGCTCCTTCCTTCCCCATGTTCTCAGAGTTTCCAAAGGGAGAGGTGGTGGCACCGTTAAAGAGCCCAAGGACCCTCGCGCTGACAAGTGGCGGCAGGAAGGGCACACAGGAAGGCTCTGGGAAGCCTTGAACCCAGGGACACGAGGGGCAAGAGGGCCTGGCCCTACTCCCTTGCTGACTTTAAGAGTCAATTGTAATGGTTGCTTTCACTTTCCTTCTCCCCAATTCTTTTAATTAAACTTGTCAATAGACGCAGTATCAGAAGGAAAAGCCATTCCCTGCCCATGACCCCCAAGTCTGGTTACTCTTGTCCAATCCCTCCATTTCCCCACCCACCCCCACCTCTCACGTCCACGTTAGCTTGTTATCACCTCATAACAGTGAAATCCCTTTGCCCAAAGCAATCAATGCCTCTCATTATTATTATTATCATCACAAAAGTAATACATGTTTCTCATAGGAAATTCAGGAAATAAAAATATAGAATGTAGAAATCATTGTAATCCCATGAATTAGAAATTGGCCCTGTTAACATTTTAGTGGGTATTCAATGATTTCCCATCAATTGGATGCTCAGTGGTTTTTTTTTTTTTTAAATCTTGTGCTGATTTCTGCCAAGTTATTACTTTGAATTTGGGTCTTATGTTAGACCACCATCCCTATTCAACCATCAGCTCAAATGCCATGTTCTCCGTGAGGCCCCTCCAACCCACACCTCCCAGCAACAACAACTCCTCTCCCTGGCGCCTGGTGAGCTCCAGCCCCCAGGGCTGCGTTCATCAACACCACGGTGGCACCTTCCCCCATTGGATGGACTACACGGTTACGTGTTTCCAGGGGAGAATCTCAGCTCTAAGAGGGCAGGGGTTTTCTCTGTTTTGTTTCCTGCTTTATCCCAGAGTGTCCATGAACCAGGAAGGCCGAAGGAAGAAGTTCCAACTATCTCAAGAGGAGACAATGCTCCCCTTCTCCAATAAGTACTGCTAGACACAAGGACCCCTGCTTTGGAGGATGACCTGCATGGGGTTGCCAGCAGAGGGACAGAGTGGGTGGGAGCAAGAGAGAACGCGAGACCTTGGCTGCCCACGTTGGCCCTGCTGCTCAATTTTGGGTTGAGCTTGAGTCTGTGGCTTGGTTTCCTCACTATGTAAATGAGAGGGCTGGATGCCTGAAGTGCAGGTGCCGGTCCAACTACGGCCAACACTCCCCCCACCCCGCCCCGCCCTGCCCTGCCCCTGGCCCATCTCCTTCCACCAGCCCAGGGCTTGACAGTTTACAAAGTGCTTTCATTCAGAGCATCTCACTTATTTTATCTATTGACAATCAGTGTGAGAATCCCAGACACAACATCAAAATCAAGTGTGCACAGGACACCATGACCAACAAAGTCAGCAGGGCTCAACAGAAGAGACAGGGAGAGGCCACTAGAGAGGTGGAGACACTCCATCAGTGAGATGGAACGTAACTTCAGAGAGAGGGAGAAAAATGGCACCAAAAGGCAGGGGAGCGAATTTTCACATGATTCGTCCAAATCTTTTAAATGCCCCTTAGGCAACAGTCAAACCTCACGGATCCAGTGGGAATTGCACAGGCGGGTGCCGCCGCGGCCAGGCTGTCTAACTCTCCCCCACCCTGCTGGCGGAGGGAGGGGACCTGGAGTGTTTCTCCAGCTCCCGCGCCTCAAACATGTCTTGCAGGTTGCAGAATCCTCACAAAAAGTGGCTGCTGAACGTCCTGGAGCTCCTTTAGGAGAATATGTCTAGAGTCCTAGCAAGCCTGCTTACTGGGTTACATAACTGCACTCTTATTGTAATTCTGTGACTTTTACCAAAAGGCTAGATCTGAATTGCAGACACAGATTCCTTTTTATATTCTCTCTGGATGAGTGACTACAGCCTGAGTTTATTTTCCAAACACCTTTTTTTTTTTTTTTTTTAAGGAGGAGCACTTTAGGGCAGCAGTAAACTTATGCTGTCCAATTATTCATTCATTTACCTATTTACCCAACAGAAAATTATTGAGCATCTCCTAGCCACCAGACATTGCTCCAGGCAATGGGGATAAACAATCCCATTCAAACCAGAGAGAAAGGTGCGATTCACAAGCACCGGGAGGGAGATGTCTGCCTCTTGCCCCCATCAGAGATCTGCTGAATCCCCTGGCCCCTACTCCCTGCTGCCAATGGAGAACATCAAGGCCGCTGGCTCTGGTTTACAGCGTTCTGATGGGATTCTTGGGCGGCCTCATCTTTCTCCTCTTCCCTTCCTTTCCTCCAACACACACCCCTCTGGCTGTCTCTCTGGCTCATGAGTTCCTCAGGTCAGGACCTTTGGAGAGCAAGTTGGTTGCAAAGGCCTTTCTCCCCAGCTGCCAAGCTGAGTGATCAGAGAAAGTGTCCAACCAGCATCCAGCCATCTCGCAGGGTCAGCAGACGTATTGAATAAGGGAGATGGAGCACATGCTGCAAAGGATGCAGAGTTTTGCTGCTGTTGAGAGGCGACGCATTTAGCAGACTAAGGGGATGAAACTCACCGAAATCTAGGCAGTAGGCCTGCTTTCTGGCCTAGTGTGCTGGAGAGCAGCACAGGCAGGCGCGAGTCCGGAGACTGCTGCGTTCCTCACAGGTGGCAAGACCACCCAGGGTACTTGGTTTAAAATTTGGGTTTCAGTTTCCCTATCTGCAAAAGGGAGATAATGATATCTCTCCCTTAAAGAGTTACTGCGAGGATTAAATAAACACTACCTTGGTTGAGCATTTACTATGAATCAGACAGTACATATGGCAATTTTACAAACAGGATCTTTAAAAAAAATCCTTATTTGAGGACATTTTTTCATTGATTTTTAGGGAAGAAAGAGAGAGGCATGGATTGAATGCCTCATGACTGGGGATTGTGTGCATCTGCATGGGGGATCTGACCCACAACCCAGGCATGTGCCCTGACTGGGAATTGAACCCACAACCTCTCGGTTATGAGACAACCCTCCAACCAACTGAGCCACACCAGCCAAGCCAAACAGGATCTTATTTAATTCCAATCACTCTAACTCATTTTAGCCTCAGATCAAAGTACTAACGGCTGATTTTGTCATTTCTGTGCCCTAGGAAGAGGTCCCCTCCCCACCGTAGAGTAACTAGGCTGAAACACTTCAAAGTTGCACAGAAGATTTGGTGACGTTTCAGACTCAGTTGGTTCCAATGTCTGGAGTTGTGCTGTCTAATGTAATAGCCAGCAACCACATGTGGCTACTTCAATTTAAAGTAATCAAAAGCCGATTAGATTCAGATTCATTCACAGTTCCTCAGTGACACTAGTCACATCTCAAGTGCTTAATGGCCAATGTGGCTAGTGGCTACAGTATGGAACAGTGCCAACAAAAAATATTTTCATCAGTGCAACAAGTTCTACTGGCCAGAGGTAGGGGATGGAAAACAAGTTATGGGAGGGAAAATAAAAATCAACACAAGGGCGCGAGGGTCCATTCCACAGAGGTTCACGGACGTTTGGCCTCTTTTCAACAATTTGTCAGGGCTAACAAGGTGAGGCCGCTCTCAGCTGTGGGCTGAACTGACAAAGTGCTTCGGGGCATTTGGATGGCTTCATAGGGCCGCTTTCCTAGCTTGGTTACTAACAGGGCAGCGCCATTCAAAGGTATTACATTTTCAGGTCTTTTACTAACTAGGAAAGAGAAAAATAAAGACATTGGTAAAAAGTCATCCAGAATCTACTCCCACAAGCCAAATGGCTCCCCTACCATTTGCCCTGGGCAAGGTTCATTCTCATAACCTAGCACTAAGGAGTCATTTCCCAAAAAAATCAATCATGTGCTAATCATCATGACCTGGGAAAATGCTTTGCAATGTTCCCAGGCACAAGGAGCCTTTAGTCTAGGTATAACCTAGCCCGTGCTGTTGCTTTAACATGCTCCCAACGTCCCCGGGTACAGCCCCTGCTCCTCGTAAAAGGCAAAGGGAATCACACCACTCAGCTTCACAATTTTCAAGAAGTACTCCATTCCCTAGAGTGCCTACCAAAGCCCTGGGTTTGGTATAGACTCCCTGTCACAAACCATGTGGAGTTTGCCAAACCCATGGCTATTACCCCTTGGCTGGCCCCGGTGCCCCAGCTGCCCCTCACATTCAATGCCCCAGCAGACTCATTCATTTGTCCATTCACTCATTCACCACATACTTATCAAGCACTGCTATGTGCCAAATTAGGTACTAGAGCTATAGCAGTGAAGAAAACAGAACACAAGATCAGATCCCTATTCTCACGGAGCTCACACTACAGGAGAGGACAGACAGCAGGTAAATCAATCTATTAAGACATACAGAATGCCACGTGGTGGCAGGCACTACAGAGACCCAAAGTGTGTGGTGGCTGTGGTCGTGGTAGGGTGCTTTCCTTATATTTAGACATTATGTTAATTATTTTCTTCAATCCTTCGAGATGTTGTCATTTGTTCCTTCATTTGCTTAAGAAATTTTTCTTGAACACTTACCATGGGCTGGAAGGTGCTTTGAGCAGTGAGCAAAACAGACAAAAGCCCTGACGTTCTAGTGGCAGAGAGAGACGACAGACAAGATGACAGTGTAGAGCTCAGAGGGAGGTGAGTGCAAGGACGAGGCCGGTGAGGGCGAGGGGAGTACACAGTAGGACTAGGAGGTGGTGTCCAGTCTGTCTAGAGGTCACTGCACCTGGATGCTCAGGGACTGCACACGCATGTTCTGTTCTTTGCTGGACTATACTCTCCCCGTTTTGCACTCGTGGCCACTTCCTCCTCCGCTTCCTCCTCTAAGCCCTGACTGCAATGGTACTCTCTGGAGCTTTTCTGATTATCCCACACCTGGGTCCTCTCTGTGCACTATAAATATCTTCATTTATCTGGTATCCATCAATGCTACATTACCTTTAGGCATTTAGGTATGTTAGTCCACCTGGTTCACATTGTTAATGGGCAGGGACTGTGTCTCATAGGTCTTCATTTATTCTAGAAGCTTCAATGGAAGACCAGCTACGAAGCTTGCCCAGCTTCCCTACCTTAGAGACTAAAAGAGCCCCTGCCATTTTGTCTTTATTTAAGAGATCTGCTTTTCTTTCCACCTCCCCCCTCCACAACAAAGGACTGATGAACCATTTAAGTAAAATAACGCATGCAAAAGTATTTAGAGAACACATACAGATGGCTTGGTAAATATAAGTCATTGCTATAATTATTACTAATCTAAATTTAGTTTTGCATGTCTACTAGAATACATGTACATATCCAGCAGGTTACTGAAATGCTTCTGATTTTCGTCTGACCAGAGCAGGATGAAACCCTAGCATGCCCTATCCACAATCCTGGCATGGCGGCTACGCTACCTATGACTCCGTTTACTTACCTGCTCACCAAAGGGACCTCCTATTTCTAGGCATTGTACTGACTTATAGCTGGTTATGACCCTCTACATCACAGTCAACACTCTTGGTACTCAAATATGGTGCAGATACTCTGTTTTCAGAGCCCACCGCACTGACACTTTGGTGGCTCGCTGTCCCCTATCCTGGGCTGCAGAGCTCCCCCTCCTTGGGAGGCTTCTCTCCTGCTCACTTCTTCAAAACACTGCCACTAACTCCCCCAGATGCTCTTCCTCCTATTCACACAATTCTTCTCTTGTGTTGCTTATATACTGCTTGTGAGGACACGGAAAACCACAGCAGCTCAGCTGGACAAACTGAGCCTTGTACCCACAGGTCCCACACGTATGGCTGTGGGACCACCTCAGGCAGACATGTCTCTGGGTGTCGGAATGTTCTCTTGTAAAGAGGGAAGCACGCTGGCTCTCAAGGCAGTTGAGAGGATGGTCATCTCTTAATATGATTCATACAGTCTCCAGAACTATCATTAGAGCCGAGGTTGTTCTGGGTCTACTTCTAAGCTCTGAGATGCTCAGAAGCTTGAGTTCACGATAATGCTCTTTGCTGAAGAGGTGGCCATCCAGCTACACGTGGGTATGTAGGCAGGAGCAGAGCTACACGTTTGTACATAGTCGCATGTAGGGAGGAAGAGACGGGTGTCCTTAGCCCTGCATCTGCGGAGGGTCGGACAGAACCTCTGATCAAAGTAGTTAAAAAGATGAATGTGTATTCCCAGTGGAGCTGTCCCAGTCAGCCAGGACTCAGCTTCCTACCCTCCGTGACAGCATGGATGGAACTGGAGAGCATTATGCTAAGCGAAATAAGCCAGGCGGTTAAAGACAAATACCATGTGATCTCAGCTTTAACAGGAACCTAACCAATAAAACAAACGGACAAGCAAAATATAACCAAAGACACTGAAATTGAGAACAGGCTGACAGTGACCAGAGAGGAGAGGGGAGGGAATTTCAGGGGAAAAGGGGAAGGGTTTACAGGAACAAGTATAAAGGACACATGGATAAAAACTAGTGGGGGTGGAAATGGGAGGGAGGTGAGGGAGACTGGGTCAGTGGGCTGGGATGGGAGTAAAAGACAGAAAACTGTACTTGAACAACAATTACAATAAAATAAAAAAAAAGACAATGCTGGATGCTTATTTCAAGGTGAGAGAAAATTCTGAAGACGAAAGAATCTTCTCAAAACTTCTTTTCATTGAAGTGTTGGTTGGCTGCATTTCCCTTGAGCTTTGCTAGCTCTTTGTCTAGGAAAGGGAAATCGTATGGGGCTTTGTGGAGCCCATAAGCTACTTAATCTGAACTTGGAACTCAGGCACAGTTTTATAGCCCCTTGTTGTGCCTAGCACGGGGTAGATTTGAAAAGGATGCGAATGGTATGTGTTCAGCACTCTGTTTGCCTAGCACTGTCTGCAGTGCTGAAACTGAGCACAACTGTCAAACTGACACAGGAAAGAGGAGGAATTCAAGATGTGGCTGCATTTCCATGAAATGCAGACAAGGTCAGGGGCAAAAGGAAACCATTCCAGAGCCAGCTATAATGCAAGATTTCTGCTGACATGGGGGCTGCCCCACGGATGGGGCTGTGGGGCTACAGCCCCACCCGTGGTAAATGATAAGAAGCATGGCATGGAATATTTGAAAACTAAAATGATGCAAAAGATGCTGTGTTCTGTGCAGAGTGGGTGCCAGAAAAGTGCTGAATTACTACAGGGCGATGACAGGAAAGAGAAAAAGCAGCAGATGAATAGGTACAGCAAGACTGATGAGGACTGGTTGGCTGCTGGCAGGTGACAGATGAGCCGACGCACCACACCAACGGAGATGAGATGGAAAGGCACGGAGACACTCCACAGTGAAGTCTCTTTAGCTGAGAGGCACAGAGGGCCAAGGAGCTTGGGCTGTGGATTCCAAGGCTAGGGACCAGCATGGGCCCACCTTGATCCCTGAGTGCCAGGTGAAGCCACAGGAGAGTGGCAGGTAAATAATATTGGGGGTAAGCCACCTGCTAGACACTGTGCCCTACCTTCCAACCATTATCACCTTTGATTCTCCCCCTAATCTACTGAAGTGGAAAGCAGTCTCACCTTGATTTTACAGCAGAGGAAACTGAGTTTCTAAGTAACCTGCTCTGGTCACACAGCAAGCAGCAAGCGGAGCCGGGCCTGAATGGCTGGTCTGCGTGAAGGTCCAGGTTGTGTGCCCTCAGAGCTCTGCAACACGAGTCCCTTCAACACTCACGGAATTCCTGACGCCCCGGAGAGGGACTGCACGGCCCACATGAGCCTGGCAGGGAGCAAGTGATTTCTTTGAAGTCTCAGTTTTTACCTTCATCATTTGTGCACATGGAAAAATGTTCTCTCATAATATGCTTGTGTTTTAGCTGAAAAATAATGTGTGATGTTTTAAATTACTTACTGTATGTAAGAAAGGATGTGCTGCCCTTATCCTGGGGGCTTGGAACCATCCCTGACATAATGGTAAGTACCTGGGTTGGGGGGAGGGGAAGGCAGTGGGTTCGGCAATGTGCACCCTGCCTTGAAAGGCAATCTGTTGTACCATGCTGCCTTCTAACATCCCATTTTCAGGGCAAAAACAGGAAGAAGCGAAGTACCCCATCAAAGGCGAACTTATGGCTAATGGCCAGGTATGTGAGAAGACTGGTAGTACACTCTGGCTTGCATGTTCTCCCGAATTGAGGAACTTCCTATTAGTGTTGCCTTCCAGGAGAAAATCATTTCTGTCCCAAAGGCCATCCCTCTGGGCAGGGTGTAGTTTTACATTCCCAAGTCTGCCAGTGTTCTTGTGGAGGTGACACTACTGCCCACCCTAACGGTGATGACAAATGACTCTGAGTGCTGCTCCAAGCACTAGTCACAGGGCTTTGCATGGGTTGCCCCCCACTCCCCAAATAATCCCTCTGAACAACCTTACAAAGCAGGCAGTACCCTGATACCCACTGCACAGATGCAGAAGCTGAGGATACAGAGGTTGAACGACTTGCCCAAGGTGACCCATACAAGCACACCTTGGGGCTGGGATTCATGTCCACAGGATTGGACTCAAGAACCTTTGTTTTAACCGGGGAGCCTGGGTCCACCTTTGCATAGCGTTAGAGAGCCGATGAATATCAGTGTGCCTGTTCCCGTGACATAACTAATATGCTCTCCTGGCCCATTGGCTAACTAGGGTACTCTATTCTCTGATTGGGTGGAGGTCACGAGCCACCTTCTGTTTGCAAATGGGGTCGCTCAAGGTGCTCATGTGCAATGAAAGATGAGCCTGGCCATGCACACCCTGTTGAATGCAGGTACAGGGTAAATGTCCAAGTGAAATTCACTTTTTAAGCTCCTCAGCCTAGAAACCACGGTTGGGCATTGGTTAGTTTATAAATACCAATGATGCTGATAGATTATTTATAAACATGTAATACATACTTTTGTATTATACGTATACTACATATACATTGAAAATACATATATAATCCATATATGACAGATACTATGTTAGTCTGCTGATAAGTTTCTCTCTCCTTCTAAACACCAGCTTCTCAAAGTAGAAAGTAGGTCTCTCTCACTGTTGAGCCAGTCCCTGGTACTTAGCACATGGCTTTGTCAACGGGTTGGTGCTAAGTAAGAGATGTGTCTCTCAGAAGACCATTAAATTTAAGCTTGGAAGCCTCTTTAGGCAGCAAAGGAATTAGCAAGGCACTTACTTCATCTCTACTTCCCAAAGCCCTGAATCTTGGTTGTCCAATTATAGGCACAAACAGACTTTGAGGCCCACGATATTGACAATTAAAGCAAGGGAAAACATCGTTAAAGTGCAGACTCTCCCACGGGATAACATTTGGGTATCAAAATTCTGGTGTGTTTTTGTTAAAGATAAGTCTCTAGGCTTCCTGGTTTATAAGGTGGCTAAGTGCATCACACAGACTGATTCTAACTACAGACTCTCCCTTGCTATGCAACTTTGGGCAGGCCACTGCACCTCTGTCAGTCTCAGTGTCCTCATCCACAAAACGGGGACAATAAAAGGACCTTTCCTTCCATGATGTTGGGAGATTAAATAGGCAACATGCATGAAGCCATTAGTCTAATGGCTGGCATTAGCAATAGACAGAATGCGTTATAATTACTAATGTTATTACTGTTATGATTATTGCTTCAGTGCTTGCTAACATAGAAGCTGATCCAAGCAGTGGCTCAACGGAAATTCACAGGTAAAAGAAAGCAAGTGTTGCCATCCCCAGGAGGAATGGAGGAGGAACATCTGCACCAAGCACAGGTGGGAGCTCAGTGGAGGGGGCAGGCCAGCCTGCTGGACCAGGGCAAAGATGGAGGCTTCCAGGGGAGCCCACGGATGGCCTCTGGCCCAACCCAGGATTCTCCACTGACAAGCCAGGGACACAGGAGGAACCCAGAGAGTGCCTGAGGAGTGGGGGTAGGGCTGTGACACTTCAAAGAAGCCCCGAGGCTATATTCGAGAGTGCAGGATTGAAAATGATACATTCAAGAGCTGGACTCTGAAGGTAAGTGGACTAGAGCCACTCCTCCACGTCAGGGAGGGAGCTAATGAGGCTTTTCTTGTCACCATCTGTAAAAGTTTATTACTTATACTTCAAAGGCAGTGAGCAGCAGAGAGCCTCAGGAGAGATTCCTCCTAAGAATAGGAACTGGAAACAGAAGGCACTGACTTGGGGAGAGAGTGGGGGAGGTGGCCCATGCCCCAGGGGGCAGGCATCTGGATGCCTGGGCCTGGGAAGATTAGAAGCTGACCACGTCTCAGGTGGGAGGATGCTGGGTTACAGGGAGGGTTAATTAACTTCATTATGAAGTAGGAGATGGGCTAGTTTCCTGAAATTGCCCCTGGCAGCCTTCACTTCTGATCTCACACACTCTGGGCTTCTTTCCTAGAACTTGTAGGAAGTGCTCAAAGTCTTTATTTTTTTTAATTTTTTATTGTTGTTCAAGTACAGTTGTCTTCATCTTCCTGCCACCACTTTCCCCTGCCCCACCCACCTCCACCTCCCGCCCTCACTCCTTCCCCTCTTTGGCTTTGTCCATGACCAAAAAACTATGGTACATTTACACAACAGAATACTAGGTAGCAGAAAGAAAGAAGGAGCTCCTACCCTTCATGGCAGCATGGATGGAACTGGAGAGCATCATGCTAAGTGAAATATGCCAGGTGGTGAAAGACAAACACCATATGATCTCACCTATAAGTGGAACCTAATCAAAGTCTTTCTTAATCTCCACCTCCCTAATACCTGGCTGTCCGTCAACACGTGAACACGGCAGTCTGGACAACATGGTGGGTGGTTTGAACAATGATGACTCACTCACCCGGGCGTGGTGTGGAGGAGGTC
Source organism: Anoura caudifer (assembly GCA_004027475.1). Taxonomy (NCBI): domain Eukaryota; kingdom Metazoa; phylum Chordata; class Mammalia; order Chiroptera; family Phyllostomidae; genus Anoura; species Anoura caudifer. Next base: position 446,902 of record PVKU01000530.1, read on the forward strand.
TGCCTTCAGCTCCAAGCAAGTGGCTTCCCACAGTTTGTAATTACGGGCAAAGAAATGATATTCATTCTATTATCACACATTTACTGAGTGCCTCCTACTGAGTGCCAGGCATAGGGGATATGTCAATGAGTGGTGGCAGCCCAGGCCCTGCCCTCCTGGAGCTTACGGTCTAGAGCAGGGATATGAACATTAATTAGAGAATCATGCCTGTGCAAGAAAGTGCAAAATGACAGCCCAGAAGGTGGATGAAGGGGCAAGGCATGAGGTTGCGTAGGTATAAAATAGGAGAAAAGATCTGAACAGGTGAGGGCCTCTTGAAGCAGGGGTGACAGGCAGGGCTGAGGTAGGAAGAACACGCAGATCAACCCAGCAGGTGGAGAGGTTGGCCTAGGAACACGGGGAAGTAAGTCCTCGTATAGGGGAAGAACATGTGTAAGGGCCCCTGGGATGGAGGGAGAATGAGTCACTCCCAAGACACAGAACGCCAATCTTCCTAGAGTGAGCAGGGGAGAGGGAGGTGTGCAGATGTGAAGGTGAAGAGACAGGCGGGCATGGACATAGGTCTGCGTCGTTCATGGCCTATCACTTCAGCTCCTGTGACGTGCTGTGACGGTGCACTGTAGGCGTTCAAGTATAAATGCTGAGTGAACGAAGGCTTTCCTTCAATGCTCTAGGCCCTGTGCCAGGCGTTTATATACTGTATCTCATGGACTCCTTCAATTCGCTGGTTCTCACTGAATCAACTGGTTTTGCTGACAGAAAAAGAATAGTTAGTAAACCCAGGGTTCCGGAGGTGCTAAGTCCCAAAGCTAAGAGCCCAATCAAGTATGTTTCAGAAACTTTACAGCCAAGCGGCTGTGTGCAATGGAGTAAAAAATTCACCAGGTGAGTTACTGAGCTAGAATAACGAGGTGGGGAGGGTGTAGCCAGAGAACCTAAGCCACAATTCCTGTGCTCTGAGGAGCATGCAAGTGCAGTGGCTACGAAGTGGTGCAGCTACGTTGGAAAAGGGTTTGCCAGTTCCTCAAAACGCTGCATGTGGCGTTATGGTGTGACCCAGAAGTTCCACTCCTAGGTGTGTACCAAGGGAAGTGAAAACATGTGTCCATGCAACGAGCGCATGAACATCCACAGTAGCATTATTTGTAGTCGTTGGAAAGTGCTAACTCACCAGCTGACAGGTGAGTGGATAACGTGTATCATGTCCTCACAGTGGAATGCTATGTTGCCACAGAGAGGAATGGCGTGCTGAAACATGCTGGAACATGGAATTACCTTGCAAACATGCTGAGCTCGCTGAGGACTGGAAGAAGGGAGGCATGGAGAGAGACGGCTAATGGGTACAGGTTTCTTCTTCGAGTGTTGAAAAAGCTCAAAAATTTTATTCTGGTGAAGGTCACAACTCCATGAATACACTAAAAACCACTGAACTGTATACCACGAATGGGTGGGTTTTATGGTACATGGGACAAAACAGGACACTGACTAAGAGTTCCAATGTTAGAGTCTAATAGAGGGGGCCTGAACCCTGGTTCTGTGAACCTCTGAGCCATGTCAGACGGGGATGGTGGAATTTCCTCTCCAAGCTTCAGTTTCCACATCTGCGCAAGATGCGTGACACCCTCCCACAGGGTTGCTGCGACTGCAGAATGGAATATTTCATGCGGAGCGTTAGCATCTCACGTGCTACCAGGTACCCACATGGGACAAAGACGCCATGCCTCCCGAGGGTGCCGTGATTCCTGAAACCACTGATGGCATTCGAAAGCACAGTTAATCACATCTGCAGGCATGCACCGCCATACCCCAATATTGCCATCTAGTCTGGTTTGGGTGCAAAGACAGAGCTCAGGTGGCTACCCCAGGTGAGAAGCCAAGCTTTGGCCAAAAGCATCAGCTGTGAGGAGGCAACGAATGGCCAACTGCCAGACACAGACGGGGCCGCTCCATTTCTAACAGCTCAGTCTCAACAGTTTGAAGTGCTCAGGACACAGAGTATTTCTAAAGAGCCTTTGCCTGTCAGTCCTGTCGGACTGACCAGCTACACAGCTTGGAAAGCCTGACCGTGTCATCTCCTGTATCCTGCGATGCAACAGGAGCCCTGGGCTTTGGGCAGGGCTACGGTGAAGGGAGCAAGCAGCAGCCAGAAAGCCGGTGGCCCATCCAGATGCTGGGCTGAGCCAAAGCTCGGGGCTGTCAGGTGTTCCGAGGCCTCGCCAGCTTCTCTCAGGAGCTGTTGCTAACACCACTGTCAGAGTAGAGAGGAGAGGGTCCAGTGGGCTTTCCTAATCTCATGCCTTTCACCTGTCATCCCACCCCGAGGGGAGCTGTGGGAACTGCGGACGGTTTTCCTGGAAGAAGAAAAGGCTCACCAGGTCCACCAGACATTCCCCAGACAACTGAAGGGCGATGCTGGGAAGAGGGATTTATTCTGCATGGTGAGGGATAAAACCTGGAACGAGGGGAGAAATTATTTGGGGATAAATATGAAGAACTTTCAAAAGCCAGAGCTCCTTGGAGGCACAGTGGGCTGTGGTGACAGGCAGTGAGCTCCCCGTCACCGGGGCTGTGTGCCCAGGCTGGCGGATGACTTTGGTGAGGTGAGCAGATATCCCACACCTTCAGAACTCCTTGTCAGGTGGAGGTTGTGCCATTTTTAGGCGTCAGCTCTTGGTTCCAGGCATTTGGAACCAATTTCCCTTCTCTTCCCTCACCCACAGATAACGGACCTGACAGCTTTGCTCCCAGGGCCACCTGCACGCTGCCCTGCCAAGCACCAGCCATGCCACGCTGGATGCCACTGACACGCCGTCCTCCTTGCCTGGGGCTGCCCTGGGTTCCCAGACACCAGGGCCCTGAAGTGCAGTAGGGGCTGAACGCGTGGGTCGAGGCAGCAGCATCTCCTGTGCCAGGAGTCCCCCACCTCCGCGCCGCAGACCAGTACCGGTCCGGGCCTGTGGGGAACTGGCTGCACAGCAGGCAGTAAGCTTGACTGTAATGTGCTTCAATCACCCCGAAACCATCCCCCCACCACTCCATCCGTGGAAAAATTGTCTTCCACAAAACCAGTCCCTGATGCCAAAAAGGTTGGGGACTGCTGCCCCTGGCTGTGCAATTACCAACTGTCATCACTGAGAAGACTCACCGCAGTGCTATACCTCCTGGGCTGCACGCGCCTGACTCGCTCTGAGATCAGGCTTCCCTGAAGCGGTGTGAGGGGGGCTCACTGCATGCCATTGGCCTCATAGGATGCCTTAAACATAGTATGTGCTGGACAAATCTACATGCATGGTTTTCAATCAGAGAAAGACACAGTCTTCTGACTCAGGGCTGGGGAGGCAGCTGCTGCTCCTGGAACCATTGTCCATTTAAATCCAGTAATAAATGACAAGTCTGGATCAGGCACAGAAGCCATGCAGCTCCTGGGGCCAGAGATCAAGATGCCCCGGAGCGGGCGGTAGCCCGTGAACCCTGCACTGCTGGTGTGTCCTGCAGAGACCGCTCCTCCTCTCTGCCTGCGCTGGGCCCAACCTGCAAAGTCCCACTGGGGAGGAGCTGACACAGGAACAGAGCTAGAGGAAGAATCTGTGAGGCCCCAAAGGAATTGCCTCCTTTACTAAAAATCCTTGTAGAATTTCTGGGTTTCTGGTCTCCGTGGAGCAAGCTGCTCAGTGATTTGTCTGAGCAAAGACCAGGGATTTGGGAGAGGCTCGAGCAAGAGTTTCTCTTCTCAGGCTAAAGGGCCCGAGAGTGAGGGGCCATAAAGAGATAAGGGAACCCATGATGATGACGGTGCCACGCGCCATGATCCATGTCAACACAAAGAGGTGTGCGTCCCTAGCCCATGGTGACACTGTGGTAGGCCAGAAGCATGGGCCACTGAAATGGACGTCCCAGGCACAGGGACTAGCTTTGAGACCTGAGAGCTGTGAGTCGTCTGGTTTAGTAAACCGCAACTAGTTTAGGATGGGTGAGACACAGGGTCTGCGTGGGCACCGGGGGCTGCAAGCTGACCCTATGGAAGAACATGGAATGCACGGCTGATGGTCCTTTATCATGCGCCCAGGGAAACCGTGCCCAGGGGAATGAAACTGTGTCACCTGCCACGACATGGAGAAACCCGGAAGGCACTGTGCTCTGGGTAATAACCCAGACACGGAAGGCCAGATACTGATTCCATTCACAGGAGGCGCTTGGAGTAGTCAGATCCACAGAGTGGGTGGGTGCCGGGGCAGGGGAAGGAGGAACTTGGGATTAACGGGCCCAGAGTTTCAGTTCGGGGAGATAAGGAAGTTCTGAAGATGGACGGTGGTGACGGCTGCACCGCGGTGTGAATGCGCTTCATGCCACCGAACTATGCACTTTGAAATGGTTACAGTGGTGAAGTCTGTTATGTGTACTTTATCCCAATGCATTTATGAAAGAAAAGAAAACGTGCAGCAAGCACGGCGTCCCAAGAAAACACCCGTGCAGGACTGCCCTTCTCTCATCTGTGGAAGTTCAGGAACTGCAGCCGACCTGCCCTGAAGGGTGCAGGAGCCACAGTGCCCTGGGAGCAGTCCCAGACCAACCCCACCGGCGAGCCGGAGGTTCTGCACAGCTGCCACCTCCTGAAAGAGGCGAATTCGTAAATCACCCACTTTCCGATGCCTCCCCAGGTTTTTAATAAACTTCTCTAATTGTATACCTCTGGGTTGAGGGGAGAAAGGAGACAGAGCTGGAACAGCCAGGTGTCCCTTTGATAACTGGCTCCCTCTCCTAATTAACAAGACCCCACACAACTGAGCAGATGCCAGCTTCAGAAACTTTCACACTGATGGGCTTTGATCACGGTGGAGCGCATGGTGTCTGCACAGAACAAGGGAGTCCATGTAGCCAAAATCAGATACCATCTGATGCCGCTCCGCTCAACTTGATGCCACCACCTGAGGGCCTTTTGGAGACTCAACCCTTGGCGGGGGGCAGTGTGGTAGGGACCGGGTTTTGGAGGGAATAAGATACAGCTGTTGCCAACTTGAAGGAGCATCCTGGGAGCCAAAGTAGCCTCTCGCCTCTTCCAACACACACACCGTATCCACGGACAAGTGGACGGGAAGGATGTGTTAAGTCTATACTGAACCATGTCTCAAAAAGGGTTTTCTAAAACATACATTTGGTAACTCAACACTGAAGTTACCATACTTGACTTTCTGTAGGAAAAATTATCCTTCCTTGGTTTCCCTTCTTTCTCTTTGATTCTGTCCTCTCCAAATTCAGAGAGAACTATCATCTGGTGAGCTCATCCAACAATTTCTGTCATGCTATAAATCACTTTCTGCTTCCTGGAGAAAGTTACAAGGTAAACCCTTGACATCGCTACAGGAATCAGGCAGATGCGTCCAAAAGGTTGATTCACCACTTCGCACCCCCCACCCCAAATCCGCTCTTCCAGGCAAGCATTATGAAACACCCCCGCATACTATGACTTCAGGTGATCATGTCTCCAGAGAAGCAGCTATCCAACTGCAATGCTGTTTGCATGCAACAGACAGAAACAGGGAGGAAAATGTTGAAACAACTCAGTGAATACAAACGGTGGGGATGTCTTTGAACCACAACTGTTTTCCTCTCTAGAGTCATTAGTGCTAATTACTAGCAACTACCCTGGTGACAAGTGCTCACAGTTACTTAGTTGCTAATTAGCTTCAATTTACCGCACTGATTGTGTGGTCACAGGTATGTATTTGCCTGGGGAGGAAAAAGAGCAGGCACATCAGGCCTTAGGCTGTCCTTACAAAAGGCATCACCTGCCTGACTGGCTCCGCCTAGCCCAGTGGCTCTCCAACCTCCCGTGCAGCAGAGTTACCTGGAGCATTTATGAAAGCACAGGCTGCTGGGCCCTGCTCCCAGAAATTCTGATTCAGTAGGTCTGGGGTGGAGTCCAAGAATTCGAATATCTAACAAGTTCCCAAGTGATGCTGCTGCTGCTGGTCCCAGAGCCACCTGTTGAGAGCCACTGGCCGCAGTAACCGCAGCCAAGGCAGGTGCTGCCTCTGCTGCCCCGGGCGTCCCATCTGCCACAGGGAGGTAGTGCAGCCAGGCAGGTGCCTTGTGGGTCTCAGTGAGCATCACACGGCACATGTGCCACATTGAACAGGAGGACACCTACTGAAAGGTGGGGATTCTAGAAAGGGTTTGTTTCCCACTGAAACCTAACTGGGCATTTGACAATCTCTATCCTGCTTTTCATTTGGACAGAACAAAGCAGAGAGAGAGAGTAGAGGCAGTGTGTGATGCTCATTTACCTATGCTTCAGCTAGCTTTGACAACTTGGCAATCGAAAAAGTCCTATGCTAGGCTCATCTCCAGCCCTGGTCTTCATAAACATTTTAGACCTAAAGACCTAGAATGCGTGACCACAGTAATAAAATAACAATCCCAGCACATCTACCTAACTGATTAGAGCGTAAACCAGAGGAATGAGCACATTCCATTCAGCAAACTGCCATAAGCTGGCAACGTGCTGGGAGTAAAGAATGTAAACCTGATAATAGGAATGACTGTGCACAAAGGCCCACCTTACACCAAGCTGTATCAAGGGATTGGTCCTCAACCCTGAAGCAGCCGTGGAAGGGCGTGGCTGTGGGGGTGATGTCAGCCAATGAGCTTGCAGTGCCTGCTGGGTCCCACTTCTCCTCAAAGCACTTTGCACACATTTACCTGCTTAATCACCACAGCAACCCTGTGAATGAGCAACTTTACAGATGCGGAAACTAACCCAATGCCCCTCAGCTAATACAGGGTGGGCACAGTTGTGAGTACTTGAAACAGTTTACTCTTCTATTGTTATTTATTAACATTGCATTATTTATTTGTGCTACAATGGTAAACTTCCTTTTGGCCACCCCTGTAAAAGGTGGAGGTAAAACGTGCACCCAGGCCACCTGCCTCCGAAGACCATGGATGGTGGCCCTGCCATCTATGCCTCATTGTCACTGCAGGCGCATGACAGCACTTGTGTTTCAACAGGTAAGACAGCAAAAGCCCATGGAGATCACAAACTGACTTTGCTTTTTTTTAAAAAATGAATTTACTGGGGTGACACTGGTTCACAAACCATACAGGTTTCAAGTGTACAACTCAACAAAACATCACCTGCTCCCGGCACCGTGCACTCTTTGCCCGAAGCAAAGTCTCTTTCCATCTCCATTTATCTCCCCCTTTGCCCACCTCCACCTCCCCCCCCCCCTCCCCGGGTGTCACCACACTGCTGTCTATGTCTCTGTATTAGGTATATATGCTTTTTAAAATCCCTTCACCTTCTTTCATGCAGCCCCCAACTCCCTCCCCTCTGACAGCTTTGCTCTGTCATCAGAGCAAAACAAAAAATGACTTAGCTTTTGACTGTGAAGTCTGTGTGCCATGCCCCAGGCTCCTTGATGATTGGCGTGTATGAGGTTCCTGCTCGAGAGGAGGCAGGAACAAAAATGAACACAGCTCAAGGTGGTGGGGGCCACGATAAGGCTATGATGTCAAGCATCCCATCGCACGCAAAGTGACTTTCTTCCTGTTCTGCGGATGGGCTATTAGACGGCTCCTGAAACCAATCTGGGACAGCCTGAGTTTGATCCCCTTTGGAGAGATGCTGCCACGTGGCAGCTGGACTTGGGTATCTTCACAAGTGGCTTTTATTGTTACTTCTTTGTGACGTTTCCCATGCCATCCACACCAGTCCCACCTGTGCAGGTACTTCCTGATGTCTTTCTAGGGAGTCATCTTGCAAGCTTAATGCTCTGAGTGGTGACATTTGTTGAGCATCCTTTAAACTATTAAGAAGCCCTGAAGGTCCTAACATAGACAACATGAGTGGTGTTTCCCTGGTGTTTAAAGAGGTTTTCTACGTGTTACCCATGTTGCCACTGGCAAGAGCAGAGCAGGAATGGGCTTTGCATTGTAAACCCCCGAGCAGTTCCGGCTGATATCACAGTGCCCAAATGTTCTGAGGATTTAGGTGAACTAAGCAGTTTTACCAGTGAGATTAATCCCGTAAAGACAAGCTGACTCCAGCCCAGAGAAAGAACTTCCCTAAAGCTGGGACTTTGCAGCCCCTCGGACAGGGTTGGCGGGCTCAGTGTGGAAAAGGATGAGCTGGGAGATGCGGGTTTAGGTGAGGAGTGAGTCTTCTCACCCCCACTGCCTGCGGGCACCCTGCATCTCTCACAGGGCAGTCTGCGCTCACTTCCTCTTGGTAAAGTGAACTGGAGTAAGGGCAACATGGTTTTCCCCCATGAAACGAAATGTCATTTTTCTACTTGGTGGCTAGCCTTCCCTCCTTTGACCTCACCAGAAGAGATGACTTTGATCAAACTGTCCAACTGTAGCTCTGGCTGGTGTGGCTCAGTGGATTGAGCGTTGGCCTGCGAACCGAATGGTCACCAGTATGATTCCCGGTCAGGGCATATGCCTGGGTTGTGGGCCAGGTTCCCCAGCTGGGGGCATGCGAGAGGCAACCGATCAATGTATCTTACAATGATGTCTCCCTCCCTCTCTTTCTCCCTCCCTTCCCCTATCTCTAAAAATAAATAAGTAAAATCTTTTTAAAAAGCCCTGTCCGACTGTCACAGCCACCCACGCCTGTGGATGAACCACAGCGCAGGTGTTCCTTTACCTCACAGGCTGGAGCACTGAGGCCCAGGAAAGGGGCCTGTGGTGGGCAGGTCATGAGGTGACAGTAACATTTTTAGAAGCCACTATTCTTCCTTTTCAATCAAAAACATGCCGTGAAGGGAAAATCAAAGTCATGGGCAGAACTTCATTATAAACGACAGCATAACACCTTCCTCTACCAGGGCTCTCTCTGACATCACTGGTTGTGCTGTGAAGGGGCATACTCCTTCTAAGAAAACTGACAACGATGGAGAGCCTTTAGAAAATTAAAAACCTCTGACTCCAAAACAACAATTGTTAATTTATATTATAAAAAAATGCAACCGAGTCTTAATTAAATCTTCAAAAAATCAGAAACATCCTTACTGGCCAAAAACAGGAGACTGTCTTAACAAAATGATGACAATACATCACTAGATGGAACTTTACCCATCCATTGAAAGATCAATGGTTCTGAAAACCAATCACGTCAAGTGAAATAAAAAGCAGGAATCAGAATTTCCCTTAGAAGGAAGACGACTGTCTTTAAAAACGTAGAGAAAAAGAAGTTGGAAGTAACTAATGCAACAATGATGATCTCTACGTAGGAGATGTACGATTTCGGTCTCCTACTTTTCTTTACCAGTCTTCAACGTGTGCTCTGATGCACAGACTTCATTCTATAAGGAGGAAACACACTCACTGTCCTCTTTTTATATCGTCTTTATATGCCTGAGTCAGAAGTGTTATATCCCCCGGCCAAGGTTCTTGCCAGAAGAGGTGCCTAACACCCGAGCTTCCCGGAAGATGTAAACACTGCACCCAGATGGCTGTGCCGGCGAGACTCAGGCAGAAGCATGCTGTCTGGATGTGTGCTGGAGGGACCACTGATCAAATGCTCAGATAGAAGTAAGGTTTGTTTAAAAAAAAAAAGACATTGCCAGAGAAGAGCCTTTCTGCAGGGAAAAAAGTCACGTGCTGGTGAGGAAAACAGATTTGTAATGAATGCAGCCAGTTAGTAAGATTAATGAAAGGGGAAACCACTTTGCATGGTGGTCAATCTGCAATAATTTAAGGGTAATCAAGACTAATTCCAAGATAATAGGAAAAGCTACCGATGTCTAAATTTTGGCTGAGGTTCCTTTGTGTGTTAAATGGGCTAACCTTTGTGAAATCAGAGTATTATTGAGCACCGAGCAAGTCAAGCACTTTTTGGTTCCAATTGCAGACTGTTAACATGGCCAGGGTCCTGAATCTTATAAATGGCATGCAGATGCTGGGGACCAGCAGCAAGAAAATGCTTCTGCCCAAGGAAATTATTAAGTGGTACGCAGGTTGATGAGTAGATCCAGGAGGGAGAGACAATTCTCACACAAACAAAAATAAAACAGACACAGACAAAAGAGGAAATTAAGTAAAATCTCCCTGGACTGCAACAGGACTGATAGAATCTTTGTAGTAAAAGGGGCGGGAATTCATTTTTCTGACCTTGAAGTGCACCCACATATTTGAAAAAGCAGCATGTCTCAGCAAGGGCTGGAATGCTGGCTAAAAGATTGCAATGACAGATGCACAAAGCTCATGAGATTTAAAGGCTGATGCCCGTTCATTCATTCACTCACACAAATGATGCATATGCATACACACAAGCATATGCGCGCACACGTTACATGTATGACACATATCTACATAGGTACATATAGAAAGATGACCTCATACAGCCACAGTTCAGTCAGCCAGACTCTGTGGAGGAGAGACCATCACCTGAGTTCTAATACCATTTAAACTGCACCAGAAACACAGGCCCATACAGAGCTGACACATTATAGAAGGGGACAGCGAAGGTCCAAATAGAATGTCCTGCCTAAGTTCACGAAGGGTGCAAATAACATGAATGAACTGACAGCCTGGTGTGGGCAGCATGACCCAGGCCCTGGGCTAATTGCTTCATCTGCAGTACCTCCTGTCCTTCCCCTACAGAGGAAACAACAAAAACTGGTACTGAGAAGTTCTTTGCTCAAGGTCTTAGCAAACACTAGAGCTGAGATTGGCCCCTGTGTGGTGTGACCTCAGGGCCCAGAGCCGCCCCTCTTGGTGGGGAGTCCTGGACGTTTCACACAGGTCTCTAGACTTTGGGTCCCGTGCTCCTTCTTTTATACCATTACGAGTGGCTTCTCTGGGGCTAACCGATGCAGTGAGACCTCGACGGGTAGCAGGTCCATCCCCGCCAGGTTGTTCATCCTGGACGTCGAGGAAAAGGTAAGCTCCAGGGAGCAAAGGTCTGGTTTGTCTGTTTCCACTGCTGTATTCTGAGGGCCTAGAAGAGTCCTTGGCATGTGATGGGCACTCTGTATATTCGTTAAACAAACAAACTAATTTCAACAGGGAAGGGAGAAAGGAAAGCCAGGGTTGTCTTTTCCAGAATGTTGGAGCTCGACTAGAAGTCTGGGCTCAGCTAGCGCGCATTCCACACCACAGCCATAGACTGAAGAACCCAGAGAGAGGGCCTGGCGGTTGGTCCCCTTGGCTCAGTCTGCCCAGCTGCCTCCCGACATGCGGGCCGGCGCATGTGCACGATCCCACGATTTTCGGAGGCAGACTTCACAGATGGACTGTGCCCCGGGGAGTCTGAGGCTCTGGGCGCGCGTGTGTGCACCCATATGGAGGGCTCTGACCAGTCTGGAGGTCAGGAAACAAGAGTATCATGTGTAACCCTCACTCCCACCAGCCTCTTTGACCTCAGAGCCCTCCTACACAGCAGCTGGTTAACAACTTTGGAAAGTAGTGTGTTTTAGCACATTCTCCAACATCATCACTCACAGAAGTGCCCACAGGGGCACCATTGTTAACTTTTTAAATGTTTACTGGAGCTTTAAAAAGAAAACAGACAAGCTTGTGTTGGGTCCTGGGCCTCAGGATGCCACCAACTCTTTATTATCTGCATTGACAAAGGGAGTGGGGAGTGTGAATAATTCAGAAGAGCTGATGAAAATCCCCAGCTCTGGAAGGCAGCCTGTGGCTTTTAATTCCTGCGTATTCCCTTTAATTGTAAATAATTATTGATGGATAACTCCTGAGGCCCCACAACCCGAGGCATAGGGAAGCAAACCCTAGATTACTTAGAAAAAACACTGCAGGAAGAAAAATTGGGATGTGGCTGCAATGTCTGACTTAAGAATGGGGTGCATGGGCCCAGCCCCAGGTGTGCATCTGACTGACACAGCGTACCCTAACAAGGAAGGAGTAGATTGGGGTCAATAACAGTGATTTCTTGGACCCCAGAAATCAGGGTCATTCAGTGGAATTAAATGAGACCAAAAGTTTGCTTTCCTCACGGTCTTTAGGCAACTCCAACCTCTACAGATTTTTCTGTGATCTGAGGCTCCACCTCCCAAGGCAACAGGGTGCAGGATGAGACTTGAGGAGATACAGACAACACTAAGGAGCTAGAACAATGGCAAACGGGCAGAGTAACTGATGCCGATTGCTGTTCCAAACACATAGTGACTCATCTGAGTCTCACACTGACCCTGAGTGTTGGATACTGTCCTTAGAACCTCATTGTAACACATGAGGAAACGGAGGCCCTCAACCAGCCAAATCACCTGCCCAAGGTCACACAGCCAGTAAGTGGCAAACTCAGGATTTGAACCCAGGCACGCTGGCTAGGCAGTCCAGTGCTGACCATTACAGAATCCCATATCTGTCTACCCAGAGGAGCCCTGCCAGGTCACCAGGCCACGGACAGTTCACTAGGATGGGAGGTGACATGTGAGAAATGAGGTCCACAGTCTGCAGTAAAGAGTCCAAATCTAGCTGGGGATGCGGGGGGGGGGGGGGGGGGGGGGGGGGGGGGGGGACCTGCAGGAGGGGTGGTGCTGAGAAAGGCGGGTGTCATGGTCACTGATCAAGGTGCAGGTCACATTCTGAGACACCTAGCAAAGCACACACAGACAGGCAAACAGATCATTCCGTTACATCAGCTAGTTGTAACACTGTTTTAGGAAAAGGAAAATAAAAGGCTTCACTTGCTACAGCTAGACACCACTGTCAAAGGATACTCTGGTTTTCTTCAGGAAGAAATTCCATGGGTGTGCATAAGACAGTGGGTACAAATCCCGGACAGAGAACTCCCCAGCACGGTGACCTCGGAAACACTCGCAGGCCCTGAGCCGCCCACATGTGAGGACAACGCAAATGCCCCGGAGAGGAGCTGGTCCCAAATGAGACTGCGAGTGAAGTGGGGTGTCTGCCGGAAGGAGACTGGATAGGTAACACATGGATTCTTCCCCAGGGACAAGGAAGAACACCACTCAGCTCAGGTTCTGCAAGTTCTACTTGAAAATCCTCTTGCCCCAGAAGGGGGCGCTGTTACCTCTAAAACCCACTGCATGCTACAGGTCCTGGACAGGTTACCAGGCTGATAAAATACAGCCCCAGACCCCACGCATCTCCCAGGTTCCACATGGGACTTCATGTTCCACACAGGACTTCAGGTTCCACACCAC